>BPTQ01000003.1:245854409-246374396 GCA_019973895.1 Chrysanthemum seticuspe | reverse complement strand
CGACACCAATCAATCAACAACTAGACATTATAATACCTATCTATATATTGTCGAAAGAAAAGCTAATTTAAGGTTGGATGCAATCCAACACTTATTAATAAGCATTTACGTCCTAAGCTAGCTGGTTGAGAAATGATATCCACTACACAAAAAATGTTCTTTCGGATGTTCATATTAATTTATTATGGACTATGCACGGAAGCAAGTAATATTCAAATTAAGAGAAAGTGCAATCACATTTGGTTATTCAAGCTTGCTAGCATGGTACCCGCGCAAAGCAGCGGGTTCAGAGACGAATATTGGTTAATGATTTTTTTAATATATGTTTTTTTGACGAATATTGCTTAATGATTTTCTATAATTGATGATAGTTGATAGAGATAGTGTGTTTGTGTTGAGATTCTGAAGAATTTATATACCAAATTATTATATGAAGTTGAAAAAGTTGTTAATTTTAACCATAAACGCATTAAATTCATTATATTAGTTATAGAGTAAATTGCAGAAATGGTCCATGTGGTTTGCTCAAATTGCATGTTTAGTCTCTGGTCTTTCGAAATTGCAGGCGGCCTCTTTGAGGGGAGTTTTTGGTTTCGTTTTGGTCCCAAGGCCATTGCAAATATGGTCTCTGTGGTTTTCTCATAATTGCACGTTGAGTCCCTGGCCAGGGACCAAAACAGAACCAAGAACTCTCCACAAGAAGGCCGTCTGCAATTTTGAAAGATCAACGACTAAACATGCAATATAAGCAAACCATAGGGACCATTTCTGCAATTTACTTTTAGTTATATTTTATTATTGTAACACTCAATTTAATATTCTAATTTAATGTGGTATTAGTGTATTTTGAAGTTTTCTTTTAATAACTACTAATAATAGAAGGTGTGTTAATTTAATTTTTTAAGGCTTTTAAAAGATAGAAGGTCCCAAATAAATTATAAGGAGTAAAGATTATTATATTCTAAATAACTTTTAAAGCAATATACTTGTGTATATATGTTTTATATGGGGATAGCTTTGCTACAATTTTTGTAGCCAGTTAGCTACAACTCTTCACAATAAATACATATACAATGAATCAGGGACTCGCAGAAAAAAATCAGAGGCCCACAAAAAAAAAAGAACCCACATTTTTTAGCTTAAAATTGTAGCTAATATATTCCGGTTTTATATATGTTTTATATGTACCATGGTCTAACAAAAAACTCGTAGAGTTGAGAGACAAACACACAAATTAAGTTATGTTTAGTACCATAAGAGCAATGTAACTTAACTTATAAAAGTTTAAGGGTTGAAACTGATCTTAATCTATGGTATTAGAGTTAATAATTTTAAGAGTCAAAACTGGAAAATTTAAAATTGTAGATGTAACAATTTTTTGAACGACACTTGAGGGGTGTTTATTTTCCACTTAATGAGTGGTTAAGCCTTTTTTTTTTTTTTTTTTTTTTTTTTATGGTTTTTGATCTTTTGGCCGACTAATCCACGGGGTTTGAACCCACCGTCACACAGAATCAAACCAGGTAAAACCCTCATTTTTCAGAATGTTGGCGTGACCACTTAAAGGTTGTTTTCACCTAGCAAGAATTGGATTTGAGACCTACACATTTTAGAAATGATAGTCACAAACTCTTTTACTACTAGGCCATTCTTGAGTGGTTTCACAGGATTTGAACTCAAGACTTGTTTCATCTTATTTGGTGAGGTCTACAAAAACTCCTAAATGGCTAATCTAAACATGTCTTCAAACCACTTAATTTAATAAACAACCCTCTAAACATTCTCACTATCCGTATTAGGTTGGCTCTTAGATTTAAATGGACTAGTCAATGAGCCTGTAAAAGGATTATCTGCCAGCCCACTACCCCTTTTTGACAAAATTGGAAATTAGCCCATAAGCCCATAACGCTTGAGATTGAGACGATTCGTTTGAAATCAAAGTATCAAGCACCATTTGATCAATAATTTAATGAGTACACTAGTAAACATTGAATTTCAAATTAGTGATCGTGTTTAAATTCATAGTCATATGTGTGGCCGATTCAAATTTTTTCCTGAACAAAAAAGTTTTCATGTTGTAGGCGCATCATGATGTGTGGTTGTGACCTTTAAGTAGCTCGTTAGATGAACAAAAATGACCACATTAATCATATAATACATGCCATGGTCGTAGTTGTGGCATATGCAAGTTGCCTCATTGGCGAGAGGTTGGGCGAATTAATCAGATCTAGAAAACGCAATATTATAAATTAGGGTTTATTTATGGGACCTGAGTTAAACTAGAAGTCAAAGAACTAACGGTATATGAGCAAAAATATATCAAGTACATATCAAGCATGTGACCAACAATGAAATTCGAACTGTAGAGTCTAAATGATAATCTTGCACTGTTGTGGATGTTTTGAACTAGTAAATAATATATACACGATACGTGAAAATGAGATTTGAAAATCATTTATTTTGTTATGGAAGGGGACGAAAATTTCTGATCAATAGAATTTACCAAGAATTTGAATGAATCTGTTACACAAAACTTTTTAAGAGAATTACAATATTCATGAAGTCCAATTTACAGCAAACCAATCTTTATGTTTAAAGAAAGAAACTTGCATCTCTTTTTGGACTTAAAGCTTTCAAAAAGCAAAAATTTATTAACCTCCTTCACCGAAAAAGAGATAAAATTATTAAATCTATAGTCGATACTCTATAATGTATAGATGAACCTAAACCAAAGCTGTCTCTTTATACTCTCGTAAATCATTGGTGATGAGTTGAGTTGAGTGACGGATAAAGTTCCAAGTGGGTCAAAGTTGTATTAATTAATATAAGTTTAATTTAAAATCCTGGTTTTAGAAATTGTAAACATAATAGCATGAGGTATCGTGGTTTAGCCACTTCTCTACGCTTGAGCCTCACATGTGTCACATCACTTCAACACACCCACTTAAAAATACCCTCATTCACAACTAACCCAAACCTCTTCACTTGGTCCCCACTCACCCCATTTTATTTCTTTAAAAACACCACTTATCTAAACTCCGATGGCTACTGAATTTCTTCTTCTGTTTTTTATTTCGTCGTTTAAACGGCGAATAGCAAAATGGCGAAAGGTTAGGGTGTGGCGGCAAAGAAACGGCAAGAAGTGGCGAGATGCCATCTCGAATTCGGCGAGCATACTCGCCACCATACCCATTCCTTTAAATATGTGATTTTTTACTCATTTCCCTTTTAGCTAAATTTTAAATTTTGTTCTTTAGCAAGTCTTTTAACTTTGCCAGCTATTGAATTTCTATTCGATTAGAATCCTCTCGTGTTCATTTGAACATGAGAGGTAATGTTGTGCTCTTTGTGATTGTACATTGTCCATATTGTAAAGCATTTATTTTATTTTAATTCAAATGTACAATCATAAGGAGCACAACATTACCTCTCATGTTCAAATGAACATGAGAGAATCCCTATCCATTTCTATTTCGATGCGTTTAAGATAAATTATAAGGTAAATGTCTACTACTTCCCTCATTCTCATCAAATTGGGGTAGCTCAGGAACTATAGAATCTCATAGGACCTAATGTTTTTTTATTTTTCACTAACTGTAGATGGAGAATTACCATTAGACATATCGATGTAGTTTAATTCTAAAAAGGTTTTTATTGGAGGAACCATTTTACTAAATATGACTTTGCGCATACACTTCTGAATGGTTGATATAGTGACATAGGTATAAATATGAAAAAAATAGTTATAACATTTATATGTATTTGATAATTTATATTTAAGAAGATAAAGCAAAGTCTTGGCATGGATGAATCTTCAAAGAAAATGTAGATGATAAACGTTATTGATCAGCCCATAGGTTTTGGTGGTAATCATCTTTAAAAGCTGAGTGGAACGATTGTCATTTTACCTTTAACTTTATATTTTCAATAATACTTTAGATGCATACTAAGATACTTTGCAAATTATTAGCTTTTTAGCATTTGTCATAAATTACTGAAAGCTTACAAAGTTAGGATTTAAACTTCTAAAGTAATAAGTTTATACCAACAATAATTTCGAAGGGTTTGTCCATAAGCAATAGACGTTTTAAGTTTCTTTACTGAGAGTCCCACAACCCCACAAGGTGTAGAGACAAACTTTTCTAAAGACGAACTTTTGTAAATTGCTTGTTGGATTTCAGAAAATTCATTTACCATATAAATTGACTGTATGTAAACTAAATAAGATTTTGGAAGAAGTCTTTTTACATTCGGATTTACTTTAAGATAAAGGTATGATATAATTACACGTCTATATCCGTCTCTTCATACCCTGCTATGACGGAATTAAATAAGGTCAACGTGTGTCTAATTCTTGTGTCACTTTTGGTTCCCTTTCTTAATTTTCAACCACGTCCACTTATCTTCTACCTTTTTATTTCTTTCGTTGATACAAATCTAGCTTGTAATTGTTTTGTATCGTATTGAATTTGGTATAGATAAACCTACTAAGATAAGCTAACTCAATAAAGTTAAATATCTATAAAAGTTACTCTTATGATTTCAGGGGCGGAGCCACATAGTCGTCGGGTGCTGTTTGGGCTAGACCCGATTTTAAATCACGAAGTGTAAGTTTTTGAAAAGGGATATCATATATGGACCTGATGGGAGGCCTAATGGGGAGTCTAAAAACACTTGACAACATCCTGATGGCTGCAAACTGTTAAGATGATTAAAAGAGTTTGTATTGACTTTTATGCATATTACAATATGGATTATCATCTATTTATACAAGAGCTTAAGAACTAAATAAGGAAATACAATTAATGCGAATGATCTTTTGCTTGTTGAGGAAGACGAGATCTCCAATCCAGGGAAATGACGATAATTATTCTGATCCCGTAATATTTTCTATTTCTAACACTCCCCCTTAAGTTGAATAGTGGGATCACCGAAATTCAACTTGTTTAGACATTTGTTGAATATGACTGTCCCCACTGCCTTAGTTAGGATATCTGCAAGTTGATCTTCAGATTTGACAAATGGTAACTGATAACGCTACACGCGTCGTTCGGGGTCAAGGAAACTTCCTTTTCTTCGAGCAAGTTTTATAACACCCTAGGCAGTGAACCTAATCGTTGTAGTGTAGTAATTAAGGTAAGCCACGGGTATTGATATCGTTCTCTAGGGGAATAGGAATGCTAGTAAGGAGTTACTATGCTAAGGTTAAGGTTGAGGAAGATTATTTTTTATCTTTTTATGTTTTATGAAATGGAAAGGTACGAATCTCGGGTATTGGATTTGGGGGGTTGGTATTTCTACCGATTACTCTACTATTATCTAATTATCTAAACTAAGGTTGTGGGAGTCTATGTCTAATTAATGTGTGCTCGTATGATAGTTTAAAGATGTGTTTACTTAGGTTGTACTACTCCTTAATTATCTCCTATTGATGGTTGAGTTGTCACGTCTTATTCTTAGTTGCGTTGTGTGTCTAAAGTTGTAGGGTATGCGTTTTTCCCTAACTCTTTGAACTTACCAAAGGGTCTCGTCTACAAACCCACTAGGGATGATAAACTCCTACTCTAAGGCGCTCTTTGGATGGTTTAGCCTACAACTACTCAGGTAATTATATTCTAAGGTTCACAAAGATGAATCAAGCATTAAGTACAAAACGAATGACCTATCGCATTACTAGATCATTAATCAACTAATATAAGAAACAACCAATCAATATTCAATAATTAAGTTTCATACTTCCTAAGCAAACACACAAATAAATTAGCCGGACATGGAGAACATGCAAACATACACACAAATAATCAAAGACATAATTGAATTAATGAAGTAAAGACTTATCATGATGTAAGATAGGGTTTAAAACCCTAAAATACTGTACAAGACACCTTAGGTTCGGTTTTAGGTTTTTACTCCAAAAGACTCTCCACAAAAGACTGAAAAATTCGGATTCTATATATAAGATTACATATGCGACGGCGTCACCTTATGTTTCGTGACGCCGTCGTGTCGCCGTCATTAGGGTTTCGTCTTGGCCACGTTAACTTTGCGACGGCGTCACCTTATGTCCGTGACGCCGTCCTCTTCAGCTTCTGACGTCGTCTGGATTGCATCTAGGCCGTCTGAGTAGCGACGGCCTACTCTTTCACAACTAGACGTCGTCACTTGAAAATACGAGTTTTGGGTTCTGGACCGTCACAATAATTTTGGGACGGCGTCGCCATTAGCACCTGACGCCGTCGCCTTCTAATTTCAGCAACTGTGAGTGTCTCGATTTTGACTTTGGCCATTTTCTTCATATATTCGCGCCTTTTCGTCCAAGTAAGTGCCATTCCAGCATTTTGCCTTCAAGAGACCTAAAAAGTGAAAAAGGAACGATATTAAGCAATAACGGATACAAAAGTGATTAAATAAGGACTAAAACGACCCCTCAAAATGGTACCTTTTAAAACCTTATCAGTAACTTAATAATCCCGTCTTCAAGTTTCTCTTTGATGAAATGTCAGTCAACTTCCACATGTTTAGTCCTGTCATGCTGCACCGGATTTTCTGATATTTGAATAGCTGCTTTATTGTCACTCATAATACGGATACTTTCTTTGGACGTGAATCCCAACTCCGTCACAAGTTTCCTCAACCATAATGCTTCTGCTAAGCCTTTTGCTATACCTCGAAACTCAGCCTCAGCACTTGACAAAGAGACAACCTTTTGCTTTTTACTCTTCCATGTGACAAGATTACCTCCTACCATAGAGAAATATCCTGAGGTCGATCTTCTGTTTCCTTTGTCTCCAGCCCAATCAGCATCTGTATACATCTGAATATTAAGATGACCATTTGCTTTAAACAAAACTCCATGTCCAGCAGTTCCTTTGAGGTATCTGATAATTCTTAGAACTGCCTTCATATGCTCTACTTGAGGTTAGTGCATGAATTGACTTACTACTCCAACAACATAAGCTATATCTGGACGAGTATGAGCCAAATAAATAAGCTTTCCTACCATTCTTTGGTACCTGTTTTTATCAGCAAGTTTAGCGATTGATTTCATAAATAATTTCTGATTAACAACCATAGGCGTATCTGCGGGCTTACAATCAATCATCCCTGTTTCTGCTAAAAAGTCCAGTATATACTTCTTTTGACAAATAAATATCCCTTGTTGTGATCTCAACACCTCAATTCCAAGAAAATATCTTAGACTTCCCAAGTCCTTCATTTCAAATTCTGTACATAAATCTTCTTTTAACTTCTTGATTTCACTATCATCATTCCCGGTGATAATCATGTCATCAACATAGATTATCAAACATGTTATACGACCTCCTTTTCGACTGAGAAACAAAGTGTGATCAGAATTACTTTGTTTGTACCCATACTTTTTCATTGCCAGTGTGAACCTGCCAAACCATGCCCTGGGGGACTGCTTGAGTCCATACAGAGATTTCTTCAACTTACAGACTTCTCCATGTTTGAAATCCTGAGAGAAACCGGGGGGAGCTTCCATATATACTTCTTCTTTTAACTCTCCGTGTAAAAAGGCATTTTTTACGTCAAACTGTTGAAGGGGCCATCCTTGATTTGCTGCTACTGAGAACAGGACCCTTATTGTATCTAGTTTTGCAACCGGAGAGAATGTTTCAGAGTAGTCAATTCCATATGTTTGAGTGTACCCTTTGGCAACCAATCGAGCTTTATATCTTTCAACTGTACCATCTGGTCTATATTTAATTGTATAGATCCACCGGCATCCTACTGGTTTCTTTCCTTGTGGTAAAGTACATCTGTCCCATGTCTTATTTTTCACTAATGCGTCCATCTCAACGTTCATAGCATCCTTCCACCTTTTAATTTTAACGCTTGCTCCACATTTGACGGAACCTCTTCTGAATATAAGTTTGCTATGAATGCTTTTGCTTCTTCAGATAGATTTCCTCTTGCTATGTTAGCTATAGGATACTTAGATCTTCTGGAAAAATTTTCTGGAGAAAATCGTTTCGCAGGAATTCCTCTGGTTGATCTTGCTGGGAGTACATATTTCCCTCGAACCTCCATATCAATCTGTTCTTCACTTTCCTGCACACTTTCATTCGTGGAATCTGGTACGATAGATTCAAGTGTAACATTGATAAGGTTTTAAAAGGTACCATTTTGAGGGGTCGTTTAAGTCCTTATTTGATCACTTTTGTATCCGTTATTGCTTAATATCGTTCCTTTTCACTTTTTAGGTCTCTTGAAGGCAAAATGCTGGAATGGCACTTATTTGGACGAAAAGGCGCGAATATATGAAGAAAATGGCCAAAGTCAAAATCGAGACACTCACAGTTGCTGAAAGTAGAAGGCGGCGGCGTCAGGTGCTAAATGGCGACGCCGTCCCAAAATTATTGTGACGGTCCAGAACCCAAAACTCGTATTTTCAAGAGACGGCGTCTAGTTGTGAAAGAGTAGGCCGTCGCTACTCAGACGGCCTAGATGCAATCCAGACGACGTCAGAAGCTGAAGAGGACGGCGTCACGGACATAAGGTGACGCCGTCGCAAGGTTAACGTGGCCAAGACGAAACCCTAATGACGGCGACACGACGGCGTCACTAAACATAAGGTGACGCCGTCGCAATTGTAATCTTATATATAGAATCCGAATTTTTCAGTCTTTGTGTGGAGAGTCTTTGGAGTAAAAACCTAAAACCGAACCTAAGGTGTCTTGTACATTATTTTAGGGTTTTAAACCCTATCTTACATCAAGATAAGTCTTTACTTCATTAATTCAATTATGTCTTTGATTATTTGTGTGTATGCTTGCATGTTCTCCATGTCCGGCTAATTTATTTGTGTGTTTGCTTAGGAAGTATGAAACTTAATTATTGAATATTGATTGGTTGTTTCTTATCTTAGTTGATTAATGATCTAGTAATGCGATAGGTCATTCGTTTTGTACTTAATGCTTGATTCATCTTTGTGAACCTTAGAATATAATTACCTGAGTAGTTGTAGGCTAAACCATCCAAAGAGCGCCTTAGAGTAGGAGTTTATCATCCCTAGTGGGTTTGTAGACGAGACCCTTTGGTAAGTTCAAAGAGTTAGGGAGAAACGCATACCCTACAACCTTAGACACACAACGCAACTAGGAATAAGACGTGACACTCAACCATCAATAGGAGATAATTAAGGAGTAATACAAACTAAGTAAACACATCTTTAAACTATCATACGAGCACACATTAATTAGACATAGACTCCCACAACCTTAGTTTAGATAATTAGATAATAGTAGAGTAATCGGTAGAAATACCAACCCCCCCCCCAAATCCAATACCCGAGATTCGTACCTTTCCACTTTCATAAAATATAAAAAGATAAAAAATAATCTTCCTCAACCTTAACCTTAGCGTAGTGACTCCTTACTAGCATTCCTATTCCCCTAGAGAACGATATCAATACCCGTGGCTTACCCTAATTACTACACTACAACGATTAGGTTCACTGCCTAGGGTGTTATAAAACTTGCTCGAAGAAAAGGAAGTTTCCTTGACCCCGAACGACGCGTGTAGCGTTATCAAGTTTTTGGCGCCGCTGCCGGGGAATAGAATAGCTAGTTAGTAGTCCACCTCGTTTAGGTTTCTTTGCTTGATTCCTATCAAGTAAACTTTTTTCTCATTTTTAGCTTCCTCATAGTCTATCCCCCTTCTTCGTGACCTTTGTTCGTAACCATTTTCATTAACTATTCCGTTAGCCGTTATGGAGAACGCGAATCTGCCAAAACTGTCACCCAATCAACGAAATCCACTACATAATCCACCCTTTCCACTCCAAAATCAGATCTTGAGGTTCCAGCAATATCATGATGAATCCTTTCCTGAGGCGTGGACTCGAATTAAATATTTATTACAAAAAGTCCTTTATCATGGTATTGATTTACTGTTTCCACTACAATTCTTTTACACTCGTATCGCCCACGAAACCCAAAGGAGAATTGACTATGTAGCGGATGGGGATATTTGGGGACGTGGTGTTCGAAATGCATGGGAAACCTTTGAGATTCATGCCCAATTTAGAAGTGGAACATGGGACCCAAAAAATGAATCTTTAGACCTATTTTCAATTTGGAAACTTCGGTCGGAAAGGTTGTTTAGGAAGGAGATAATTAGAGTTGAGGTACCAAGGTGCATGTCATGGTTAGGCGCTACCACAGTACAAAATGAATACATAGGTGATCTTGATAAGATGGAGGATAGAGTAGAAAATCCAATCCCATCGGATAACCCACAAGTCCTACCATCGCTTGAGGAACACACATCGCCTATAACTTACCCGGAAGAAGTAGAAGAGACTATAGGAACCCCGATTGTAGAACCTTTGGACCAAACGCCACTAGGGAATGTAGGTTTAGATGCTTGTTGTCATGACCTCTCTCTTAGTCCTAGGGAAGTTCCTAATTTTGATGAACCGAAGCCTCAACCAAAAACCTTACCCAATGTTCCGTCTATAGATGTGAATCTTGGAATTGAATTAGGCCCCAATCCACCCATCAAAATAGATAGTCTGGGTAGTTGCTTGATAAAGGTGGTAGATTCTAGGCCATGTAGAGTGGAAGCTAATATAGGAGTAACCCATGACCTTACACACTTATATCACCCATTCATGGTTGATAACAAGAAACACTATGGGTTTAAACCGGGTTTATTAGGTCAAGATGGATCCTTAACTAAGAATCTTTTGAAGTTGATAGAAGATGATCCATTTTTAGGAGGGAGATTTAATCCACCCGCTACACCAATAGACTTAGGTAAGGTTATAATGAATGGAGCACACTCCTTTGAGCATATAAATCACCCATCACCCTCTCCTCACGTAGCAAATTTCCACCCTGAGGGTGTGTATTGCTACTATCACCCTCACTTAAACTTAAGTGTAGGGAAAACTTCCCCTTTATCTGATAAATAAGGGTAGAGTCAGGCTCGTGACTCGAACAAAAACAAGCGCTTCTTGGGAGGCAACCCATGTATTTGTTTTTTTATTTTCATTTGTGTGTCGTATATCTTTTATTAATTGTTGTTCTCATGTTTGAATTTGTAAAAATGCTTTATTTTGTCTTTAACCTCGTCTTAATTACATATAAAGGTATTTTACATAAGGGATAAGTGTAGGGAGGATTACACACGTTTTCAAAAGAAACGTAAACATGAGAATAACAATTAACTAAAAGATATTTATGTTTGTTTGTTCGAGTCAAATGCTTGTATCGAGTCATAATGGATGTTTTTGCAGAAATTTTTCCAGATTCTAAAGATGTAAATTTTCCAGAATTTTTTTCAGGAAATCGCAGACCAGTTTTTGTCAGGATAACCTGACGGCGTCAGGATTGCAACCTGACGGCGTCAGGAAGGAGTAAAAACATCAGATTACTTTTTTCTCGTTTTCTGAGCCACTTATAAATTTTTGGAATTTTCTAGGTCTTAATTTTCTTAGAAATTCTGTAAACATCCATTCCACAAGCATTATATCCTAGTTTAAATCGAGTCTTATATATATTATTACCGCCGATTTTACGCGAAGGTTTCGTTTGTTTTCTTCAAATGTGCAGGTTTAGTTTGTCAAGAAGAAGTTACATAAGATTGGAAGGAGCTTTTCACGCAACATTTCTTCTTGGAAAGGATTTAACCACCACTTTACACGGATCCTACCGAGCTAATCAGAGGAGTATTAGTTTCTTTCGTTTTTAATTACCTTCCATTATCATAACTTTGATACTTTCGGAGAACATTGGGACAATGTTCAGTTTAAGTGTAGGGAGGGAAAATAAAACGGGAACTTTGAAACTATGCTTATCCTTGACTATTTGCTTTGTCCAATTGTGATTGTGTAATAAACCATGAGAAAATGTCGGTTAGGGTAATTTTGGCACCAAATTTAAAATTTTTTATGACATATAGGAGTGGGCCATTAGTCTTAACAAAAGCGTCTCATGGATAGGAAGTTGCATGACTAGCACAAAAACCCTTTACCACCCAAATTCCACCAAAATGTGAGGATCGCCCTTAGATTAGTAGGAATTAGAAGCATTCATCTTCAATGCTTAGAGTGTGAACCGGTAGTATATTAGATTCTAGAACTTGTTTTGTGATGCATTCCGAGATCGCAAGTAAGACTACACTTGTGTAGTTAGGAATAACTAAATGATAAGAGGCATTAGGATAACCCTTGTTTGATACCCGTAATATAATTACTTCTTCCACATCGGTTGAGTAATTCCCCCACACCCTTTGCGTTGTACTCATCTTTAGTACACGATACCCCTAGTTAACCCCTCAGAGCCTATCCTTTTCGCGGTTCTCGTGATGTTTCGGTTTTTCCGGAATATCAATGAAGAGCATTGTTTACACCCCACCCCCAAATATACACCCAAATCGCCTTAGCCTACCTCTTATGCACTCACTTTTAGTGCGATTGTTTGTTATCACCCTAAACCCTTAGTTCAATTATCTAGTTGCTTGCATAAGTTGCTAAGTCGAGTCATATCCTTTGTATACAGTTTTGGGATGATTGGGATTCATGGGAAAAGTTAAAGTTTATGAAATGACGGGAAGGGAACGTTAAAAATTCAAATTCCCTTTGTTTGCGTAATAATGTACCCCAAGTGTTTTGATCTTTTCAAATCGGGTCAAATTAGTGTTAGAATAATAAAAACTCAAGTGTAGGGATATGCCTGTAAATCCCTAGTATTTTGATGTTATCGTAGAGGATGGTAGAGTAAAAGTGTATGAAAAAAAAAAAAAAAAAAAAAAAAAAAAAAAAAAAAAAAAAAAAATCGAAAAAAATAGAAAAAGAGAAAAGAAAAAAAATAGAGTGAAAAAAAAAAAAAAAAAAAAAAAAAAAACATACGGGCTACCATCCTACATCTGTCCTTTAATTTTATGTTTGTTTATTCCATTTATCTAGAGTTTAGAGTGTCGAGTCTTGGCTTAGCAACGCCATTCTTCATATGCAGTTAACATAAAGATTTTTGATTTACCACCACTAAATAGCCTATCCCACCAAACCCTTATTTCCCTACCGTAAGCCTAACATTACAACCCTTTAAAAGACCTCTTTGATAGTCTTTCCTAGGTGCTTACGCCAAAGCGATGGAGGTTTGATCTATTCTCAAGCCTATGGTAATCTATGTACTAGGACCGGTTAATGAGTGTTTATCTTCCATTTCCTATTTGTTATATTTCATATATACACCCGAGAGAGATGTGAGTATCCAAACACCCCATGTGAGGTGCTAGTATGTAATTTCCGTGCTTGTTATGACTTTTGCGGGGCTTATATGTGTTGTGGACCGTTTTGAATTAATGCTTCATGACCCCTAACTTATAAATTAATTGGCTAAAAGCACATTTGCTTGAGGACAAGCAAATAACAAGTGTAGAGATATTTGATAAGGTTTTAAAAGGTACCATTTTGAGGGGTCGTTTAAGTCCTTATTTGATCACTTTTGTATCCGTTATTGCTTAATATCGTTCCTTTTCACTTTTTAGGTCTCTTGAAGGCAAAATGCTGGAATGGCACTTATTTGGACGAAAAGGCGCGAATATATGAAGAAAATGGCCAAAGTCAAAATCGAGACACTCACAGTTGCTGAAAGTAGAAGGCGACGGCGTCAGGTGCTAAATGGCGACGCCGTCCCAAAATTATTGTGACGGTCCAGAACCCAAAACTCGTATTTTCAAGAGACGGCGTCTAGTTGTGAAAGAGTAGGCCGTCGCTACTCAGACGGCCTAGATGCAATCCAGACGACGTCAGAAGCTGAAGAGGACGGCGTCACGGACATAAGGTGACGCCGTCGCAAGGTTAACGTGGCCAAGACGAAACCCTAATGACGGCGACACGACGGCGTCACGAAACATAAGGTGACGCCGTCGCAATTGTAATCTTATATATAGAATCCGAATTTTTCAGTCTTTGTGTGGAGAGTCTTTGGAGTAAAAACCTAAAACCGAATCTAAGGTGTCTTGTACAGTATTTTAGGGTTTTAAACCCTATCTTACATCAAGATAAGTCTTTACTTCATTAATTCAATTATGTCTTTGATTATTTGTGTGTATGCTTGCATGTTCTCCATGTCCGGCTAATTTATTTGTGTGTTTGCTTAGGAAGTATGAAACTTAATTATTGAATATTGATTGGTTGTTTCTTATCTTAGTTTATTAATGATCTAGTAATGCGATAGGTCATTCGTTGTGTACTTAATGCTTGATTCATCTTTGTGAACCTTAGAATATAATTACCTGAGTAGTTGTAGGCTAAACCATCCAAAGAGCGCCTTAGAGTAGGAGTTTATCATCCCTAGTGGGTTTGTAGACGAGACCCTTTGGTAAGTTCAAAGAGTTAGGGAGAAACGCATACCCTACAACCTTAGACACACAACGCAACTAGGAATAAGACGTGACACTCAACCATCAATAGGAGATAATTAAGGAGTAATACAAACTAAGTAAACACATCTTTAAACTATCATACGAGCACACATTAATTAGACATAGACTCCCACAACCTTAGTTTAGATAATTAGATAATAGTAGAGTAATCGGTAGAAATACCAACCCCCCCCCCCCAAATCCAATACCCGAGATTCGTACCTTTCCACTTTCATAAAATATAAAAAGATAAAAAATAATCTTCCTCAACCTTAACCTTAGCGTAGTGACTCCTTACTAGCATTCCTATTCCCCTAGAGAACGATATCAATACCCGTGGCTTACCCTAATTACTACACTACAACGATTAGGTTCACTGCCTAGGGTGTTATAAAACTTGCTCGAAGAAAAGGAAGTTTCCTTGACCCCGAACGACGCGTGTAGCGTTATCAAACATTTGGTGAAGAATTACGTACCTCGGATACCAGGTTAGGACTCATATCTTCGGTGACACTGATGTTTTGAGGAGAGGACTGTTCTGGAGACTGTTCTTCCGGAGACGGTTCTGTATCAACTGTGGTACTGGGCTTTAAAGAGCTTCCTTTTGAAGTATAACCCAGCCAACTCAGTGTGTCACACTGTTCCTCCCCCTGACCACTGTGTGGCGAGGAGTAGAAATATTGGGTTTCAAGAAAATCACAGTTCATTGTGGTGAACATATGACGAGTTTTCGGATTGTAACACCTATACCCCTTTTGAGTTACTCCATACCCCACAAAGACACACTTTTCAGCACACGGATCAAGTTTATCACGATATGATTTTGGAACATGGACAAATACAGTACATCCAAACACCTTAGGTGGAAGAGTAAGCGCTGGTGGAAGTGTATGATATTCCGTGAGGGTTTTAAGTGGTGTTTTCATTTTGAGGATTTTTGTCTGGAGTCGTTTAATGAGGTAGGTGGCAGTGGCTAGAGCTTCGGGCCAAAAACTTTTTGGAACACATGACTCAATTATTAAAGCTCTAGTCATTTCTAATAAAAGTCTATTTTTCCGTTCAGCAACACCATTTTGCTCCGGGGTATGCGGACATGTGGTTTGATGGACAATCCCTTTTGATTGGAAAAATAGGTTCATTTGTGAGTTTACATACTCTCCACCATTATTTGACCTTACAATTTTGATAGACTGTTGGTATTGGTTTTGAATCATGGCATAAAAGACAGTGAACCTATCATATACTTCAGCTTTATTTTTTTAAAAATAAATCCAAGTCATCCGAGTGCAATCATCAACAAATATTACATAATACCGGAAATTCTGACCCCCAAGAACTGGGGCAGGACCCCACACATCCGAATGAATTAATGAAAAAGGAACTTGCATTCTAGTATTGCTAGGTTTATAGGTTTGTCTATGGCTTTTAGCTAATATGCAAGTTTCACAAGAAATTGATTTATTTAATGGAAAAAGTTCAGGAAACAAAGTATGTAAATAACTAACTAAAGGATGTCCCAGTCTTCGATGCCACAACCAGGCTTCACTTTCACTTGTTCCATGAGCTAGCATCACACTCCCACTTGAATTTACTTCATCAACATAATACAGTCCCTCTCTCTCAGTGCCACGCCCAATAATCTGTCCCGTCCTGATATCCTGTAAAAGACAAAAAGTCGGATACAGGAGAACTACGCAATTAAGTTCTTTTGTCACATGACTTATTGATAAAAGTTTGTGTGACAAGGAAGGAACAAATAGACAATTAGGTAGTTTAATGTTTGGGGAAAGTTCAATTGTTCCTCCGGTTTTCACATCCATTTTTTCCATATTCGCCACTTGGATGTGTGTTTTCCTGGGTTTTGATATTTTTTTGAAGTCGGATAATTCGTAAGTCATTGTATCCGTTGCTCCACAATCGAATATCCATGGCCCATTGGATTTGTTATAATCGCCTTGAGCCATGTGGGCTGCTCCAATTAAATTAAACCCATTTGACATATTAATATATGTAGTGTGAGATAAATTTTGGGAAGTAGGTAAATTCCTTTTCTCCCTTTTACCTGGTACCACTGAAAAGTGGTCTTCTCCCTTCTCTACCCCAGCAGCCGCTACTCCACCAAATCCATCCGATTGCCGACCACCACTGTTGTTGGAGTTAGTATTGACGGTAGGGGTGGTGTTTTTATCCTTCTCTGTTTTAACCGATTTGGTACCCTTCTTGGTGCCATCGGTCCACCAATCCGGGTAACCAACAATTTTAAAGCATTGCTCCCTTGTGTGTCTCGACATGCCACATTCATCACTTCAAATGAGATTTATCATCTTGGGTCCCTTTTTTCTTGCCGTCGTTTCGGCGAAAACCTTTAGATACAAATCCGCCGCCGTTGACTTCTCCGGCGATTAAACCGGAAGCTATGCCTTGTGATTCATTGGTGGTTGCTCCTAGAATGCTCTGGTGAGCGGCTTCCTTACGGACAGTGGCATATGCGGCTTCGGCGGTAGGAAGTGGTTCGATCCGGAGGATTTCTCGTTTGACGGGTTCGAATTTCCTATCCAAACCATTCAAAAACTGGAACAGTTTTTGATCGGATCTGATTTTGGCATATATTTTGATATCATCTGGACACTTCATCGGGTTGGGGTCAATTCGATCGATTTCACCCCATACTCCTTGTAAGGAGATCCAGAAATCTTCAAGGGGCTTATCGGATTGTTTAAGTTCGTTGGCTTTTACGTGGAGGTTGAAAGTTTGTAGCTTATCTTTCCCACTGCTGTAAGTGATTGCTAAAGCATCCCATAGTTCTTTGGCAGTGGAAAACTCGGTGAGGTTTCCTGCTAACACAGGTTCAATATTCTGAATGAGCCAAGAAAACACAATTAGGTCTTCTTGTTCCCATATCTCATATTTTTCTGATGTTGTGTTTTCTGGTGGTTTTTCGGTTAAGTGATTTAACAGGCTTTTTGATTTTCCGCCTATGGCCACTCGAATCATTCGAGTCCATAGGTGTAATTTTGGCTATTAAGTTTGAGGTTAATTTGAAGGTTGTCGGAAAGTTTTGGATTATGTGGTTGTTGACTAGTGTTTTGTTGCAAGAGATTTGCAATTTGAATTGCGAGATCGGATCCTGAGCCGCCGGGACCTTCTACCATGGTGGCTTAGGTTTTGATTGATGGTTTATGGAAGAGTTTAAATGGTAAATTATGAGACCATGTTAAGATGATTAAAAGAGTTGTATTGACTTTGATGCCTATTACAATATGGATTATCATCTATTTATACAAGAGCTTAAGAACTAAATAAGGAAATACAATTAATGCGAATGATCTTTTGCTTGTTGAGGAAGACGAGATCTCCAATCCAGGGAAATGACGATAATTATTCTGATCCCGTAATATTTTCTATTTCTAACAATAATAGCATTGAATAAGTCACTTAACATCAATGACGATATAACAAGTTGATGAAGATTATGGATTTTACAAGAATAAGGGGTAAAATAGACTAATATGGCATATCTCTGCCACCTAACAAGCAAAAAGTCAATACTTCGATTTTTGGCAGCTTTATAGTCACAACCCTTGAGTGAGTTATGTATGTCCTTACATTATAAAAATTTGTGTAGCCGATTACGAGCCAGTTTAAGTTACAGAATATTAACCTTTGACCACCTAACAACCTAAGTATTAATACGCTTTGATTTTGTTCCAAGTGTCTTCTAATATATGAAACCGTACTAAACAACTATATTAGACGACTACTAGTGTTTCATATAAAACGAGTGTTGGAAAACCGCGCGATGCAGCGGGATTGCTTAAAGGACGTGCTTTGCAACGACACTTAAACCTCAGGGGCTGTTTTTGCCAAGTTGCGAAAGATTATTAATGCTAAAGGACTTACTTTGAAACGACACTTGAACCTCATGGGCTGTTTCTGCCAACTTGGCAAAGTTTGCATTAAATGCAAGGTTTGTTACAAAACCATGTACGCTTTTTAGTTATATATATATAATTTGCATATTATAACCCGCCGGATTAAGCGTACGTTTTTGAATATCTATTTAGTTTCTTTATCTATAAAAAAAACCAAATAGAAATGAAGTCGTGGACAGGGGAACTAATGAATGATACTTCTTTGACTATATATGTATAACTTTCTTAATTAAATATATTGGCGTACCAATTTGACAATATTACATGGATTTCTATGTCTGTGGGTGAATCGCATAATGTTTCTTAAGTGTATTGTTTAATGAGTAAATAATAGGTAAAGTAAAACTTTGGTTGAACATTGTTTAAGAGAGTTTTATAAATAAAAAAAGGTTTTTGCTAACAACAGCAATGTTTTAAAACCCGGGTTGACCCGGCCGGTTCAACCGGTTGAACCGGGAACCGGTTCGGAGACCGGGCCGGATAGGACCGGGTTTTTGTATGGTTGAGAACCGGATTGAACCGCCGGTTTTTCGTTGACCCGGGTTGACCCGGTTTGATAAACCCGGCCGGGTCATTACTTTTTATCAATTTTTTTTTTTTTTTTTTTTTTTTTTAAATTAACAAAATGATTTTTTTTCCCTTAAACTTTTCTAAGTTTAATTGAAAAGTTAAAATGATGATAACTAATGTTTGTTAAAATTTTGTAAAATAGTAAATTATAGTTATATATAATCTTAGAATCACCAATTAATATAGTTTTACTATAAACCATTTTATAATTTAGAATCACCTTGAAAATTTCGGCTATATTTTTATAGATGTAGACTTAAAAAGCAAAACTTTTTGATATAGTCTCAATCTTCTTCATGGGTTTAATCGAATGTATGAATAAAAACGGATAAATTATTAGATTATGCAATACTACTTATTAAATATAGGAAAAAGTATATATATGTATAGAACCGGTTCGACCCGGCGGTTCAACCGGTTGAACCGGTGACCCGGTGAACCGGCGACTTAACCGGGTCGATAAAAAAACCGGTTTTTAAAACATTGAACAACAGCCCTAAAGGTTGTTGTTAAGATACTTTGTTTTACTGCAATTTCTTATAATAATATAATTCATCCAATCACAATCAATCATTAATTGTATTTGTAATATTTCCGGAATTTTCTCAATTTTTTACGGGATTATCAACCAATCAAAATCATTCAAAAGAGATATTGTAATGAAAATTATTTGATTAATCACAACCCTTAAGACTGTTGTTAGCAAAACACATAAAAAAATACTTTTAATTAAAGTGATTTGCATATAACAACACCTGTACTTGTTTGAGACTTAAATCTATGAGTTAATTGCATTTTTGGTTCTTGTGGTATGGCTAAAATGCAGATTTGGTCTCTAAAATTTTAAAAGTGCACTGGACATCCTCATTTTAAAGTTTTTGTTACATGTTTGGTCCCTTGGGCCCAGATGACGTTAAAATTTTAGGGACCAAATTGGCAATTTGGCCATACCACATAGACCAAATCTGCAATTTGGCCTTACCACAAGTACAAAAAATGCAACGAAAATTTTAAAATGAGAACTTTTAGTGCACTTTTAAAGTTTTAAAGATCAAATTTGCAATTTGACCATACCACAGGGAACCAAAATGCAATTAACTCTAAATCTATCTTGCTCATCATTGTTAGTCAAACCAGGGGTTGGGGTTCGACTTTCTTATGCTGAGCTTATTCTCTTTTTCTTCTTATAACTGATATATATATATCAATAAATGGCATATTTTATTGTAAAAGGTAGTTGGTATGAAAAGAGAAGTTGGTGCGACGTTGATACGGCAACAATAATCTAATAATAACTACAATGTTTTAAAAGAATAATATCAACAAAAATACACAACACCTAATTTAATCCGCGAAACTTATGTGGATCTTATAAACAATAACAACATACCCAATCTCATCAGAGTGGCGTATAAAGGAGGTAGAATGTAAACAAATCTTACCTCTATCTCAAGATAAACCCAAGAGTATGAGACTGATTCTAGAAAAACCACCGACAAATTTATGTCGACCATATAAATATAACCAAAAAAGTTTATTGTAGTAATTATTCAAGCACTTACCACATATATAATAAATTAACATGGTCATATAGTTTAAATACTCGAGTCTTTTGGTGTAGCGATATGTGAGTGGCCATCAATCAAGAGGATGTGTTTCATTAAAAAAAAAATTAAGATATTATGTGTGAAATAGAGATTTATATGATAGAAAATACTAGTTTAAGAAACTAAGGGTGTGTTTGGTTAAGAGAATTGAAGATGGAGAAATGGAAATGGCTTTAATTCTCGTGTTTGGTAAGCCAGAGAAATGGAAAAGCGGAGAAATTGGAGAAATTGGTGGGGAAATGGAGAGAGTTGAGTAGTGTAATTTAAGTAGCCCCATTTCCATTAATTTTGTGGAGAAATTGGAGAAATAGATTAATTTTTTTGAAAAAATGTTTTTTTTTTTTTTTTTTTTTTTTTTTTTTTTTTTTTTTTTTTACATTTAAAAAATATTTTTTAAAAAAAATTATTTAAAAAAAAAATAAGTTTAAAATTATTTTAAAAAAAAATAAGTTTTTTTTTAAATAAATACATTTTAAAAAATATTTTTTTTTTAAAAAACAATTTTTTTTTTTAAGTAAATACATTTTAAAAAAATAAGTTTTTTTTAATAATTTTTTTTAAAGAAAGTACATAAATTTTTAAAAAATTAATTTAAAAAAAAAGATATATTTTTTTTAAAATAATTTTTTTTTAAATATTTTTTAAGAATTTTTATTTAGACAAAATATTATTTAAATAAAAAAAATTTCATTTCTCGGGTTAAGTCTCTGTTGTTACCAAACATTAGAATTGAACAAAATTCTCTACTGATTTCTATTATCTGAGATTCTATTCTTTACTTCATTTATTTTCTCTGAATTTCTCTCTACCAAACGCACCCTAAGGGGTTTTTTTTTTTTTTTGTATTAATGAGTTTTAATGAGGAGATAGTGATGGGGCCACACATATAATATGTTTCTTTTTCTGTTAAATGGTCTATATGAAGAGAGAAAACAAAAGATGATCTTCCCCATTAAAACTCATTAACAGAAAGGTACACACCCACTTAATCGAGAAAAAAAAAAAGAAACCTAAGATGCCCTAAGATGCGTGTAAAAATAATTTTGTCAAAGGTATAAAAATAAGTCCTGAGGAGGAGGACATGATGGGCTGTAAAAAGTCCAAACACACACGTCTGTCTGTCTTTGAGTAGTAGAGTGCCAAAATCTTCTTCTCCACAAGTAACCTTTCCTTTTAAAAACAAATATCTCAAAACTCTTTTTGTATTCCGATTAACTACAAGTCTATAGCTATGCAAATCTCGGGTGGAGTATTATTCTCTGATGTCTTTTATCCTTCAGCAACACATCATCATCCTTCCTGTGCTGAGTTTCGTCATCTGCATGCCTTTTCTGACTCTCATAAGTCCTTCCCTTCCATTGGTTTTCTTAAAGTAAGTTTTTATATCTTCTTCATTTGCATTTTCATTCGTTTTCACCTGTTCAAAGTAAGTAACTAAACTGACTGTTTAGTATATTGGATGATTGGTAGCTTCAGCTTCTATTCTTTAGATGCTATGCTAGTTCCATTTTTATCTAATTCTGTTTGTAAAAGTTACATGTATGAAAATGAATTCAAATTTAGAAATATAACCACTAGTGTTAGAGTGGTAGGTGCAAG
Organism: Chrysanthemum seticuspe; assembly: GCA_019973895.1. NCBI lineage: Eukaryota > Viridiplantae > Streptophyta > Magnoliopsida > Asterales > Asteraceae > Chrysanthemum > Chrysanthemum seticuspe. The sequence continues at coordinate 246,352,291 of BPTQ01000003.1, read as the reverse complement.
GGGTGTTATCAGGAACGGAGCCACAAAGTTATAGGTTATGGTCGAGGGGCAAAACTTTGATAACTTCTAGAAACTATACTACAAATTGGTTCGTTGGGAGGGGCAAATTACAACAATAGCCAGATATTTTAGAAAATCTACACTAATTTTTTTTTCTTCCGCTAGGGGGCATGTACCGACCCTGCCCCCCTCCTATCTCCGCCACTGCGTGTTATCCACCCCGTTATAGCTGTGACATGTCAGCTTTTACTCTATGACTTTCCTATAATACAAAATCTCAAAAACACAACATTCCTATAACACACCACTAAAAACCTCACTTTACAGTTTACCCAAAAAAAAAAAAATAATAATAATAAATAAAAGAATTACACACAAGCCTGCCCGTTATGGCCACAACGGTGCGCCTATGCACCATACAGTGCATCTATAGCGGCTTTATAGGCACCGAAATGTGCCTGTAACGAGCTGCACCCAGCACTCTTAGTTACTACCCCGTCCTTTTCATATTTCTATTTTGGTTTGCCCCAAAATAAGTGGTCACTTTCATATCTCAACCAGTTAAAATGATTCTCAAAGGTCAATATGACATTTTAATATGTTGTGACCGAGGGAGCAGTTAACTTGTTACTGTCTACTAAATCTTTAAAATGTTAAAAGCTTTTTATTATTCCTAATGTCATCATAAATTGTTTTCTGCAGATAGTATCAGTAACTTTTGGCATGTTAAATGTGTGTTGTTTGTTGATTAGAAAACGGTTTATCTCTTTTTTGATCCAAATGCCAATCACATGAGAAGAACAAGTTACAGGATAACGGGTTTCTCTAGAGATAGTATTCTAGCTAACTCAAAATTGTATAAATTTAACTGAACAAGTGTTATTGGTTATGTTTAGAATATAGTAAACGGTATTATGATGAATTTTCAATATGTGCTTGAGTAATATTTTGATTGTCGTTATATTAGCATGTGTCTATCCTATAATATAATAGTGGGAATCTGTAGTTGCTTGTGCTTAATGTTAAGTCTCCCAACACTGGGGTTTATGCAGACAGCAATTCACCATTTTGTTGCATATATGTGTGTGTGATTCAAGTCTTTGAGCCTTAGAGTGAGGCTCTTAATGTTATGCTTTCTATGTGGTGTGAGTTAAATGGATGGTTGTGACCTGTAGGTCACTAGTTCGAACCCATAGATTAACATTGAATGCTATGCTTTGTTGCACACTTTCATTGGCCGGAGGTCCTTCTGGAAGCAGTCTCTCTACTAACGGGTTTATTCCTGGCGGTGGCGGTAGGGGTAGGATCTGTCTACATCTCACCTCCCCGGCGGGATTGGGTTTTGTTGTTGTTGTTGTTGTTGTTGTTGTTGCTATGCTTTGTTGCAAAGTAAACTTAATGGCTTCATGATTCTTATGTACCATAGAGCTCTCCGCTTCCCTTGTCTAGAGCTGGAGTTGAAACATCCCGGGGAAGGAGTTGCATAGCAAAAGCATCGAGTGGTGATTCAGGTCGTAATTTGGTTCCAGTAGCGCCGCTTCAGCTCGAGTCCCCTGTTGGACAGCTTCTGGAACAAATTCTGCAAACCCATCCTCATCTACTTCCTGCAGCCATTGATCAGCAGCTTGAGAACCTTCAAAATGAGAGAGATGCTCAAAAAGAAGAAGCTGCTCCTTCATCTACTGATAGCCTTTACAAGTAAGTAATTTTTCGTTAAGGTCTCTTAGATAGTAGTATCATGATCTAAATTATCATTGTTTTCTACTTCCCCCAATGATATCAATGCAGACAATTAGGGATGACTTGGTACAAATTTGCTCTTGTGTTGTAATTGTCTTTGCAAGCCACGTAATTGATTTAGGGGGCGTTTGGCATCGCCTTAGAAGTGACCATGTATATGAAATAATCAATAATCAGTTGTAAAAATAGGGACTGCAGGAACTTCTTTTTAGATGTGATTCTGCTATTTGATGATCTGATGATCAACTGTCAGTTGATTATTTAAGTATATACATGTAAACTACATACTTGACCTCAAAATAACCCGAATGGGTTACACCATACCTTTGAGACTTGACAACATGATAATGAGATAAGACTTTCAAAACTCATTGCCTAATACCCCCTGAATCCTTCTGATACAAGATATAACATGCAGTTATCATCATTTTTCAGGAGAATAGCTGAAGTGAAAGAAAAAGACAGGCAGAAGGTATTGGAAGAAATAATGTATTGTTGGATTGTCCAAAAGTTCGTTGAGAAGGAAATTTCAATGATCCCAAAATTAACAGCAACCGATGACCCTACTGGACGGGTTGATTATTGGCCGAACCAGGAGATGAAGCTAGAATCAGTCCATTCAGCCGAAGCACTAGAGATGATACAAAACCACGTAGCGCTCGTCCTTGGGGACCGCGTTGTGGGCCCCTTAGAATCCATTGTACAAATCAGCAAAATCAAGCTTGGAAAATTGTATGCTGCATCAATCATGTATGGGTACTTCTTGAAACGGGTTGATGAGAGATTTCAACTGGAGAGGTCCATGAATACGCTTCCTAAAGGTTTTACAGAAGGGCAGTCGAGTTTTGCAGAAACACCAGTCCCACAAAGCCCATTTTGGGATCCGGATTCACTAATTCGCATACAACCTGATTATGATGTTGACGAGGAGGGTTTTATGCGCTCTTCTGGTGATGATGGTCAATCATATAGGTTAAGATCATATGTGATGTATTTGGACGCAGAGACACTTCAGAGATACGCAACGATAAGATCTAAGGAAGCAATTTCCTTGATAGAAAGGCAAACTCAGGCTCTATTTGGCAGGCCTGATATTAAAATTTCCGAAGACGGTTCCTTAGGTGCATCAAACGATGAAGTGGTTAATTTGACATTCTCTGGATTGACAATGCTGGTTCTTGAGGCGGTCGCTTTTGGATCGTTTTTGTGGGATGGTGAAAATTATATGGAAGCTAAGTACCAATTTGTAAAAAGCTAGAAAATTCATTTTGTTAAAGCTTATGTAGAAACCGGCAATGATGTTTTACCTGTGCCATTTGCTGTAACAAATACACTTCAAATATTTGATCTCAGTGGTTAGTGTTAGGAACACACTCTTGGAATTAAATAACATGACATTCAAATAAATAATCACAAAACATCAAAGTATTCAAGCGGAAGCGTATAGGATTTATTAATGAACAATTAATTAACATAAAAGAATATGCGTACCTTTTCTTGATTCTAGCCAAACAAGAATCAAATCCACAAACTAGCAATTGGGATGAACCCTAATTAGGGTTTATAGGATTATGTGAATTACCCCTTACCGTTTTGTAATTCAATCCAAGATAATAACAAAAGTATGTTATTACTATGTTCTTGTACACACGTACTAAACCGAATTAAAGTAATGCTAGTTTTATCAAACAAAATAACTTGGTTTGTGGAAAAGTAATGGATCGACACCCACAAGGGTTGTACGATCGGTTTGGACAAGAAAACACACAAAACAATTTTTAAGGTTTAGCTAATGAGCACAAGAGAGATGGAAAAATAAAACCCCTAGCCTTGTTTATATACCCAAGCAAACTTGGTGAACAAGTTGGTTTTTGTTTCCATGTTTTGTGTCCCTAGGCCGATCGGTTAAGGATATCCCATAGGGATTCCGGAACCTTCCCAACTTTTGCAATTAAGTCCTTTTCCAAATACATTTAACGCCCGTTAGTCCATTACATTAATTACTTAACGTCCGTTAGTTATTTCGTTTAATAAATAAATAAATACAACGTTTATATTTAATTATTTAACTTTAAATTCTCATACGTAAAGTGTGCAATCCCATAGTCTCGAGTTCGATCCTAACTCACGTCTACTAATTTATATCCATAAAACCAACAGCTCCCACTTGGATATATCTTAATAGAGTGATCACATTCGGTTAGCGTCTAGCAACACTTCGATGCCTCTAGTACAACTCGAGCAAGGCTCCTGGAAAACCTTTTAATGATTTCTCATTATTATTATCCTTTTGTTTCTAATACCATGTTAAATAAAGATATGGAATTAAGTCATTCTTTATCCAACTATTCTGTTTCTCGTTATAAGTGATTGAGCAAGATTACCAAATCTTCTGAACATATTCAGGGGAGAACTTTGGGCATGGCCACGCAAACATCTTGTCAACCCTACGAGGGGCCCAGCAGTATTAAACTCCAAAATAAATTTGAAGGAACAAATTCTATCTTGACTACGAGAATAACCCACGAACTTTGCAACACTTCAGGAAACAACCCTAATGACTACCAGTTACGTATAGCGTTAAGTTGTTCCACAGAAGTGCACTACATTCATGACACTTATCTGGTATCTCAAGTCTGAGGATAACTATTCATAATTTACTTATAACAATATCCACAAAGTAAATTATGTAGTTGGGATAAGTCCTATATTCAATTCATTGAATATCATCTGAAATTGGTATGCATTCTCATCAATATACTTACAAGTATATTCTACCAAATCACTCAGATTTGTCTTAATTTAATGATACTCCCATATTATTATTGACAACGGACGCTTTAGAATAAATAAATTTATTCACGGATTAAACATGCAAATATAGGATACAATATATTATAAAATCAAACATACCAAGTATTTGATTTATTATAACAATTGTTTAACATCCCTTATCCAAATACCAAATAGATCAATGCATGAAAATTTCAGTTAATGACAATCATACTTGTTGACAAGGCATAAATCAACCAACTTGATCTATCGTAATTTTGAGAATACTTATTTCAAGAATTCAATTAATGAAGTCCTTGTATGTGTGCATTCACCAATCCACGTAATAATTCATAAAATGTGTGACATCCTCTTTCACCAATTTATGACAATTTAAACTTTCAAACATTTAAAGTTTAAAGTATTCTTATTCTTTTATTGTATAATGCAACTGCGCTCTTAGTAGCATAACTAGTTCACATGGCCATTAACAAGGATGAAATCCTACCATGACTAGTATTGAATGTCATCTCAATTAAACCAGCATCATTGTATACAAACAACAATGTGCTCATTAAAACTCCGTAAACTTTAATATCTTATTGTGTAATGTTTGATGCTTTCCTAACTTTCAAGTTTAAAGCTGATGACAATTTGTACAACATTTGACATATTGTTCATCCATAGAATCTAGGAGCAATTCCAGGCTGAGGATGTAATTCTTTTAGAATATTCATTACACAAGTTATCTAATAACTTTTAGTTAGATATCAATGTTGTCAAATCCCTTCTTATTCAAGAATGATACAACAATTTTAATACACAACATGATGTACATGATGAATCTACAGGTCAACCTTAGAATTCATTCACGTTCTATCTTGTCAAAAGATATTTATCCATTTCCCAAATGATATATCATGTTTTATTAGAATCATTTATTTTACTGCACATGTTTATTAACAATAAACATATATTTCAAGGTTGTATGTTTTAATTCTTAAATCTTATAAGTGAAGTTTCATTCCAATCTAAGACTTAACATTTAGCTTACAAGGAATGTTACTTACTATATGTTATATAACATATAAGATTTAAGAAACTTAACATAATACTCCCACTAGCTTTCAGGAATACTTAAAATTTATCTTATTTTAATTATAAATCGAAAATGGGATTTAATAATTAAACATAAGAATAATTTCATAGATGCATGCATTTATCCATTCATGAATTATTTGCACTTCGTACACTTTTAAAGATTATATGAATTCAAAAAACATTTCAATTACTTACCGTCCTCGCTCAAGTAATTTCTCAAGAAAGAGTTTTGATATTCCATTGTCATATTTCATATTAATGAAAACAAGTATGACGATTATCATCTTTATATATTTAATGTGTCTTAGGAAAGAATGTTCAATCACAATTAATTGCTTAAATATGATTAATAATCTTGTCATAAAACATGCATTAAATATGTGTACAATATTGTCCATATGATTTCTACATAGAAATTCAAACCACTAGGGTTTTTTATCTCTTTGAAGAAACTCATTTCCATTCTCTAGTCTAACTATTAAGATAAACCAAATTTCTAAAATTGATTATCTTTATGGACAACATCTTTAACATTCATAGTATGAGTAATTTTCCCAATTCAATATTTGGTAATCCATCATAATGATTATCAGGTTTACTATAATCCTGTAACTCATATTTCCCAGCATATAAGTCAAATATCTGAGATATCCTTGCAGATCTATGAATGAAAATTCCATCATCATGAGGTCTATCAATTACATGTCTAACCTCATCATGATATTTACTAGTGTGTTTTAGAAGATTATGCATCTTGTAATTTTATCTTTCAAGATAAAAAAAAACTCCCACTTGCCTTTTGTAATATATAGACTATCTATATATACTTAGCAATTTAGAGCAAAACTACATTGTTCTCTTTTTGGGACATTACAAATACACATTGATAATTCCTGACTTAAGTTTGTTAACAACCTATTCATAAGTAGTTTAACAAATTCAGAATCTTCAATTTTAAAACTTAATGTGATTCATCACATTCCATAATGAAATGATGTTTTAACAATCTTCTAGGTTGGAGTCATATTGAGTATATTCAATCCATACTCAATTTATAACCTTGTTACTTTTTAAGAAAGAAGTTATGGTTATCATGAATCAAACAAATCAAATAGAGTTTGATTCTCCTAACTGAACATACCATCAACTTGTGGTATTCATTAGAATTTAATATTGTAAGACAATCTAACAATATATAAGATAAACATATTCCTTTTGGCTTACCTATTTACCAACTAAGTCAACTTAATGGTATAATAGACTTTCCAAGCCAATTACATGCTTTATAACACAAGTACCTTTTAACCAAGTTACTCCATATCCATGTCTCAACAAGAAACATAAAGTGTTATAATCCCATTATACGTTATAAATCATTGATCAACTCAATGACTTCTTGTATATGTCTTAATTAAAAAACATAACAATTTAACGTCTTACTTTATTATAAGTCTTAAAAGACTTTATGTTTATGTCTTTACAGTGAATTATAAACATGTTTAACTAAAGTAATTATGAACACAACTCTTGGTTTCAATAGTAATTTCAAGTTAATTTATTTTACTTCACAATAATGTAGGACTACATTATTTATTTATTTATTTATGTCATTCCAAAAATTCATAAATATACAAATTAAAGTAGTATTAGATTACTTCATTTATTTATGTCATTCTAATAATACATAAATATTTAATTTGAAGTAGTCTTATATATCATTTTGACACATGTTCTAAATCATTGTCTAATTTAGAAACTGTAAATATGTCCATGCAAGGTCTGACTTTACATAGAGATTTACTTTGTTGTTGCAATCTCGCCAAGTTCTGACATGACGTAAATTACAACACCAAATGTTTCTTGAATTAGATATGTACAAGTTATATTAGAATGTTGGTCTCTTACCTTTCAGTCAAGAGAATCCTTTAAATCATATACCTATATGTTGTACCTTGCACACAATATAGATTTCTCCCACTTGTGCATTGAACAACATCATGTAGCAGATAAACAACACGACATATGTTTGTTTATGTGACTAATATGATTGTGTCATTGATATTAGCATAACTAGTAGATGTAGAACCACTTCATTGTCTAATAAGGAAACGTACATGACTATCCTTGAAAACATAAGTGTCTACAAGTGGAAAGTAATTATCTTAAGACATTCTAGAGATAATATGGGTTACTACCAAGATGACAAAGCTTGTAACTCCCACTGAATAAGAGATCATTACATTAATGCCTTATTCAGTAATATGAACACAACACTCCCACTGGATTTGACAACATTGAAAGTGTTTCATTAACCAGTAAAAGAAAATAGTGTTCTATTTACTTCCCTACACTTTTGAGAAAGTCCATACATAACAATTACTTATGTACTAAAAGAGTGTATTCTACTACGTAGATGATGAATTTATCCATCAATGCTATTAACTTGAAAAATTGGGCATGCAATTTCTTTCTTAATAGTTCTACTATTCCAACGATTGTAAGTAGTACCTTTAAATGGTCAAAACACAACAACTACATAAAATATGCTAGTTTGTCTTTTTCCAATTATACAGTAATTAGTCTAGCTTCTAATTTAATAACTCAGAAATATGCAATTTTCTTAACTATTAAAATTTGCTTACGAGTTATTTATTTAGAATTTAGACAATTCTAATTGTCCTATCATACCGTTCTTCATTCATGAAAAGGAATAGGGTTGAATCTCACTCTTTCGCGTGAAAAGAGGACTAGGTTTATTCTTTTAGTAATGTTGACTCTACTAAAACCCTTACAGGTGTAGATCAATTTTACCAATACAGGAATAACCTACGTTTACGGTTTAATGTTGCATTAATACATTTAAAGAATTAGCAAAATTCAATTTTAGTATTTTCGATAATTTAACTTTTCAATAAAATAAAATACCCAAGGTAATATTCATATAACCATAGAATTTTCTCGAAAACTAGGATCCAAATTATCATAGTTCCATTACATCAGTTGATCTGCTAGTAACGAAAATATATAATAAGGTAATCTGTCGAACATTAATTGGCAAACAATTTCCAACTCCTAGATCATTATGGGATTTATATTTTCCAACGCTATTGCAAATATAAACATGTTTCATCCCATCTTATGCCATTGAGTCCAGGTCTCACTTCCTACTCAATTTAAGTGTCTAACTTAAAGAACTGCAAATATGTCCATGTAAGGTCTGACTTTACATAGAGATTTACCTCTCCATCACAATCTAGCCAAGTACTGTCATGACGTAAATTGCAACTTCAAGTGTTCCTTTTAATTAGATTGCATATTCTTAATTTAAAAGAGTACTAGTTTTGATTTTATGTGGTCAAATCAAATATGTACAAAGATGTCATGCATTCATCTTGTAGCATAAATTTAATAAAAAACTTTTTATTACCAATTCATAAAGATCAAATTATCAAAGTTTTGATTGAGGTATTGGGTTCACCAATCAAAGAATTTAGCGTTAATTATCATCCATTATACCGTACTTTTGCATAAGTGTAAACACTTAGTGTTTCGGATAATTACCACCGAAGTGGCGCATGGAATTAAAACTAATTCGCCCTTAAGATGAGCTTGTACATTTTATGGCTTACTAAGTAGCTCCATTCGAACTTACAGAGGGCAGAGGACCAGGTAAGCGCAAAAGCATAACCTTAGACATCCATTCAGTGTGACTGTGCGCACTTCTTAAATAACCCCTTTATAGTTCATTCGAATGGGTGAGCCGTTCAGTCATTGTACCAAAGTCACCAATCAATTAAACTATAGAAAACTTAACTCTTCCAAAACAAATCAAATTTCGCCATTGTTTAGTCCGTATTATTTTTCTATTCAAAATTACCCTTTGCTTAAAACTGTCTAACATAATAAACAAACAAGTAGTAAATAAAAAATAAACTACTAAAAACCAATGCGCACATAATAAACAATTTATACGTGTAAACAAGTAGCCACATGCAACTTATTCGATAAAACCCTATTAATAATCAATATCTAGGTTAAATTAATGTATATATTAATTAGGGCTTTCACTCTCTCAATTGAGAGTGAGCCACATACATCGACGAATCGATTGCGTAAACCCATAATTAATGATATATCAAATTGCACATAATTGATTCATTAATATATATAATTGGAGTCTTCCCCAATTCAAGATTTATCGTAAATAAATATATCTTAACAATTAAACAATATCAAAGTAACTTATCCATGACAAATATGCATATATTATCATGGATATATCATAACAATTATACAAATAAGTCACAAGATCGCATATAAAAATTCCATGACACATAACAAATTATTCACGAATTAATCACGTAATCAATATATTAATTCTAGGTTTTAATAAGGTTAGCAAACAATTTTCAAAACCCTAAAAATTTAATGTATGTGTCGACCAAAAAAATAGGGGTACGCCCCAATTAACTAAAAAATCGACCAAACAAAAAATTAAACATAAACCCTAGATAAACATATTAAACAACATACAATTATATGTTTTATTACGCGTTTACGTAATTAATTACTCATTAAAAATCAATGACTCGTGATGCCACTGTTGGAATTAAATAACATGACATTCAAATAAATAATCACAAAACATCAAAGTATTCAAGCGAAAGCGTATAGGATTTATTAATGAACAATTAATTAACATAAAAGAATATGCGTACCTTTTCTTGATTCTAGCCAAACAAGAATCAAATCCACAAACTAGCAATTGGGATGAACCCTAATTAGGGTTTATAGGATTATGTGAATTACCCCTTACCGTTTTGTAATTCAATCCAAGATAATAACAAAAGTATGTTATTACTATGTTCTTGTACACACGTACTAAACCGAATTAAAGTAATGCTAGTTTTATCAAACAAAATAACTTGGTTTGTGGAAAAGTAATGGATCGACACCCACAAGGGTTGTACGATCGGTTTGGACAAGAAAACACACAAAACAATTTTTAGGGTTTAGCTAATGAGCACAAGAGAGATGGAAAAATAAAACCCCTAGCCTTGTTTATATACCCAAGCAAACTTGGTGAACAAGTTGGTTTTTGTTTCCATGTTTTGTGTCCCTAGGCCGATCGGTTAAGGATATCCCATAGGGATTCCGGAACCTTCCCAACTTTTGCAATTAAGTCCTTTTCCAAATACCTTTAACGCCCGTTAGTCCATTACATTAATTACTTAACGTCCGTTAGTTATTTCGTTTAATAAATAAATAAATACAACGTTTATATTTAATTATTTAACTTTAAATTCTCATACGTAAAGTGTGCAATCCCATAGTCTCGAGTTCAATCCTAACTCACGTCTACTAATTTATATCCATAAAACCAACACACACTATGTAATGATCTCAATCTTTCCAAAGGTAACTGTTGCGACCAAAAGGAACTAAAGGCCATAAAAGCCCAAGTCTAAATTTTGCTTGTAGCATTCCTGATACATGTGTTTGAAATTTTTACCATATGAAATGAGCTAAGCTCGAAAGTTATAAATAGCGTGAGGCGTGATGTGACGTCATGACTAAGCCTCAAGTCTTAGAAGCTATGGCAAAGCCATAACGTATTCTAAAACATGACTTAAAGCGGCACAAAATACGAAAATATTAATAATTTATATATTATATCATATGTCAAATATATCGAGTTTATAAAAAGTATTATATATAAGTAGTTAAGTCAAGAAACTATTCTTGTATGTAATCTTTTTCATTTCTTAAAAAAACATTTTTCATCGGAGTTAAATCCAAAAAAGACACCACGCCTCGCGCCTTTGCTGGCTTTTGTAATTCGTATGATTTAATATATCCAATGTGTGTTACAATATAAACTATATATACATGCTACTGGGCCACAGTTACATTAATAATAAATCTAATTGGGTTAAGCCCATAATTCCGCTAACAGCCCCCTGCAGTTTGAGCGGGAGAGGAACGAACACTCGAGCTGGATCGAAACTCATTAAACAAAGCAGTAGGTAAGCCTTTGGTGAAGATGTCTGCATACTGATATCGAGACGGAACATGAAGAACACGGATGGAGCCAGTAGCCACCAAATCACAAACAAAGTGAATGTCAATCTCTATGTGTTTCGTGTGTTGATACTGCACGGGATTAGAGGAGAGATAGACAACACTGACATTATCACAATAAACAATCGTAGCAGTCGAAAGTGGTGTATAAATCTCACGTAACAGATTGCGTAACCAGCAAGTCTCTGCAACTGCATTGGCAACTCCACGATACTCGGCTTCAACACTAGAGCGAGATAGCGTAAATTGACGCTTAGATGACCAGGATAAAAGATTATTACCCAAAAAGACACAATATCCTGAAGTATAGTTTCGTGTAGTAGGGCACCCTGCCCAATCAGCATCTGAATATGCAACAAGCGAAGAGGTGTTAGAAGAATAAAGTTGTAGACCATAATCAAGAGTACCCCGAATGTAGCGTAAAATCCTCTTGAGAGCAGAAAAATGCGGCTCACAAGGATCACGCATGAAAAGACAAACTTGCTGTACAGCATATGATATATCCGGCCTAGTAAAAGTGAGATACTGCAAAGCACCTGCAAGACTACGATATAATGTAGGATTAGAAACAAGGTCACCATCGGCAGCAAGCTTAGAATCCGTGTCAACAGGAGTTCGACATGGATTACAAGTAAGCATATAAGCATGCTCTAACACCTCAATAGCATACTTCTGTTGGGAGAGAAACATCCCAGAAGTATTGCGAGTTACAGATACGCCTGAAAAATAATTAACTGCCCCAAATCAGTCATGGAAAACTCTGCATGAAGGGAAGCAATAATACGCTGCAAGAAAGCCTGTAAAGAGGTCGTCAACACAATGTCATCCACGTATAATAGTAAGTAAGCAGTGTCAGTTCCTTGTCTATAGATAAACAATGATGAATCACATAGACTATGATGAAAGCGACCGGATTAGCAAAAGAAGCAAACCGTTGAAACCAAGCTCGAGGGGCCTGTTTATGACCATATAATGATCTCTGCAAAAGACAAACATGATCGGGATATCGAGGATCCCGAAAGCCAGGAGGTTGATGCATATAGACAGTCTCAGATAAAAAACCCTGCAGAAATGCATTCTTGACATCCAACTGATGAACAGGCCAATGTCGAGAAATAGCAAGGCTCATAATTGTACGTATAGTAGCTGGTTTGACAACCGGGTTAAATGTCTCATCAACATCAATATCTGTAAGCTGTGTACTGCCGTTCGCCACAAGGCAAGCCTTATAGCGACTGAGACTACCATCTGCATTATGTTTGTGCCAAAACAGCCACATATAACGAACAATGTTCACGTCCCGTGGTCGAGGCACAAGGATCCAAGTATTATTTTTAATTAATGCATTATATTCATCTAACATAGCACTAAACCATTTTGGATCTTTAAAGGCATGGTGTATGACTTGGGAAGAGGTGACACAGTGGACACAGTTAATGTGAACCGTTGAGTATGACGGTTAGAGCCAACACGAAAGCGAGTGACCATGGGGTGAGTCGACACGGGATTGGGATTAGGGGGTGGGGTCGGTTGGGCATTAATTTGGGCAGCAGTGTTGGTTGTGGATGGTGGCTGGGTGGGACTAGTATGTGGGCTAGGTGGAGCATTGGGTAGAAGTGTAGGTGGTTGGCTGTGGAGTGTATGTTGGGTTGGGGTGTGCGAATCGAGCCCAGAAGGGGTCGTTGTAACACCCCCAAATTTCCTGATATGCAGCGGAATTCAAACTGGGTGTTACTTCATGGCTCAACAGTTACAATAACATAAAACGAACTCTAATTGTGTCATTTTAAAAGATTTGTCATTCGATTTATATAAATATCAGAGTTTACAAAATGAGGTCCCAGTAGTTTCGTAGTTTATAAAATAAGTTTTCGAATGATAAAATATATTATAGCCTTCTTGAGTATCCGTGCCCTTCCGTTCCATCCTCATTCATTAAGGACCTGAGATAAACATGCTAAAAAGTGTCAACACAGAGGTTGGTGAGTTCATAGAGTTTATAGATAAAACAGTTGAATTCAGTAGTTTCGAGATTGAGTGATAATCGTAATAAATACAAATATAAAAAAATAAATAAGTAGTGAGCTACGTTGTTATACACCCATGGTTCGTTTGTTTAGTAATCAGTTGAACACAAGTTTCAAGGTTGGGCCTCATTGTTGCACCCATCGTTGCAGCATTTGTATCATTGCAACTTAGTATATATTGCCTTAAGTCTTATGAACACAAACCTTAACACGAACGCATCATAATAATGACGTAAGTTACATACATCATAGTAATGATGTGAGCAACAATGCCCTCTGGTAGGAGTTTGCCATTCTCCTAGTATTCTTAAATAAATTGCATTTGGTTACCTATCCGGCTAACACAAATGGGGCGTCAACTGCCAATAGATCTATTCACTATATTCGGGTTCACTTGTAAAGTAATTAATGGTTCATGATATGAGGGACTTTCAGTGGCAGGTGTAAGTAACTTAAGCAATAGCAATCAGGTGTAGGTGTAGCATAGAAAAATACTTGTGTTCGGGTTTGTAGCATGTATCTCCCCACGAGTTTGAAAAACAAGTAAAAAGTGGTATTATGAACTCACAATAGTATGTAAAAGTTTAGAGTACTTGTGATAGTAAAAGAAAGTAGTTGAGCATGTATCTCCCCCAAAAGAGTTTACAAAACTGATAAATGATAGAAAATGAGGCTACGAACTCACCTTGGATGGAAATCTGATTGATGTCAAAAGTAAATTCAAACTGAAATGGTAAATGGCTTCAACACGTGACCTGAATCGATATATCAAGTTTAAGTATTCATATTTAAATATATGTGATGTTAATCACAAGCGTTTTGTGGACGATTAAGTGTTGAACGGTTTAACATGAAGTCTCTTCAAAATTTAGTAATACTTATCATACTTAATTTTATGGCTCGGTTGATTGTTTATAAGTATTATCGAAATTCAAATTGTTAAATATGATATGTTTCTAAAATGTTATATTTTACAATTTTGAATATTTATGGTTTTTACCCTTGCACTTTCAAAAATGACACTTTATAACCTCAACTATGGGTTATTGACAAAATCAGCCCTTGTATTAGTAAATTTGAAGAAATTACATTTTTAGCCCAAGAAAACTTTATCTTTCAAAAATTACAATTCCTACCCTTGTAGTTTTCTAAGAAAAATTTACTTGTTTTAGGCCTAAGTAAACAAAAGTAAGGGTAAATATAAGTGAGGCCTTAAGAGGTTTTTACTACGTTCTTGATCCCTTCAATAGTTTGTCGGGTGGTATTTCTAATGGTTCAAACTAGAAGTCTTAAGCTCTTACGGTTTGATCGCAATGATTTCCCAAAGTAGGGGGTTAGGTGCCTTATGTGAAAAGTGTTGGTTTTGGGCGATAGCAGGCCCAAATGAGGATAGATTTTACACGAGGCAAGCCAATGTTTTTACAATGAGATTGATCCTTTAAACACTTTGCTGTAAGCTCTTCAAAATGGTATAGGTCTCATATTCTAGTCATCTTGGGTTAGAGAGAAACAAGCCTGTGAACATGGCCACGTAGCCACGACGCGTTTTAAGGAAATTTCATTTTTAACCCATTAACTTTTACGGTGTCACCTAGGGACATTTTAATATGTTAATTAACTCTTTTTAAGTCATTATCTAACATTCTATAACTCCTACGACTCAAATTTTGAAATGTGCATGCAAGGTCTTTTTATGAAAATCTTCACGAGTCACCTTCTTTTTGGTTGATTATAAAAGAGACCATATGAGTTTTTAAAGATGTTATTAGGGCTTTAAAATCCTTGCAGCGAGCTCTTTAAAATGGTGTAACTCTCATACTTAACAACTCTTTAATTAGCGAGATATCAATTATTGAAAAGGGCTACCTAGGCTAGTTTTGACAAATTGAAATTCTCGTTTTCAAACCATAAAACTTTATATCTTTTGCATGCAACCTTGTGACATGTTGTTTAACTCATTTTCAATGTTTCTAAGATAGTTCAAAATCGAATTTATCAAAAATCCCAAGTTTTTCCCAAAGACCTGATGTATGGGACTTTTGGTTTTTAGGACATATGGCCCTAAAGGAGTGTCGTTTTTATGTATGACACCTAGGATTTTCAACCAGGTTAGGGGGCGTTTTAGAGTGTCCTAAGTGTTGTTTACAAAGGTACTTTGGTTGGCCCTAATACCTTTAACCCAATGTAGATAAATGGGGCGCAAGTAGGGGGCTGGGCCTGTTTTTACGTCAAGACTAGAAGCAGAAAAACAAAAACATGCATACCATTTAATAGAAACTTATAGGGTGTTAGATATTATACTAAGTGTTTATTTAGCTTGATCAAAGGACTCATAAAGTGTTTTAACATTTGAGAAAAACGCACCACAAGGGGGTGTTTGTCTTTGATCCAGCCACTTACAGAAAGAAAAAGAAAAATGGTTTTTGACCTTATTTCCACATGACACTAATCTACAATCATATATATGTGTTATTGAATGTGTAAAAAGATTAAGAAAAAGGTTGGAGTACTTACTAGGCTCTAGAACTCAAGTTAGCTGAAAGTCCAACCAATGAAATGTTTATATAAACCCAAACTCTTTCTCTTCTCCTGGACTTTATTATCCACTTCCTTTGTTTCTATTAGTGGCTCTAAATCAGAATGTATATGAGTGTGTATGGTTTTGTATGATTCGAATTGTGATGATAGAAAATGGGCAATGTGTGTCGCTATATATAGATGAAAGGATTAAGGCTTCCAGAAAATTGTAGTTACTATGTTATGGGAGAATGAGACATGGTGAGGTGGTGCTTTGGAGTTTGTAAGGTGGCATGTGATGAGGGTTAGGGTGGCGTATGGTGGCTGAATTCCAGCCATGGGTTTTGCCCCTAATCTTTGACCATGGTAATTGTTGGTTGGTATACGCCCAGAACAGGGTTAAGACAATCAGTAGCAACTACAAATACCACTAGGTGGTTACCGGATATCACTTGGAATCGTGTGATCACTTTCCAAAGTAAACTATTCGACCCTATGCCAGGGTTACACGAATATCTACTTGGGATAAGACCAAATGTATGTTATTGAATCAGGCACAAATCAATAACCCTTTGCTTTCAAGTGTTTATGCTTTCAGTTTGTTTCTCCTGGTATTGTATGTTTCAGTGTGTCTTCAAGCTGAAGATGAAAATCTCTATTTATAGTAGATAACACTCAACACTAATCAATGGACATTATGTGTGATTAACGGCCAATTAATCACCCATAATAAACCTCCATAATCATAGAAATAGTTGTTACATGACCAAATAAACGTGGTCATAAAGCAGTCATAACAGACAATTGAATGAGTCAAAGCTGTTACAAAATAATTACTGCAACACTACCAGTAGGAACCATTACACTAGCAGGAGGAACCATACACTACCAGCAGGAACCATCAGCAGGAACCAATACACTAGCAGCAGGAACCATAACACTACCAGTAGGAACCATTAGTTACTACATTATCAGTAGTAACTAATACACTACCAGTACTAACCACTATTGAGTCGAGTCAGGGTGTTCAGGGACCTCATGGGTGTACACTCCGTACCTCCTAACCCAAAACCAGGTGTGAACTAATCCCACAATTGCACTAAATTTTCCAACAATCCTCCCCAAATTTAGTTCACTTCCTTTCCAAGAAAAACAAACATCAAACAAAACATGTGCATAAACGAAAATATCCTGAGGATTGAATTTCCATCTTAGTAAATTACACGTTCAAATATTTGAGAATCAGAGTGTTTTAAGAATTGAACCCTTCAACCCATTTGAATACCTGAAGATAAAATACACACAAGTTTTCAAACACTTAACAACTCCTGACACTATACAAGCCATGTGTCCATATCCAAATTCATAAATGTTGCAAGAGCCAAAAGTCCAAAGCTCCCTGAAGCGGCAAAACTTCAACATTCACATAGGTGGTTCCTCTTTATTCATGCTCCTGCCAAGCACTTTTTCAAAGAAAATTAACCATTAAGAAGTAAAGACTTCATCCTCCTTTCAGCAGGTTCTAAGCACAACCTTGGGATGTAATATAAAACATGTGCTCCAGTCCACTGAATGCTCAGCTTTCCACATTGAACTCAGCTCCCAAGTTTCCTTAGGAGGAAGTTGGGTGTCCTAGCATTCAGTGACTAAGTTAGACTTAAACCCATCCCTTTAGCATACTTTATAACCAAGTCTCTAGCCAATCCTTTCGTCAAGTGATCAGCTAAATTTTGTTGAGATCTAACAAACTCTATAGATACCACCCCATTCATGATAAGCTCACGAATCATGCTATGTCTGACACCTAAGTGTCTAGACTTACCATTGTACATCTAGCTATAAGCCTTAGCCAATGTAATTGCACTATCACAACGGATAGAAATGGGTGCTATAGGTTTAGGCCACAATGGAATCTCAAGAAGCAAGTTTTTCAACCATTCAGCTTCTTTACCAGCAGCTGCTAAAGCCACAAATTCATATTCCACTATTGAACTGGTGATGCAAGTTTGTTTCTTGGATGCCCAAGAAATTGCACCTCCACCAAGTAGGAATACCTAGCCACTGGTAGACGAATTGTCTTAAGTATTACTAATCCAACTTGCATCAGTGTAACCTTCCAACACTGATGGATAACCAGTATATGAGAGACTATAATCCATAGTTCTTTTCAGATACTTCAGTACCCTCTGAACTGCTTGCCAGTGATGAGCACTAGGATTGCTAGTATACCTGCTCTTTACCCACTGCAAAAGCAATATCAGGCCTTGTACAAGTCATGGCATACATCAGGCAGCCAATTACCCTAGAATACTCAAGTTGAGATACAACCTTGCCTTTATTAGGCATCAGCTTCTCACATGTATCCATAAGTGTACTCACTGGAGTACAATCAAAGTAATTGAATTTCCTCAACACCTTCTCAATATAATGAGACTGAGAGATAGAAATTCTTTTACTTTCATGTTTAATCCTTATACCAAGGATAACATCAGCCTCCCCCATGTCCTTCATGGAGAACCTTGATGACAAAAATTCCTTTGTTAGGTCAACCTGATTTTGGTCAGTGCCAAAGATCAACATGTCATCAACATATAGACAAATGATGACTCCTTTACCAGATTCATCAAATTTGCTATATATACATTTGTCAGACTGGTTGAGAACATAACCACTAGACAAAACCACTTCATCAAATTTTTGATGTCATTGCTTAGGTGCCTGCTTAAGTCCATAAAGAGACTTAATCAGTTTACACACCTTGTTTTCATTACCAGGCAAGATGAAGCCCTGAGGTTGGTTCATATAAACCTCCTCATCCAGTTCACCATTCAAGAAAGCTGTCTTCACATCCATCTGATGAATAATCAGATTGTGAATTGATGCCAAAGCAATCAGTAGTCTTATGGTACTGATACGAGCCACAGAGGCATAAGTATCAAAATAGTCTATTCCTGACTTTTTTTTAAAGCTCTGAATGACTAGTCTAGCCTTGAACTTTTCAATAGTTTCATCTATCTTCATTTTCCTTTTGAAAATCCATTTGCAACCCTGAGGTTTGCAACCTGGTGGTAGATCAACCAACACCCAAGTGTTGTTGCCCATGATGGAATCCATCTCATCATTTATTGCTTCTTTCCAGAAAGCAATATCCTGGGACTTCATTGCTTCTTCAAATGTCTTGGGATCATCCTCAACAATGAAGCAATAGGAGTATTGGTCAGAGACCTCATCCCTTGTTCCTTCAATTAAGTATAATTGAAACTCAGGTCCAAATGACTTTGGAGTCCTGACCCTTTTGCTCTTTCTGAGCACAGGTTCAGGTTGTTGAACCACAACCTCATCAGGGACCTCTTGTAATACCTGGAATTTCTAAAGTTCACAAAAGACCAAAATACCCCTACAATCAAAAAGTATGAATAACTAATTTAAAGAATACCAAATAAGCTATGTAAATTCAGAAAATTATTAAGAAATATCACACATGATCTAAATAAATATTAAACACTTTGTAAAAGGTAATTTTTATAGTTTATGATTTTATAAAATTCGTTTTGTATTTTACTTAATTAGCCGAATATATTTATTTAGATTTATAAAAGAATTTAATTAATAAAAGCCCAATATAAATTTATATCATTAAGAGTCCATTTATTTTAAGTCCAATACATTATAAATCCCACAAGAAAAATTGTAAATCATATAAAAACACATTATACGGTTCACTCTAAATCCTAATAACCGATTATACCTAAAACCGACCTAAAAACCCTCCATAATTCGACATCTGATTTCCAGGGCTTAAAGCCATTTTTCTTGGACGATTTTGAAGGTAAAGGAGGTGTTAAAAATCTGGTTCGAGGCTCTAAGGTGCTGTTTCGATCGTGGTTAGTTTTTGGGTCAATTAGGGTTTCGGCGAGTGGAACTTTTTGGTTTCTTTTGTTCTAACGACCAAGTATCATCAAGGGTATGTTCCTAATATTGTTTTCAGTCCTACAAGTCATATAGAACACGTAAAAATTAGCCATGCATGTTAAATAAGTCGTATGGAATTATTTGGAATTAAAACCCTAAAAGCGTATAAAAATAGCGAATGAGTGTATAATAATTTTTGGGACCATGATATTAATTTTCTAAGGACTCTTATATGACATACGACCTGTATAAAATACATATCCATGGATTCGAAGCTTGTGTGAATTGTTTGGGGTTTTATTATTAGATCGCGTATGAAAAAGGAAAGGATTTAAAAAAAGGGACGATTAGGGTTTGTAAAAATTAGGGTTTGCTTGTTATGATTAAGGGTCATTAATACAGTAGTAATGATGAATTAATGATTGGTTTAACCTAGGTTTAGGGCTTGTACTTGAATCATGCCCTAATCGGTTCTACATAAAAGTCTTGGGTTGGTTTTGTAAATTATGAAACTTAAAGGTTATTTTTGTGAACAGTAAAATAAAGGTACAAAACGTATAAAAATAAGTATGGGGGTTAAACGTGTAATTTTGGATATTTAGAGGGCCATTCGAATTGTATTTAACTTAAAGGGTATGTTTTGTAAATTCTAAAACCTTTGGGCTAAAAGTGTAAAATCTGATAATATAAGGTTAGGTCGTGTAATTAAAGATGTTAAGGGTGTAATATGTAATTCTGAGTAATTATGGGTCAACATGTGTAAGTAAATTACGTAAGGACATGCATGAGTTTTGAGGTAACTTCGGGTTGTTTTACATGTACGTTCTAGGTCAAAGTGGAAGTCATTAAAAGAAGTGACATGTAAATTAAATGCGTAATAAATGATATTAAAAGTATGGGAAACCCTAGAACATAAATAGGAAGTTGATTAGGGTTAAAAGCTAAGTGTGTGATTTCGTTATTTCATGCAAGTTATAGAAGTTGTGTAAACTATTTCGAAAGAGAATCCTAAAATCCGTTCTTGACATTTGTAAACCCTATACTTTGAAAGATGATCATATAAGTCCTCAAATAAGATAAGTATGCCATATTAAACCCTTAAGTTTACCGTTGTCATTTGCAACCCATAAGTTTGGCTAATTAATGATTAATACTCTAAAATGTTGGAATTCCGTCCGTCGCTAAAAATGAGAATAATCTTACAACTCTAAAAGTATTAATGAGATTAATCCGTTATACTAATAAGTATTAAATAAATCATAATCTGTGTAGATTCGT
This sequence comes from Chrysanthemum seticuspe, assembly GCA_019973895.1. NCBI lineage: Eukaryota > Viridiplantae > Streptophyta > Magnoliopsida > Asterales > Asteraceae > Chrysanthemum > Chrysanthemum seticuspe. The sequence goes on along the minus strand of BPTQ01000003.1, from coordinate 246,330,863 downwards.
TGGAGAAGACGCGACGTTACATCTTCGTATTCCTACATTCGTTTGCTTTTCCCTCATTTGCTTTAAGGTACAGATATTCTGACCTTTTCAGTAAAGGTTCCTTACGATGTTCTTTCCGTTCGATTTTCTATTTCACTTATTAGGATTCCCGATGCCATTGCTATGGACCCTTTCTTGAATGTTTGATCTGTTACTTATCTGAACTTATGTTCTAGTGAACTATGCAATATCTGATGTGAACTTATGTTAGGAAGATTTTGATATGCACATCTGTTGAACTTTGCTATGGTTGATTATGAACTTCTGCTTATGAATGTAAGATATGCCACTGTGATATGACTTCTGACTTCTGAATATATGAATATGTACCTTATGATATGATGTTATCTGATAAGTTATATGTGACCTTTATGATGAATTATGATCTGTGTCATTTATGACAATCTGTTGACCTAAGTTAGTTTGACACCCGAGCCAAATATTTCACTAGTCATGGGGGTTCCATGTCCGTATCAGTGATGCACCTCTGATATGACTCTAGGGCAGTAGAGTGATGTTCTGCCACGTCTCTGGATGGTGAAGCATATTTGTGAATATGTAGGAAGGGGCGTATGGATGCATCCTAGATCTGTTATCTGTTATCTGATATGTTTTCTGGTGAATGATGTCGTGTGCAATACGCGTCTTCACAAATTCTGGGAGTTAGCTACTCCATTGGTTACCTGAGGTCTCCCCTCATATTATATAAGGTATTCCGAGGTCACCCCTCCGAATACAATGGTTACTTATGATATGTTATGATCTGATATGTTTCTGGGCTCGTGGTAGTTGACTAAATCTTTATCTGTTACTTCTGTGTTAAGTATTATGTATGATTCGGTATTTCGAGTGTTTATATTATGTATTCTGATATGATATGTTAGTGAATGTGCTTATGACGTGTTTGTTCAAGTGATCATTAGTTGCCATGCTAGGATAGGATTAATATGTTTGAAACATGATTCGTATATCTGATATTATGATTTGTTATTGTTACGTGAATGCGTTGATCTGCGAGATGAATGTGCTAGTGTATAATTGAGTGTTTTGAAGGTTAATTATCTGTCTGCATATGTGACCTGCCATGTTAAAACTCTGCTAAGGTTAGGATTTGATCTGAGAACTGGTTTAGCTATTATGTCTGCCATGACCTGTCTGCTATTTCCGCTGCTATAATATTGAATTAAGTGCTTTAAATGTTGATTATTTGATTTGTATGAATGCCATGTTTATTTTCTAGGAAGCGTTTCCGTTAGCTTTTAGACTTTCCGTTTGGCTTATACGTAATCTGTTATTTTGATATGCTATGTGTTTGGATTTCTGTATATTTGTGTTTCCGCAGAATCCTAAAAGATCCTTCGTCATTATTTCATTTTGATTTCGTTATTCGTATTTATGTTCTGTTTTAGCTTTTGTTTCGTTATATCTGTTCACTGGGCTTTGTAAGCTCAGCCGCACTTTTCTTTTCATGCGGCAGGTATTTAGCATTCAAGATGAGCTTATGGGATAGCTGATCTGGGTAGAGAGTAGAGCTGAGAGCAAGACTTTACCATAGAGAGCTTAGATTTATTTTGATAATAAGTTATTTATATTATCTTTTGTAAGCATTTTGTAAAGGCTTCCGCTTTTGTATAGTAATTAAAGTTCTGATATGAAACCGTATTGTGATATCTTTACCCTTGTCGGGTCGGGGTGTTACAATTTATGGTATCAGAGCTCTAGGTTTTAGGACCCTTAGAGCTTAGGCTATGACCCGTGAGGATTGGGTAGACATTAGGCTTCCGTCTGTTCAGATATCATTCGATTCCTTTTGATGGTCGTTCAGCTTTGACTTGGATATCCTTTTGCCTTCACTGAATTGGCCCTCCTATGTTCGCATCGAATTTTGTTATTTTGTTTTCGCTCGTCCGTTTGTCGATCGTTAGATGGAGACTACCCGTGGAGCCGAAGAAGATGGTGCCGACCCTGCATTGCTGCAACAGTCCCTGTGCTGGAGAGGTTCGTGAAGCAGAAGCCACACTCGACTGCCGTGCTGTTGGAGACATCAGGATGCTGTTGGAGGAAGTTGGATGGACCAACCAAAGACGCAAGAGACGGAGACAAGATTCAACCGGTGGCTGAGAAGATTCATCTACTTCATATGATTTGGGCGCGACTTATGTCACTCTGATTCGTTTGTCATGCGTTTCAAGTCGGTTTGATATTCTGATAAGTGATTCTGATCTGTATTGCTTTTCTCTGATTTGTTCGGAACTCGGTGTGAATCGTGAAGTTTTATCGTTTAGCATTCTGGTATATCCCGGCTTTTCTTTCTGGATCGTCAGTAATGAGTCATGAGGAAGAATACGAGGTGGACTCAGATTTGGAGTCTACGGCTACTAGTAGGTTTAATCCGACACAAGAATAGGAATTTCGCTTCTGATTTGTTGTCCTCCCTACGAGAAATTTCTGACATTTGATTTTGAGTTAGGTTCTTTTGTTTTCATTTAGACGATTGAATCTTGAATTATTAAGTTTCATTTTGGAAGTTCATCTTATGACGATTTTGCAAATTTTGTTTGATTAATGGAAAATAAAACAAAATTTTGAAAGTATACTTCCTGTCTGTTGTTTCTTTCTGATAGATCCGTTAAGTTTCCGTTAGTCCTCATAAGTTTCGTCTGCTATTTATTTTCTTAGTGTTGTTGTTTAATTTACCGCTTGAATGAAGTATGGCCATCATGATGGTATACTCATGAGTATCTGGTTTGTTATAGTATGTAACCTGCTATCTGTATGTTATCTGTATGTGGTATGTTATTAGCTATGTGTTTTGTCATGACCCGAGACCGAATATAATGACAATAAGAACTTGTTATGTGATGCAAGTATTATGACGCCTGATCAACGTAATAATACCGAGATCATATAATCTGAACTTATTGAAGGTATACGACGTCTGGGAAATGCCTGTGGTTGATGTGTGTATAGACTTTGACTTGTATCTGTTATTTGGCACTTCTCATGTTCGTTTGAAATTCCGTACCTATTTGTGAGATTTTCGTCGATATCTGTTTCATATAAGTTATGTACGCTTGAAATCCGAAGTTGTTATGATCTGTACGAACCTATAGATTGCTATGACCGCCTTAAGCTTATACGTCTCCACGTACTTCTACGACTATTGAGGCCGATAGGATTTATTCCGTCTATGCATATGATGTCCTCATCATTAGATATCTGAATAAGTTAGAATTTGTCGTTTGATTTTCTGCGTCTCATTTGTTCTCCGCCATTACTTGATAAGTATATAATTATCTATTATAGGTATTTGACTATTGATTTGATTTCTGAACAAGTTTGAGATTTAATATTCTGATAAGAAATTCATTTGTTCCGAGATAAGATTAACGTTCGTTATATTCCTAGAAATTCTGAAATCCGATTCGTTTTCTGTTCTGTTCCGTCTTGTTCAATTTCGAGGACGAAATTTTCTTTTAGAGGGGAAGAATTGTAATACCTGGAATTTCTAAAGTTCACAAAAGACCAAAATACCCCTACAATCAAAAAGTATGAATAACTAATTTAAAGAATACCAAATAAGCTATGTAAATTCAGAAAATTATTAAGAAATATCACACATGATCTAAATAAATATTAAACACTTTGTAAAAGGTAATTTTTATAGTTTATGATTTTATAAAATTCGTTTTGTATTTTACTTAATTAGCCGAATATATTTATTTAGATTTATAAAAGAATTTAATTAATAAAAGCCCAATATAAATTTATATCATTAATAGTCCATTTATTTTAAGTCCAATACATTATAAAGCCCACAAGAAAAATTGTAAATCATATAAAAACACATTATACGGTTCACTCTAAATCCTAATAACCGATTATACCTAAAACCGACCTAAAAACCCTCCATAATTCGACATCTGATTTCCAGGGTTTAAAGCCATTTTTCTTGGACGAGTTTGAAGGTAAAGGAGGTGTTAAAAATCTGGTTCGAGGCTCTAAGGTGCTGTTTCGATCGTGGTTAGTTTTTGGGTCAATTAGGGTTTCGGCGAGTGGAACTTTTTGGTTTCTTTTGTTCTAACGACCAAGTATCATCAAGGGTATGTTCCTAATATTGTTTTCAGTCCTACAAGTCATATAGAACACGTAAAAATTAGCCATGCATGTTAAATAAGTCGTATGGAATTATTTGGAATTAAAACCCTAAAAGCGTATAAAAATAGCGAATGAGTGTATAATAATTTTTGGGACCATGATATTAATTTTCTAAGGACTCTTATATGACATACGACCTGTATAAAATACATATCCATGGATTCGAAGCTTGTGTGAATTGTTTGGGGTTTTATTATTAGATCGCGTATGAAAAAGGAAAGGATTTAAAAAAAGGGACGATTAGGGTTTGTAAAAATTAGGGTTTGCTTGTTATGATTAAGGGTCATTAATACAGTAGTAATGATGAATTAATGATTGGTTTAACCTAGGTTTAGGGCTTGTACTTGAATCATGCCCTAATCGGTTCTACATAAAAGTCTTGGGTTGGTTTTGTAAATTATGAAACTTAAAGGTTATTTTTGTGAACAGTAAAATAAAGGTACAAAACGTATAAAAATAAGTATGGGGGTTAAACGTGTAATTTTGGATATTTAGAGGGCCATTCGAATTGTATTTAACTTAAAGGGTATGTTTTGTAAATTCTAAAACCTTTGGGCTAAAAGTGTAAAATCTGATAATATAAGGTTAGGTCGTGTAATTAAAGATGTTAAGGGTGTAATATGTAATTCTGAGTAATTATGGGTCAACATGTGTAAGTAAATTACGTAAGGACATGCATGAGTTTTGAGGTAACTTCGGGTTGTTTTACATGTACGTTCTAGGTCAAAGTGGAAGTCATTAAAAGAAGTGACATGTAAATTAAATGCGTAATAAATGATATTAAAAGTATGGGAAACCCTAGAACATAAATAGGAAGTTGATTAGGGTTAAAAGCTAAGTGTGTGATTTCGTTATTTCATGCAAGTTATAGAAGTTGTGTAAACTATTTCGAAAGAGAATCCTAAAATCCGTTCTTGACATTTGTAAACCCTATACTTTGAAAGATGATCATATAAGTCCTCAAATAAGATAAGTATGCCATATTAAACCCTTAAGTTTACCGTTGTCATTTGCAACCCATAAGTTTGGCTAATTAATGATTAATACTCTAAAATGTTGGAATTCCGTCCGTCACTAAAAATGAGAATAATCTTACAACTCTAAAAGTATTAATGAGATTAATCCGTTATACTAATAAGTATTAAATAAATCATAATCTGTGTAGATTCGTTGGAGAAGACGCGACGTTACATCTTCGTATTCCTACATTCGTTTGCTTTTCCCTCATTTGCTTTAAGGTACAGATATTCTGACCTTTTCAGTAAAGGTTCCTTACGATGTTCTTTCCGTTCGCTTTTCTATTTCACTTATTAGGATTCCCGATGCCATTGCTATGGACCCTTTCTTGAATGTTTGATCTGTTACTTATCTGAACTTATGTTCTAGTGAACTATGCAATATCTGATGTGAACTTATGTTAGGAAGATTTTGATATGCACATCTGTTGAACTTTGCTATGGTTGATTATGAACTTCTGCTTATGAATGTAAGATATGCCACTGTGATATGACTTCTGACTTCTGAATATATGAATATGTACCTTATGATATGATGTTATCTGATAAGTTATCTGTGACCTTTATGATGAATTATGATCTGTGTCATTTATGACAATCTGTTGACCTAAGTTAGTTTGACACCCGAGCCAAATATTTCACTAGTCATGGGGGTTCCATGTCCGTATCAGTGATGCACCTCTGATATGACTCTAGGGCAGTAGAGTGATGTTCTGCCACGTCTCTGGATGGTGAAGCATATTTGTGAATATGTAGGAAGGGGCGTATGGATGCATCCTAGATCTGTTATCTGTTATCTGATATGTTTTCTGGTGAATGATGTCGTGTGCAATACGCGTCTTCACAAATTCTGGGAGTTAGCTACTCCATTGGTTACCTGAGGTCTCCCCTCATATTATATAAGGTATTCCGAGGTCACCCCTCCGAATACAATGGTTACTTATGATATGTTATGATCTGATATGTTTCTGGGCTCGTGGTAGTTGACTAAATCTTTATCTGTTACTTCTGTGTTAAGTATTATGTATGATTCGGTATTTCGAGTGTTTATATTATGTATTCTGATATGATATGTTAGTGAATGTGCTTATGACGTGTTTGTTCAAGTGATCATTAGTTGCCATGCTAGGATAGGATTAATATGTTTGAAACATGATTCGTATATCTGATATTATGATTTGTTATTGTTACGTGAATGCGTTGATCTGCGAGATGAATGTGCTAGTGTATAATTGAGTGTTTTGAAGGTTAATTATCTGTCTGCATATGTGACCTGCCATGTTAAAACTCTGCTAAGGTTAGGATTTGATCTGAGAACTGGTTTAGCTATTATGTCTGCCATGACCTGTCTGCTATTTCCGCTGCTATAATATTGAATTAAGTGCTTTAAATGTTGATTATTTGATTTGTATGAATGCCATGTTTATTTTCTAGGAAGCGTTTCCGTTAGCTTTTAGACTTTCCGTTTGGCTTATACGTAATCTGTTATTTTGATATGCTATGTGTTTGGATTTCTGTATATTTGTGTTTCCGCAGAATCCTAAAAGATCCTTCGTCATTATTTCATTTTGATTTCGTTATTCGTATTTATGTTCTGTTTTAGCTTTTGTTTCGTTATATCTGTTCACTGGGCTTTGTAAGCTCAGCCGCACTTTTCTTTTCCTGCGGCAGGTATTTAGCATTCAAGATGAGCTTATGGGATAGCTGATCTGGGTAGAGAGTAGAGCTGAGAGCAAGACTTTACCATAGAGAGCTTAGATTTATTTTGATAATAAGTTATTTATATTATCTTTTGTAAGCATTTTGTAAAGGCTTCCGCTTTTGTATAGTAATTAAAGTTCTGATATGAAACCGTATTGTGATATCTTTACCCTTGTCGGGTCTGGGTGTTACACCTCTGATACACCAGTGTCATGAGTTCCATTAGGAATCCTCTGACTTGGTCTAGGGACTTGATGAGAATCTATTCTCATCAAAGTTTGCATCCCTTGATTCAATTATGGAGTTAATTGAAACATATTCATTAGGTTCAATAACATAGAACCTAAAAGCCTTGGAATGCTCAGCATATCCAACAAAGATGCAATCAATGCCTCTTTCACCCAAAGTTTTCATCTTTGGATAAGGGAGTCTTACAACAGCCCTACAACCCCAGACCCTGAGATAGTTCAGGTTGGGTTTCCTTTTTGTCCAAAGTTCATAAGGGGTAACCTTGTTCCTTTTGTTGGGAAACCTATTTAATAAATAACAAGTTGTTAACATAGCTTCACCCCAGAACCCTTGACTCAGTCCTGAATAGGACAACATGGAATTAACCATCTCCTTCAGCACCCTGTTTTTCCTTTAAGAAATTCCATTTTGCTGAGGAGTATAGGGAGCAGTCTTTTCATGGATTATTCCAACAGACTGAAAATACAGAGTATCCATGTACTCACCTCCCCTATTAGTCCTTAATCTTTTGATCAAAGACCCAAGTTGTAATTCAACTTCATTTTTAAACACTTTGAATTTATCTAATGCTTCATCCTTAGTATGTAACAGATAGACATAACAAAACCTAGAAGCATCATCAATAAATTTCACAAAGTACTTCTTATTCCCCAAAGAGGGAGTGGCATGCAAATCACACAGGTCACTGTGTATAAGCTCCAAGAGCTTAGTCTCACGACTAACACCCTGAAAAGGTTTCTTGGTTATCTTGGTCAACATGCAAGTTTTACACTTTTCAGTGTCCATGTCAAATGCAGGGATTAACCCATCCTTAGACATATCTTGCATTCTCTTATAGCGTACATGGCCAAGTCTAGCATGCCAAAGGGTAGAGTCAGTCTGGTTAGAGGTGGTCACAAAGGCTGAATCATCACTATCAGTGACAATATTAAGTCTGAACATTTGGTTACACAAATAGCCAAAACCAATAAAAACACCACTCTTAGACAAGACAAATTTATCAGACTCAATAACTTGTTTATATCCATGATTATTCAAAACACTACTTGAAACCAAGTTTTTCCTTATATCAGGAACATGAATAACATTAAACAAAGTTACAATCTTTCCAGAACTAAATCTAAGATCTACACAACCACGACCATGCACCAAGGCTGTTGACTCATTTCCCATGTGAAGAATAGAACCATCATTCAGTGACTCATAAGTCTTGAACCAGCTTCTATTTTTACACACATGAACTGTTGCACCAGAGTCAACCCACCACGCAACATCATCATCCTGCACATAATGAGATTCAGAACAGGGTAATTGTTGGTTGGTATACGCCCAGAACAGGGTTAAGACAATCAATAGCAACTACAAATACCACTAGGTGGTTACCGGATATCACTTGGAATCGTGTGATCACTTTCCAAAGTAAAATATTCGACCCTATGCCTGGGTTACACGAATATCTACTTGGGATAAGACCAAATGTATGTTATTGAATCAGGCACAAATCAATAACCCTTTACTTTCAAGTGTTTATGCTTTCAGTTTGTTTCTCATGGTATTGTATGTTTCAGTGTGTCTTCAAGCTGAAGATGACAATCTCTATTTATAGTAGAGAACACTCAACACTAATCAATGGACATTATATGTGATTAACGGCCAATTAATCACCAATAATAAACCTCCATAATCATAGAAATAGTGGTTACATGACCAATTAAACGTGGTCATAAAGCAGTCATAACAGACAATTGAATGAGTCAAAGCTGTTACAAAATAATTACTGCAACACAACCAGTAGGAACCGTTACACTAGCAGCAGGAACCATACACTACCAGCAGGAACCATTACACTAGCAGCAGGAACCATAACACTACGAGTAGGAACCATCAGTTACTACATTATCAGTAGTAACTAATACACTACCAGTACTAATCACTATTGAGTCGAGTCAGGGTGTTCAGGGACCTCATGGGTGTACACTCCGTACCTCCTAACCCAAAACCAGATGTGAACTAATCCCACAAGTGCACTAAATTTTCCAACAATAAACTCTCAATGGACAAGGTAAGGTATCCATGAGGTGGATAATCTTGAGCCTTTAGAGGCTTTAGTGGCTTAGAGATTAATTAGGGCTCATTTAGTTTAATTATGGTTTGATTTGGACAAGGCTCATGAACTAGGGCACATTTTGGCTTAGGGAGTTTGTACCTTAGCTAGATGTTGTTGTACATATGGTTACAAAGTGTAAGAAACTTAGTTAGGGCTTTTAGTTAGTTTCTTTCCAAGTCTAGTTATGTAAGTGTAGTGATCATATATTTTAAATTGATAAAAGTATGGTGCAATACTCACTTGTACTCTAAACATTAGAATGTTGTACTTATAAGAAATACATTTTTAGAGCTTGTGTTTGAAAGGTTTGTTTAATGTGTTTAAAATTAAATAAACCTATGCATCAATGACTTGTACATTGGCTTGATAAACTTGTACTTTAGGGTTTATGACATAGTATCAAAATTGTTATAAATCAAAGCTTTAAGAAAACCCTAATATATATAGTAAACATTCTATCGGAAATGACGCTAATAATATAGGGGTAATATATACCAGACATCACGTATCTCGTGTGAGGACACAACTGGCATGGGTGACCATGCCGGGAAGTTTCAAGTAAGACGTTGTTGTGAGACTTCCATTGTCACATAAGAGTGTGTATATCAAAAGGTATTGGCTATGCAAGAGAGCAGTTTGTGAGTTCGGCATATTATCTATTTGTAGTAATCAAATAAAAAAAATGTACGTAGAAAATGTATTATTATTGATTAATATAAAGGCGGATTTTTACCGGTGGTTACAGTCGTTGGGTCAGGAGTAGAGACGGGGGAGTTGTGAGGGATAGGGTGTGAGGGTGAGGTGAATGACTTGGTCATTAATTGTTGTTGGATGAGATTTGGGGACGTGTCAAGGAACGTGTAAGATGGTGACGAGTTGGGTGTCATGGAACCGTAAGGGAAAATGGTCTCATCGAAGGTCACATGACGAGATATGATAATTTTGTTTGATTGAAGGTCAAGACATCGATACCCGCGATGGTTTGTTGGATACCCAAGAAAAATGGAGGGTGTTGCACGAGGTTCTAGCTTGTTGTTGGTATCTATGTGAGGGTAGCAAAGACAACCAAAGACACGAAGATCCGTATAATTTAGTGTAGTCTTATAAAGGCGAGTGTGGGGTATTTCATTTTCCATTGCAGTGGAGGGCATGATATTTAAGAGATATGTGGCCATGTGCAGGGCTTCAACCCAAAATGTGGGTGGTAAGTGTGCTTGAAATAAGAGGGTTCGGATAAGGTTGTTAATGGTACGTATCATGCGCTCAGACTTACCATTCTATTGAGATGTTCTTGGAAAAGAGTATCGAATGGTAATGCCATTGGACGCAAATAATTGGTGTAGAGCATTGTTGTCAAATTCACCCCCATGATCACATTGCAAGGATTTGATATCACACTTAAATTGGTTCTTAACAAATGCACGAAAATGAATGAATTTTGATCACATATCTGACTTGTTACGTAAAGGATACACCCATAAATAATGTGAAGAATGATCTAAAAACAAAACATAGTAATTAATGCCTGAAATACTCGCAAGTGGAGAAGTTCATAAGTTGGAATGAATAATATCAAAAGGAGACGCAACAATAGTTTCAAAAAGAGAAAAAGGAAGCCGCACGTGCTTGCCAAGCTGACACGCATGACATAACACGGGAGACTTAGTCTTATTACAAGAAATGAAATTACTAGAAACTATGTAATTCGTATGATTTGATATATCTAATGTGTGTTACAATATAAACTATATATACATGCTACTGGGCCACAGTTACATTAATAATAAATCTAACGTTAAACCTATAATTCTGCTAACAAATTTATCGCGTATTTTCACGCCTCATCTCACATCATGTCTAGAGCCGACGTCATGGTATATTGCGTAACGTCAGAATATATATCACCACCATGAGCCATGTGTGATTGTGAGGTGTGACCGTATTTACTATTTAATCATCCCATGTTCTTATGGAGGAGGGTCCATATAAATCGTCATTTATTTATATAATTAAAAATCTAACCACCACGTATTTCGAATTGATAAATCTAATAAAGAGTTAACAAAAAGTTCAATAATCATTGATTCATTATGCTTAAAACATACTAAAGATCTTTGGTTCAATTGGTACCACTTTTGAAAAACTTATAGGTTTATTGGAGATATTTTGTAAATAAAAGGTCACGGGTTTGAGTTTTGACTCATGCTCACTTCCGTTGGTGTCTCACTGAACCAGAAGAGTTGCCGAACTATTCTTTATAGGGTGGATAATGACTGGTGCCAAAAAGCATACAGGATCAAAGTGCCAAAAAGTTCAATAATCACTGATTCATCAAAGTGACACTCGGATAATAGGAAAATGGTGAATATATTAGAAACCGATGTGAAAGAAAAGTAGCTATTTATGCTTTCGGACTCGATCCTATCTTTTCCTAGCATGCATTCCCATCAGTGTCGCAACTGATTCGGTAGCTAAATCGAGAATTTTCCCCCTTTGAAGAGTGGCAATTATATACTTGAAAACGTGATATTTCGATCAACAGGATTATTTGTGATTTTGTGGTCATGACTCACGCCGATTGGTGAGTGGCACATTCAACAGGCCCAAATTGCTTTATTAAAGCAATTGTTAGATAAGTCCATTGGACCACCTATAAATAAATATCTCCTCCAAATATATGTAGCAGGGGTCATCGGTTCGGTTATCGGGTTATTTGGTTTATTCGGTTCGGTTAGTTCGGTTAATTTTTTTTCTGGGTATAACCGAAAACCGAACCGAACCGAAATTAAATTTGATTCAACCGAATAACCGAAAACCGAACCGAATAACCCGAATTACATAATTTTAATTATTTTTTTTATTTAATTATATATATTTTTAGCACAAAATATTTTTTCAAGCTTAAATCATGTTATATTTATACTAAGGGAAATGATTTGGAGACCTAATTATGTGTCTAAAGATATGCCTAAACATACGTGGCATGATCCTGATAGTTTGTGAAAAAGTGGGTCCCCTGACTGCAGCCATCAGGATGATGCCACGTAGGTTTAGGCATAAGTTTAGGCATGATTTTTTAGGCCTCCCAATCACTACTCTTATACTAAAAAAGAGTTGTAGTGATTTTTTTTCCATATATATACATAGAAAATAATATATTTTATATGAATTCGGTTTTCGGTTTTCATTGCCAAAACCATATCCAAACCGATAACCAAATATTTAGTTTGGTTCGGTTCGGTTTTGACCAATTCGGTTCGGTTACAAATTCGGATCAGTTATTTTCGATTCGGTTCGGTTTCGGTTTTCGGTTACTGTGGATATTACCCAATCCGTGAACACCCCTAATATGTAGGATCCAAGAAATTAGTCCAAAACTTAAAAAAAAAAAAAAAAAAAAAAAAAAAAAAAAAAAAAAAAAAACTTTCGCTGCAATTTATTTACGTGGAAGCTTTGGTAGACAAATGGATGCAAAATTTTTTTAAAAAAAAGAAAAGAAAAGAAAATGTTATCGTATATATATATATATATATATATTACAACAACTTTTTATTTTTGTGTTCATATTCTAAACTTCTTTTAGTCAAAATTTCAAGCATAATATATTTTTGTTTCAGATTTCATTTTCTTTATAAATATTTTCTCAAATTTGGTTAAGCTATTTGGGGAATTTATTGAACCAATTTAAACAACTGCTGTAGATTTACAAAATCTAACTTTACTTAACTGAGACTTGTCTTGGTGATCAAGACAAGGTTTTAGTATAAATAAAAACCTTGCCTCATACGTTATTCACATTGAGAATACCTCTATTCAGACAGCTAAGATCGATAACATATTGTGAATTTTCAGGCAAGTTTGTCAAATCTGGCTCGTTGTCATTTGATGTTTTCTTTATATATAGTTTGTCTTATGCTCCTATTCATTTTATCTGTATTTAATTTTAACTTTTTGGATTAGGTTTGCGTAATGTGATTTTATCGGTTTTCGGTTACTGCGGATATTACCCGATCCGTGAACACCCCTACATGCAACAACATTCTATCTCTCAAATTTTAGTTATATTAATGTTTTAACCATTTAGTTTTTGCTTTAGTTTGAACGAAAATGGCGTTAGAGATGGAGGAACAAATGAACATAGCTGAAAACGGAGGATATGCTAAAGAGACTTTGATGGTTTGTGATTCATCTTTGGATCATAAAGGGAGACTTCCACTTCGATCTTCTACCGGTACTTGGAAAGCAGCATTCTTTATTATTGGTGAGCATGCATTCTTTTAAGCAGCTTTTATATGAGATTAAAGTTAAACTCTTACTGTATTAAGATAGTAAAGTGACCAAATAGTGTAACACATGCATCGGCGGAGACACGAGGGGGGCACGGGGCACGCAACCTCTTAGCAAAAAAAATTACTTACACATTATGAATAGTGTAACACATTACGATATTATATTCGTAATAGTGTAACACATTGTACTATTATATTACGATATTATAATATTATATTCAGAATATTACGATATTATAATATTACGATATTATATTACGATGTTATATTATATTACGATATTATAATATATAATATTAAGATATTATAACATTATAGTATATTACGATATTATATTATTATATTGCGACATTATAATATTATAATATTACAATATTGCTATAAAATTATATAACACAATGAAAAATATTTAAGGTAAAAGATGGAAATGAAAGACCTTAGAAAAATTAAAGTGGACAGTTAATATGGGACGGAAGGAGTATAATATTATAATATATAATATTACGATATTATAACATTATATTGTTACGATATTAAGATATTATATTCGTAGTAGTGTAACACATTACGAGGGGGCACACGCCCTTTTAGCAAAAAAAAAAAAAAATTACTGTGTAAAATTTTTAAATTTTTATTATTTTTTTTTTATTTATTTATTTTTTTTTATATCACAATCAATTTTTAACGTAGCTTCTAAAATTTATTAAAGTGGGCTTTCTCGAACAAAATTTTCTGACTTTGCCTCTGATAAAATGAATAAAAGCATATCAAAATTAATGAGATTAATTGTATGTATAATCTAACGGCGGTCAATACTTGGGTCAATGTTCCGTCTATTAAAATAACTATTATTAGGTTATTTTTATTGGTAGTAATAACTAAATGGGGGAATTGCATATATCATATAATTTCAATGTTTAAATATTATTTTTGAATGAGATTATTTAGTAAAGAAATCCAATGAATTAATGCACTTTAACTGGGTGAGATTATTTAGGCCTAGGAAGGAAAGTAGGTTAACATAAACAAGAATAGTTTATCCATGTACGTATAAAGGGCATTTTAGTAAACTTTTTGCCGAAAATTCAATATTAAAAGTGTTTAATCATGCATGTAAGGAAAGTAGGTTAACCATCACCATCACCATCACCACAAGCCACCACACATCACCCCCCACTATGTGGGTCTCATGTCACGCACAACGGAAGGAATAAAAAGGGAAGAAGAGGTAAGGCCAGTCACCTCTTGGCTATTATGTATTTTGTGGGATCATGAGTGTCTTTATAATTTATTTATTTGATTTATTAGTGTGTGTGAAGTATTTTGTGAGGCATGTTTATAGAAATTGGTATGTTTATTAGTGATGAGAGGAGTTGTGACGTGCAATATGAGGGGAGTGTTAATTGTTGAATGGTGATGTAGGGGTGGAAAGTGAGTTGAGGGTGACGAGTGTGTCCAATCTAAGTGATATGACAAAAAGATATTTTGATGTGATTGTTCAAACCATATTTTGTTTACAAAAACCGTGTTTGGGTTAACTTAACCCACTTAAAACCAGAAAAAATACACTTATCGAGGAGAAAAAATTGTTTTCACATTCTTCGATTAGCAATAAAAATAATTTATTATTAAAGGGCTTCTATTCGGCACGTGTCGTAAATTGTTTTCACATTTCCCCTCTTTCTCCTTAGAGTATGTCCAATAATAACTTGAGTTATAAAATAACACCGTCCACGTCAGCGTCACATCAGCTTTAACATTTCACCTTAACATCTCAAAAAAACACCCACATCAATAACTACTCAAGTTAAACTTTAACATTTCACCTTAACATCCCCAAAAACACTCACATCAATAACATTTCACCTTAACATCAGTTAGCTCTTTTTTTCTTTCTTTTTTCTTTTTTTTTTTTTTTTTTTTTTTTTGTTTAGCCCTATAACGGGCGTTGCCCAATTAACGCCGGTCCTCCAACTCCTCTTTAACGCTAGTCCTCCAATGGTGATAACGGCATAACGCCGTTAAAGTGATGCATAACGCCGTTGCAGCGTTACTACTGGAAATGCTCTTAGTATCGGGGTTATGATTCTGTCATAAATTGTTTTCGTCCGGTCCGGCACGTGTCGTCCGGACACATACAACATTTATACCATGCTTGTGTTATGTTGAGACTTGAACCTGGAAGTATACTACTCACGAACCTTTGTTACACAGGCCCTTTGATGTCATACGTCAATTTTATCCATTGATTGCTCAAATAGAATTTGAGCATACTTTGCTCCGAAAATGATTGGATATATAAGTTCATATAGTAAGGCTGACACTGATAAAACATGTATTGCTGATTTATACATTGATGTAACATATGCTGATTTATACATTGGGATACCTACCCAATATCCTAGCACACGATATAAGTTGTGATCCATGGGATACACCGACATTTTTTTTAACAAACTTAATGTGTTTCATTGTTTTAGCAATCGAGTTCAGTGAGAGGTTAACCTACTTTGCAATATCATCAAATCTCATCACGTACCTAACGAAAGTGATGCATCAAGACCTCACAACTGCAGCCAAGGCTGTCAATTGTTGGGCAGGAGTTACAACTGTCATGCCTTTGCTTGGTGGTTTTATCGCTGATTCCTATACTGGTAGATTCATAATGATCTTGCTTTCCTCGATCATCTATCTCATGGTAACTACGGAATACTAATATATACCACTACTTGAGGATACACTACTTATCCCAAACTTCACGTTCATTTCACGAGTCAGATTTTTTTTATTAAGTTTAACATATGTTTGTGAATGCAGGGTTTAGGGATTCTAACCATGTCTCAGTTCATACCAGCCTTGAAGCCATGTGGAGACAGTAAGGGGACTTGTGTAATTCCAACAAAGCTTCATGAACTGGCCTTCTTTATAGGAATCTACTTCCTTTCTATAGGAACCGGCGGCCATAAACCATCACTAGAAAGCTTTGGAGCCGACCAGTTTGATGATAACCATTTAGAAGAACGAAAGAAAAAAATGTCGTTTTTCAACTGGTGGAATGCAGCATTGTGTTGTGGTCTTGTTCTAGGAGTAACGGTGTTGGTGTATGTGGAAGATAACAGTGGTTGGGGAATTGCAAACCTCATTCTTACTGTTACCATGTTCATAGCCATCATTATATTCTATCTGGGAAAACCGTTTTTCAGGTACCATATGCCCCAAGGCAGCCCGCTAACACCAATATTGCAGGTTTTTGTCGCAGCCATGAGAAAGAGAAACCTACCTTATCCTTCGAGTCATGATTCGTTCTATGAACCTGAAAATCCTCAAAGAGGACCGCTACTGTGTCATACTGATAAGCTTGAATTTCTCGACAAAGCATGTGTCGTTGAAAATAATGAGATAACAGAAGGGAAGAAACCGTCACCTTGGAAACTAACAACAGTGACAAAAGTTGAAGAAACAAAACTAATAGTAAACATTGTTCCTATATGGTTAGCTTCTTTACTATATGGGGTATTAATGGCACAAGGTTCAACTTTCTTTGTAAAACAAAGCAGCACAATGGACAGAAAGATTGGTGCAAGTTTCGTGATCCCACCGGCAAGCATTCAAGCTTTTTTTGCCTTAGGGATGCTTTTTTCCGTCACAATCTATGACAGAATCATAACCCCGATACTAAGGAGAAAGAGGGGAAATGAAAGAGGTATTTCAATCCTCAAAAGAGTCGGCATTGGGATGTTTCTATCTATTCTATGTATGATATGGGCAGCATTGGTTGAGAAAAAGAGGTTATCAATTGCAGAGAAAGAGAAAAGCAAGGTTCTTTCGATGAGCGCGTTTTGGTTAGCTCCACAGTACTTGCTTTTGGGAATAGGAGATGCGTTTGCGCTTGTGGGGCTGCAGGAATTTTTCTATGACCAAGTGCCTGACTCGATGAGAAGCATAGGCATAGCTTTGTACTTAAGTGTGATTGGAGTTGGAAGCTTCTTCACCAGTTTCTTGATAATCGTCGTAAACCATTTTACTAAACAAACTGGGAAGCCTTGGATCGGGAAGGATCTAAATAGCAGTCGGTTAGACAAGTTCTACTGGCTGTTGGCAGCTATATTTGGGTTAAATTTTTGCTTTTTTGTCCTAGTGGCGAAGAGGTACTCTTACAAGCAGAAAATGTAGCTCTAACAAATGGTTAGTAGATTGCAAGAGATAAATACTGATTTTTATAGACGTATAGTAATGAAGCAACCCTTGTTTTAATCTGGCTACGATATATTAATACCGTTATAGCTAGTGAAAAGACTATTATTATAGATGAACTGATGTGAATGATTTATATGTTCAATTATTTCAACTTATTGTTATGTGATTTTATATCCACATATGCCATATATCATATCTTTTGTGATTTGTGTTTAATAGATATTTGAGGTGTTTGTTACCGTTTTAAAGCGATTTGAAAATTTATTAACTGAAGCACAATTATGATTACCAAAACTAGCGAAAGACCCTGCAAGCAAATACGCTATACTCCAAAACATAATGCTGAACTCGACAAAAACCCCCAAATAAAACATAAGCGCGGTATGATACTGGGTAAAAAGAGATGAAGATTGAAACAGAAATCCTAAAAGAAGAAGCAACAACCGAAGGCCATTAGGCCGTTATCCATTGTGTGTTAGAAGTGTTCACTACATTTCGAATAATCAATACGAAAAGTCAGATAAGTAGTTAAATCTGTACTTATTCCCTTTGTGTACTCTAAAATGTGATCATTATGACCTTAGATAACTTAAAATTAACACAATAAAATACTTAGCAAAAAGTCAAAACTAATAGAGCTAAGCACTATGTTACAGGTTTTTATGAGAATTGAGAAGCCTGCAATTTGGCAACTATCGAGTTCAGTGAGAGGGTAAGCTACTTTGCAATAGCATCGAATCTCATCACATACCTAACAAAAGAGATGCATCAAGAACTTACTACTGCAGCCAATAATGAGAACTGCTGGGCAGGTAGCACAAATGATCAACTTATTGTTTTAACAAAAAAATAAGCACCAACAAAATATTAACAAAAGAAATGGATTATCGGATGTACAGAAAGATGCTCTGGGAAAAAAAAAACACAGTTCATCACACACTAGCAAACAAGTTAGGCAGGCCGGATGGCTAAAATCAGCCACCGCGCACTATGGAAACAGATGCTCAAAATGGCCATCTTGAAGGTTGCTATCAAACCACAAAACAAGCTTTGTATTATTTATCTCGGCAAACATCCAGGGTCAAACTGCAAGAACTATGATCACGATGAGAAGTACGATTCCCAGTATCACCAGAAGTAAACAAGTCTGCACAAGAGTGGAAACTAATAAGCATCATAGGAACAGGAAGACGAGGTAATGACATAGTGCGTAGAGTGATGAATATGGTGTCTTCAATAATAATTGGACTAATAATCGAATATCTAAATTACCCATTATTAATGACGGAATTGAGAAAACCTGTGAACCAAAACTGAAGTCACTAAAGATCTAGAAACAATTGCTAACTGGCAAATAAACATTCTGAAATATCACTAAAATGATTGTTACAGTTGTTAAAAAAACAACCCAAATGAGATCAGTTAAATTCTGAAGTTATAATGTAAAATCTTTAAGGTATAAAAAAACATAAGGTATTTATGTTTATTATAATCATCAACAAATACAGCAGCTTTGAGGGAGGATATATCAATAGGATGAAATATACAGTAGTCTCAAGTCTTGAACACAGTTTCAGATATTAGTTGATGTCATAAACCAAATTTATCAAACAATATCATATCATTTCTAGAAAAGAAAAAGCGAACAGAAAAAACTTTACCATGGAAGAGTTGGATCTTTGAGTCTTTGATGCTTTTGCAAGATGAGACCTTGCTTGTGTTGTCGCAGCATGAGAATTCTCAATGTTGGAGCCAATATCATCTGAAAACGAGTTGCAAAGGCGTAAAGCACCACCATCACAAAAAGTTTAAGAAACTGTAATTTTATAAATATCCTTACCGATCATAGCTCCTTGTTCATGAACCAAGACAGCAAGATCTTTGAATATCTCATTAACCTCTCCAATTTGGTTCTGGATTTCTTGTATTCCCTGATCTCGTTCCTCAATAATAGCTTCATTGAATGCAATCTCATTGTCCAACAGCAAAACCTCCTGCCTGGAGACACAACTTGAGATCGTAACACAAGTAACAACATAGGATATAGTAACATTTTACCTTTCCAAACTAAGTAAAAAACTTGCCTTTTAGCGTGGACAAGGAGAGCTTGCTGTTCTTGACTTTGGTACGAGCTAACATCTGTTTCACTTGCTGGATCTCTGAGAAAATAGTAAAAGAATTAGCTAGACATAATTTGCAAATAAATGAAACTGGATATGTGGACGTATACTTAAAAGGGAAGTTCTAAACCTCGTTTTGCAAATACTAATTCTTTTGCAACTTACCGAGAAGGAAGAGCGGTTTGTGGAACAAAAGGTGTGTAAGCCGTCTCCCTTTCAGCTGAAAGCCGCTGTGCTTTCTGAAATTCTTTAAGAACAGCTTGGAAATCCTTTGCAAGTTTAGCATCTGTTATTTTTTTACTAGCCTGCACAAAAAAATAAAGTTCCAACAACATGAAAAAAAATTAGAAACAGAGGTTTATCGTATGAACCTGACCAGAACAGCAAACAACTTCAACAAGATGATTCTTAAACACGACTAATAATACGCTTGGGTATAAGCATATAGCATGACAGAATCAAGGATATTGACGACATTGTACATTGAAATAACAGCCAAGACTGGAAGGCTTATAATGTGATATGAAAAACATTAGTAGCTGATTCACGAGCTCCAAATTCAACTCTTTGATCCAAATTAGGGGGTGTTTGTTTAAACTTACATATCGGGCTTACAGCTTATTTGGTTTTCTACTTATGTTTCATAAGCTCACTTTTTGTGGCTTATTTTAACACTTTTCAGCTTATACAAGCTTATTATGACATAATAAGCTTATACAACCCCATATGTCCCAAAATAAGCCAAAAAAAAGTGAGCTTACGAAACATAAGCCGAAAACCAAATAAGCCATAAGCCGGCTATATAAGCTTAAACAAACACCCCCCTTACAAGACACGGGTTAAAGCAGAGCAAAAGTAAGCAATGTACATAACTACTTAACCGTATTGAACCAAAAAAGACAACAACTTCACGTCTAACTACAAATGAAACTAAGGGTATGTTTGGTAAAGGTAGCAGTAAGTAGTAGTAGTTTTTTTCTATAAAAACGTTTGGTAACGTAGTTGTCGCTGTAATCATAATGTGTAAAACAGCTCCTAAATGCTCAAAACACTCCTAATTGCTACTTCATGGAGCGTTGGAAAATGAGCATTCCGAAAAAATAGATAAAGGCATAAAGCTACTTGGTGCGGAGTTTTTTGGGGTGGTGAGCATTTTGAATTTTAGTAGTCGTTTGGCAAAAGAGCGGTGAGCTTTGCTAATTTTTAGGAAGGCTTATTTTCCAATGCTTCTTTAAAAAGCGGTGAGTGGTGAGTTGTGGCTACTGCTCAGAGCTACTTTTAACAAACACACCCTACCTAACAAATAAGAAGCATTTGAGGCAACATATATGGAAACTGAAGAGTAAATAATATACATATAGACTTACGGTAACATCGGCATGATGATCAGTTTCGCTAGCTTGCTTAAGTTTATCAGAAGTATCCTTGACCAACTGGCCAATATGTAACCTGGTCTTATGCCTATAATAATAATACATAATATAAAAAAATGACAGGCATTCTTATTTCATAAATTATATAAAAGAAAAAAAAAAGAAAGAGAGAATGTACAGTTTGTCACGGAGTTCAGGGGTGTCTTTAGGAGTACCAAGAGAATTAACAAGCCTTTGAAAAGTGGCGACAGATGTATTGATCTGGAATATTCCAGAAGCTACCGCTTGTGTTGGATCTTGTTTCCGTAATCCGACACCTCGTCTGGGTCGACCCGCTTCAATGTCTTGGAAACTCATTACAGATCAAGCAGGGTTTAATTTTTTATTCAAAAATAGGGCACCGATTGAGAGGATGATTTGGTGGAGGAGGGGGTATTCAATTGCCTGCCTGCCGGCGATTGCTTAAGGGGACATGTGGCCACTCACGACGTGTACTCTATTTTCTTTTTTGTGTTTCTTTATTATTATTATTTTTTTTTAAGGAGTTGGGGTATACTTGCCGAAATTGGTTGCTAAGTTTATTAAAAGTAAGTCTATAAGTAAGTCTATTTGGATTTATTTTTTGTAAACTCTAAATTGTGGCTTATTTGATACTTGTCGGCATATATAAATTTATTATCATATAATATAATTGTATAAGCCGATAAGTCTCAAAATAAGTTTTAAAATTAAAGCTTATAAAATAAGCCGAAATTATTTCGGATAAGCTTCAATTTTATGGCTTATTTTGAGACTTGTCGGGGTTATATAAGTTTATTATATAATAATAAGGGCAAATCGCATAAAAAGGTACTCATCTTATGTCCAATTTCAATTAAAGGTACTATTCTTTTTTTTTCTCAATTTAAGGTACCCGACTTTTATTTTGGGTCGATTTAGGTTTTTTTCTAACTTCCGTTAACTATTTCGTGAGTAAATTACATGTTTGGTCCTTGAGTTTGTATAGGCATTACATGTTTGGTCCTTCAGTCCGTTTTTGCACATTTTCAAAAAAAAAATTTCGAAATAATTTTTTTCCAAATTTTTTTCAAAAACAATTTTTCGAAATATTTTTTTTCCAAATTTTTTTCAAAAAAACATTTTCGAAATATTTCAAAAAAAAAATTCAAAATATTTTCGTCCGTTTTTGCACGAAAAAATATTTGGAAAAAAAATATTTCGAAAATTTTTTTTGAAAAAAAATATTTCGAAAAAAAATTTTTGAAAAAAATTTGGAAAAAAAATATTTTGAAATTTTTTTTTGATTAAAAATATTTCGAAAAAGTTTTTTTGAAAAAAATTTGGAAAAAAAAATATTTCGAAAAAGTTTTGTTGAAAAACATTTGGAAAAAAAAATTTAGAAAAATTGTTTTTGAAAAAAATTTGGAAAAAAAATATTTCGAAAAATTGTTTTTGAAAAAAATTTGGAAAAAAAAATATTTCGAAAAAGTTTTGTTGAAAAGAATTTGGAAAAAAAAATTTCGAAAAAGTTTTGTTGAAAAAAATTTGGAAAAAAAATATTTCGAAAAATTGTTTTTGAAAAAAATTTGGAAAAAAAATATTTCGAAATTTTTTTTTAAAAAAGAAATTTATTTTTGAAAAATATTTTTTGAAAATGTGCAAAAACGGACTGAATGACCAAACATGTAATGCCTATACAAACTCAAGGACCAAACATGTAATTTACTAACGAAATAGTTAACGGAAGTTAGAAAAAAACCTAAATCGGCCCAAAAAAAAAGTCGGGTACCTTAAATTGAGAAAAAAAAAGAATATTACCTTTAATTGAAATTGAACATAAGATGAGTACCTTTTTATGCGATTTGCCCTAATAATAAACTTATATAACCCCGACAAGTCTCAAAATAAGCCATAAATTTGGAGCTTATAAAAAATAAGCCGAAATGGGTTTACGTTTAATAAGCTTAGCCAAACACCCCTTTAGGCTAAAGCCAGGTTGAAGCTTATACATTTGACGACACGTAACGAAAACAGTAACTGTTTGTTTAAAAAATGTGTTTGGTAATGTCTCATCGCCTCAAAAGCTTTGCGCCAAAATGTAAAATTACAAAAAGGTCATATACACATTATAAATAAATAAATAATAATAATAATAAATTAATTAATTAATGAGGGTATGTATGTAATTTCAGAAACCAAATGCTTTAAGCAATTCTAAGATGCTTTTTCAAGAATCATTTTAGATTGAAGCAATAACACAATATTCAAAAACTTGTTAAGGTGTTGCCAAACAAGCCTTTCATCTAAAATGCTTACTGTTTGTCGCTCATAAACGCTTCAAAATGCTTGTTGCTAATCATGACCATATAAGAGGTAAGCGGCAGCTGATATTTTTATAAAGTTGTTTGGATAATTAGTTTGAGCTGAAATTTATTAATGTAAAAATACATATACATACAATAAATTAAATACATATATATGTCCGGCTTTTGTGTGATAATTCATCATATATTAAAGAATATTTAATTAATTTGACTAATTATAAGCCTCAAAAGCCTGTTTCTGCTAGCTTGGAATTATGAAGGCTTGTGACATGTGTGGCAAACAAAACTTATTTTATAAGTTAGATTATTTTAAAAGTTCAAGCTAGTCTGAGTCAAACACAAGCTTTAAGAGGTGATTTTGTAATTATGGATTGGGTGAAATTGGATTCGAATCACTTGTTTGATAAAGTAGTGTTAAACGTTGAGAATATTTGTATGATGCTGAGTTCTAAGTTTCTAACTTCCAAACATATAACGAGTAAGGTTTCCTTGGCTTAGTAGCATCCGAGTGTACTTATAACCAAAAAGGTATATATTTAATTTTTGTCGGAAAGATGTAAAATAGTTTTGTGAGATCATAAAGGAGTTTATGTCTACCTAGTCTCATTTTAAGGTTATGTAGAGTCAACTTGTAACTTATACAAATCACTATTTTACAATAACAACGATACCAAATCTTGTCAGAACGCTGTATGAAAGAGGTAGAATGTAGAGAGATCATACCCTTACGTCAAGGTAAATCCAAGAGTATGAAGAATGCTTTTAGGAAACCTTCGCTAAATGTGTATGTGAGTTGAAAATGTGCTCTAATATACGTGATGTGTAACTTTTAAAAAAACATGACAATGAAAGATACTTAGGGGGTGTTTGGCTAAGCTTATTTAGTGGGCTTATCAGCTTATTAGCTTATATAAGCTCATAAGCCCAAATCAAGTGTTTGGCTAAGCTTATTTAAGCGGGCTTATGAGCTTATTTATGGGTGTTTTAATAAGCCAAGAAAATGAGGCTTTTTTATGAGGTATTGGGCTTATTTACACTCAGCATTTGTTATTTTACATTTTTGCCCCCTCTCTCCCCCATATCATCAGTAATTCAGTACTTCTCTTGCATATTAGCACACACAATCTTGGAAAACTCATCTTCAAAATCAACCTCCCTCATTCTCCGACCACCAGCACCAAACTCCGTCACCATGGACTCATCATCCCCGGTATTAACATTTCTGCCACCCATTTTAACAGAACAAAGGGCCAGATTCGAGCTAAAGTATAAGCTGAAGGATTAGCTACTGAGAATGATGTTTCATTGTGTTTGGATCGGATATGACGAATTCCAAACTTTCGTTGCATACCGGATTTAAGCTTCTTGATATAGTAGATGTTCTTTTCTTCTGCCCGTCGAAATCTGCTACAACATAAGCACTTGAGCTCCCTAATCCGTCTTTCGGAAGAAGATCACGAGCTTCAACAACGTCTATGACTAGTTTTCGAACTGGCCGTCTTGGTGGTGGTGGTTGTGGTTGCTCTGGCGTCATGGTGTTATTGGTGGTGGAGATAATAGAAGTATAACTTTTCTTGATCTAGTTTGGAAAAAAGAATTATCACCTCATTTTTTTAATTCTCCACTAGTGCTTTTCTTTTTGTTTTTCATTATCTTCATATTCTTTTTAAGCAATAAATGATATCAAGTATCAACAGATTGAAAACAAGCATATGCTTTTGACAATTTTATATGAAAAATGCTTAGGTCAAAGAGCAGTATTTGTTTTCAATATTAGTTTAAATGGAACATGAAAATGCTTTTATCTAGGAAGATTGAGGGAGATGACTTTTAAGCTGAAGGATTAGTTTGTGCGTGTATAAACAGAGTGAGCGAATGTTGAAGATTGTGTGATTGAGGGAGATGACTTTTAAGCTTGTTAAACCGTGTCCTTTTTAGTCATTTACTAACATAAACCAACATAAGCCAACATAAGGCAAACCAAACACTTTTGAGCTTATTAGCTTATTTACCATGAGCTAATCCAAACACTAACATGGGCTTATAAGCTTAGCTTATATAAGCCATAAGCCAATAAGCCTAAGCCCACTAAATAAGCTTAGCCAAACAAGGCCTTAAGCAAAAGACGCATGTTATATATTGGTAAATGATCAAACAATTTCTAGACTGTTTATCCATTGTCAAAGTAGTACACGACCAAACTGACTATATGAAGTCTAACTTGATCCAAAAATTCAAATTGGCCACGTAGCTATATTCTATTTTGGTAAAAGACCAAACAATTTCTAGACTGTTTATCTTATTGTTCTTAAATCCCGATTTTGATTCTATTATCTTACCGTTTTACAATACTACAAAGCAAAAACGATTCCGATTCTACGTAATATTTTTGCGAGATAAGATCTTAATAGTATCCAGATCTTGATCATAGAATCTTAAGATCTCGATCATCCGATCTTACTTTTGTCAAATCACAAGCTAAAAAAACATAGATTTATGTATTAAGTTTTATTGAATATGGAAAACAAGACTAGTTGATAAAACACTTATTAATCATAGTTTTATTGAATATGGAAAGCAATTGGAATATTAACATGGGTTTAGGCTATTAAATAATCACGTACTTTCTCAAATGTACCGATATGGTACGTGTACTAAATTTCGTTAATTAAATAGTCACGTACTTTTGATTTCGTGCTAATATGGTCACAAAGTGATCGGCTACCGGTAAAACCGGTTACCAAAGTGTGAAATGTTATTTTTTTAGCAAAAATGGTCCCTTGTGGTCTGTTTTTTTTGTGCAAAATCGGTCCTTTTGCGTTAAAACATATAAAAACGACATCACCAGGACCACTCATCATCTTAGCAGGCTCCATCACCTTAACACTATGCTTAAACACCTTATACCCAGTCTCAAACTGCTCATTCTTACACAAATAATACAACAAAGTCCTAAACGTAGCAGCATTCGGATTACAACAAAGCTCCTCCAACTTATCATAAACCTCCTTGGCTTCCATCATCATACCCTTCTTACAATAACAAGTCATCAAATAATTATAACTAATCGTATCGGGCTTCAACCCAGCCGCAATCATCTCATCAATCATCCCCTTAACACCCTCCACCTCCCCATCAACCCAGCCGCAATCTTCTCCTCCATCTCCCTCAGTTTCCCCAACCCAACACCCACTTTCCCATCCTCACAAAAACCCTTGACCAAAATCCCATAACTATACCCATCAGGCCTAAACCCGTACTTCTGCGGCATTTCATCAAACACCTTGTAAGCATCACCAAACCTCTTGCAATTGACACAAGCAGTCAACAGGGCATTAAAAGACAAGCTGGATCTGGGTGTTTTATAAAGACCATTTCGTCATAGGTCTTGTAAGCGTGATCAAACATGCCAGCAATGCCGTAAGACTTGATCAAAGAAGATAGGAACTGTTCTTCTTTGATACGTGGGTCGTTTTTGTGGGACTCGATTAGCTTTTCGATGTCGGAAAAGCGATGGGATTTGGCTAAGCGACGGACTGTGATCTGTTGGGCGTGGTGGGTGGAGCCTGGTGAAGATGATGAGTGGTTGGTTTGGACTGTTGTGTAGATGTCTAGTTCTTTGTTTGTGTCGTGTTCCGTGCGGAGTTTTGATTTGGCTCTGGAGATTGTCATGGTGGTTGGGGCTGTGGTTGTGGTGGTGGTGGCGGAGGCGGTAGCTGTAGCAGCGGCGGCGGCTGCTAAGGTTGAAAGGTGGCGGGCGCGGCGGAGGAGTGTGGAAGACGGTGACGCCATGATTAAGGGTTTTGGGGGTTTTGGAAATTTTGGAGTGTTTGTGTGTGTTGATTTGAGACTGTTGTGAAGATGAAAACGTTAAAACTTATTTTGAAATAAAATCACACGGTACCTTTTTTGCAAAAGAAACAAACCACAAAGGACCTTTTTTGCTCAAAAATAACTTTTTGTCAAGTTTAGCAGGTCAAAAAGTTACTCATGTATCATATTAGCACGAAATCAAAAGTACGTGACTATTTAATTAACGAAATTTAGTACACGTACCATATCGGTACATTTGAGAAAGTACGTGACTATTTAATAGCCTAAACCCTATTAACATCATTGGCAAAAGGAGTATTCAAATGACCAGTGGTTCCTTGGAAACCAAAGTGAGCCAAAAGTTGTTGTTGTATGTTAATCAGTGCAAGCATTTGGTCAGGAGTCATACTAGAAATAGTGTTTCAAGATGAGGTAGGATTGGGTTTCGTTGAGGCACAGTTTTGGTTGTAGTGACGTGACCAGTAAACCATTATGATTAGGGTTTGTGTAAAAATAACGTGAATCAGTTGTATTGTATGATTTAGGGCGTGAGAAGCACTTGTAAGAAACGCAGGAACAAGAAGCCACAAAATTGAATAATCAAGTCGACTGGTGATCAACACACACCAACGATCGACTTAAACAGACGAGTGTGTCGACTAGTTATCACAGAAAACCAACGATCGACAAACAAAACAAAGTGACTGGTTTTCAACACTTAACCAACGATCATTGTAAATAAAACTTAGATGTTGACTGGTTATCAAGGAATCAACGGTTGACTGAAGCAAGGATAATGTAAAATGTAGAAGCAATATTGAATAGGGTTTACAGGAAACGATAGTTTAGTGTTTATGATTTAAGGATCGGTAATGTACAGGTGATACCATGTAAGTCTTCGTTTATTGATTGAAACCCCTAATACATGGATTGGTACAATATTAATGTATAATGGACTATTATAGATTTTGGACTTCAGCCCATACAAGATATCGACTAACAATAAGTTTATTAAACTTCTAAATAAGCTTAAACAAGCATTTAAGAGTATTTAAGAGCGGTGAGCATTAAGTGTTGTCATCTTTAATGCTCGTTTGACAAGCAGCAAGTAACTTTATCTATTTTTTAAATACTCACTTTTCAACGCTCTATGAAATAACATATAACAGTTTTAAGCATTTAAGAGTTGTTTTACACCTATGATTACATTATGATTACACCTAAAACTGGTACTACTCACAACTAATGATTAGAGCTCACAGCTACCACTAATTTTACCAGGGGATGAGATATCCACACCCTCTCATAGGGAGTGTATCCAATCATTGAATGCATTGTCGGCTTGTAAGGTATGCATCACGGATTGTACAGTTTAACTAAAAACTATTGATGTGACAATATAGAGAGGCTATGTATATAACATCCCTTTTACCAGACACACCCTCAAGTAAAGTCAAAATCTATTCTTACCGGTTAAGCACCATCTAAGAAAATTCTCGAAAAATAAAAGATAACTTTATAAACTTCGCTAAGAATCCAAATTTAAATTAGGAGCAATATTCTACTTCTAGTCCAATTAGATCCACCGTATGAACCCAAATCCCAAGTCGTTTTGTAATAAACACGCCCCCACGTCTTCTTCACGCGCACTACGTACACTTACCTCAAAGCGTACACACGCATCACCAATAGTACCCCACGCATCAGCACTTGTACTCTTCTTTCATATAAATACACCCACAATTTAATAAATTTCAACCCACACCTCAGTCAACGCAAGACCCCTTCAGCTTCTATATATTTTCAAAACCAATCCCTCATCGTTAAACTTTCCGGTGATCTTTTATTTGATCTTTGGGTTTTTTTAGTGACCAGTTATAATGTCGGTAAGTATTGATGTTTTTTTTCTTTTTGTGTTTGGTCTTTGTTATCATCGTTCATGTCGTTGACTTATATATCTTAGGCTCTTAGCTTAGTTTTTAATTTTTTTTAAAAAATAATTATAGATCTAGGATTTTTTTTTTAGCTTAGTTATTTATGATTTATTGATCTAAATTAAATGTTGTTATGTTAAATTTATTTCACCAGAAAATAGTGACATAAGTTTTGATGTAGAAAACTAAGGCTATGTTTGGCGCAGACCTTTTTGAAGCTTTTTGGGGCGATGAGCGGTGAGCAGTGAGTTTTTTTTATTTTTAGTGTTCGTTTGGCAAAGGAGCGGTGAGCTTTGCTATTTTTTAGGAAAGCTCATTTTTCAAATGCTTCTTTAAGAAGCTGTGAGCGGTGAGCAGTGAGCTGTGGCTACAGCTCACAGCTACTGCTCACAGCTCATTGCTACTACTCATTGCTACTGCTCACAGCTACTTTTGCCAAACATAGCCTAAGTATATAGGTAAAAGTGAACCAGGAAGTTATGGTCGAGAGCGCAAACTTTGATAATTTTAAGAAACTGCACTATAAATCGGTTCGTTAAGGGTGCGAGTTACAAAAATAGTCAGATATTTTGAAAATTTTACACTACAATTTTTTTCGCTAGGGGCACGTGCCCACCCTGCCTTTTTCCTGTCTCTACCTTTGGATGTGATGGTAAAACATTTTTAGAATGTAACATATGTTTTTGTTTAAGATAAGTGTTTTAATATGGGATTGATGCAGGTTAAAACTGTTAAAGTTAGCAATCTTTCGCTAGGTGCTTCCGAGCGAGATGTAAGGGAGTTCTTTTCGTTTTCTGGAGATATTGTCTATGTTGAGACGCAAAGGTTGGTATTATAGCATATGTTAGATGAGCTTTATTTCTTGATTATCATTAAGATTTAAGACTAATGTGATGTGCTGGTTGCAGTTTTAATGAGCGGTCACAAATCGCGTTTGTGACGTTTACTGATTGTCAAGGAGCAGAGACTGCTGTTCTTCTTTCGGTAAATTGATTTTTTCTATAGATCTTTTTAAGGATTGATGTTCATATATGTTTCATGTGACAACATGTGCTTCATGTGAATTATAGAAAATACTGGCTAAAGTAGTAATATAGCGTGTATATGATTTAAAAGTGAACCCGCAAAAGAAGGTCATTGTGCTTTTAACCTAACATTTGATTAGCTTTTTTCTATTAAAGGTATGTGATCAAGTCATAGAGGATACTTTGTGGCTTTACCATTATCGGACTCAAAATGTATTATTTTTCAAATACTAATACCGAACATATCATATTAATCAAAGTTCTTTAATAATCAGCTGATGACTAGAAGATTTTATCGTCATGTATTTTTGTTTTGCTTAATCTTAGTTATAACTTAAACAGCATATGCAACAAGCTCCAATGTTTTTTTACGTAGTTTTTCAGTATTTCTATGTGATTTAGTTCTTATGGATGTCGTATTGAATGAAACAACTACTGTAACTAAAAGATAACTGGTTTGCTTATTTTTAACAGATAATGTGACCAGCCTTACGTAAATTGACAAATGAAAATGAAAACTGAGAGATCTAAAGTAATTAATATAAAGGTTCTTTGTAAATAAAAACAGACCATGAACTACCGAGTACCCTCGTTGAAAGGTGTAGTTGGTATTATTTTGAGATCTTTATCATGTAATTATAGTGTCTTTTGCTAAAACTACGTAAGGTCATTGGTCAGTATTTTTGAGTCCTAGTTCCAACCCTTTCATCCATAATCAGCTTACGTGTTTTGTACACTTCTGCATTGCCTAGGAATATAATGTTTATAAAACTTTCTTACAAAATTAATTTATCTAACATACGCACTCCAAAAATATTCTCTTTGAATGCTCTGCTCCGTTAAAAAATGCATCTAACTTGTGTAGTGTAGTAATACTTTTGTAAACCTGTTGCAGATTTAGTCATTACATCTTATAGATGTTTCTTATTTATTACTGTAATTCTAACATTTTTACATAACTTTTTGACATGAACATCACCTGACAAATACTGCACATTTATGCTATATCAGGGCGCAACAATAGTCGATACGACTGTGACTGTCACTTTAGACCCCGAATACCAGCTTCCACCAGCTGCTACGGCTGCTACTCCTGTAAGATACATTTTACAAGTCTTTTTCTTGGCATATTAAATAATTCCCCCCTTAGAATTTTATAAATTTCTTTGTAGCCATATGGAAGCAATGCTCCTGCTGCAAACGACTCTGCTCTGCGTAAGGCTGAGGATGTTGTGACCAGCATGTTTGCAAAAGGTTTTGTCTTGGGTAAAGATGCAGTCAGCAAAGCAAAAACCTTTGATGAAAAACATGGTTTTACTTCCACAGCGTCTGCCAAAGTTGCTTCATTAGACAAGAAAATCGGATTCACTGAAAAAGTTAACGTGGGAACTTCAATCGTCAGTGAAAAAGTCAAAGAAGTTGACCAGAAACTTCAGGTTTCCGAGAAAGCCAAGTCAGCCTTCACAGCTGCTGAGAACACCGTTAGTAACGCTGGCTCTGCCATAATGAAGAACCGGTATGTTTTCACCAGTGCTTCATGGGTTACAGGTGCTTTTAACAAGGTTGCAAAAGCAGCTGCGGAAGTCGGGCAGCAAACTAAAGAGAAAGTAGAAAAGACGGAAGATGAAAAGAGAAGGAAGATGGTTGATGATTATGCCGAGGTTCATTTATCTGATTCTCCAACAGCTCCTGATGCAAATGAGCAACATCGCCCTTCTAAGCCTGCACCAGTTACAGGTTTGGTTCTATAAATGACCAAATTTATGAATACAATTCATTTGGGAAATTGGATACCATATGCCAAATCTCATGTTCACCCTTTAATAAAGTGGTGATTATAGATT
This sequence comes from Chrysanthemum seticuspe, assembly GCA_019973895.1. Taxonomy (NCBI): domain Eukaryota; kingdom Viridiplantae; phylum Streptophyta; class Magnoliopsida; order Asterales; family Asteraceae; genus Chrysanthemum; species Chrysanthemum seticuspe. Next base: position 246,298,674 of record BPTQ01000003.1, on the reverse strand, counting down.
TTTTTTTATCATCGGATTGTTGCAAGACTTGTTAATTGTTATTATAATTTTTTTCTACATTGTCGTGAATCTGGCAACTATTTATATGCTAGTTTATTGATTGGTGTTGTTATATGGAACCATGATCTGCATATTCTGATTGGTGTTATATGTTAATGGAACATGATCTGCTTATTCTGATTGTTATATGAAGGTTGAGATATCAAATAGTAGTTGTTTGGATTTGTGAATACAGTTAAACATTTGGATACTTAGACCAAGTGTAATGGTGACCACAACAGGACCGCAGACACGAGTACCACTAGCACATCAACTTTCTCTCTCTACAACAACTTCATGACCAACTTAGTGTCATAAGAAGATCGATAACACCATAAAAAACATACCCCACAAAAATCAATTAAATAAACACCTAGACACACAAACATGCTCACACAAGTCGTTCTTGCAAAAACCCAAATGTGGACGCATCTTGTATTAGGGGTGTAATGGAGGGATACGTCCTCTTTGTTGGTCGACCGGACGTGAAGACCACCCATTACACTTTGGTCTTATGTTCATAATCATATTAGTAATCAAAATATCTTGAAGGTATATACGAAAAGTTTAAAATTAACTTTGGACATCATTAAAAACAATCAGCTTGACTTTTGTTTTATTTTTCAACAAGAAAACGGTTGATTAAATTAGTATGTGTTCGTGTATGATTTGTCCTAGTCAGCTTGTGACTTTGTGAGTTTGTCACGAGAATCAAAAGGGACTTTTTCAAAGCCGTCTTCGAGATAGAAGACTGGTTCCACTATCATGATCTAGAAAAGTTAGTTGAAACTTGAAAAGTATACAATATCTATATCATACATGATGTAGGAATAGTACATCCCTTTCAAAACAAGATATTCCTACCCTTAATCCTTATATTCCAACCATCCCTACTTTTTTGTAATTTTTTTTTATTTATTTTTTATTTTTATAATTTTGTTTATATCAAAAAACTATAAACGTGAAAATGCGGAACATGAAATATAAAGTTTAATAAGTCAAACGCTTAAAACTGTCAGAAATACGGAACAAAAATTGACAGAAAACTGTGTTGTACTGAAACAAATGGATGACAAAAGGAATAAAAGTACAAACCCTCCCTAGTAGGGAAGCACGTTTTTGGAATACATGCTCGTCAGAGTTTCGGCGAACAGGTTCGTGAAGAGAAGACTTTTTCCTATCGGTAAGTTGTGACCCTAGTTTTATTAATCTCTAATACAAGTGAATGCTAAGGTAAAATCGATGTAATTCATTTATAATAGCCGTAAGCCCGTAAGAAGCAGAAGATCAGCAGCTAGATGAGTCAAAATAGCAAATCTTTACGACAAAGTTTTATTTTTTATAATGTTTTTATTAAATCATCTGTACTCAAATATGATATGCTGTAAAAGTTTTAGTTGTTAGTGATTAATCTTTTGCATATGTTGATGATTATATTTCATGTTTGGCCATTTATATAATTAAAACTTTGCATCTTTAATATAGTGTTGCGTTTGTGCTAAGTTTGGATTGTTTTACATGTTTTGACAGATATTAGCCGAGGAGTATGAACAACAAATCTTATGCATTTTAAAGATTTTTTTTAAGAGTTTGAGTAAAGATTAGCTATGGATGAAAATGTGTTCACTTTTGAAAATCCTTCTGATTCACTTATGGATTTTGATTATATGGATGAGCTTTTATTAGATGGATGTTGGTTACAAGCAACTGATGGATCCGAAATCTTAAACAATAATACTTCTGCTTCCAACCCCCCTTTTGACCCTTCAGTTCAATGGCCAAAATTAGATTCCAACACTGAAAATCCGGAGCCTAACGACAACTTGTTAGCTCCTGAAGGAAATTCGTCGAAATCCCATGTCAAAAGTCTCATTACTTTACTGAACCAATCTGAAAATCTTGCTGAACAAAGCAAACGATGGTGGATTGCACCGCAAGCAAGTTCTGGCCCTTCAATTTCTGTGATGGAAAGATTGATTTATGCTATTGATAACATAAAACATTACACTGTTGACAAGAACGTACTTATTCAAGTATGGTTACCGCAAACCATAAAAGGAAAGAAATATTTAAGTACAAGTCAACGGCTTTTCTCACTTGAATTGAATTGTCCCCAGCTTTCTAATTATAGAAATATATCAGAAACTTACATTTTTCCAGCAGAAGGGGATGCTAAAGAGAGTGTTGGGTTGCCCGGAAGGGTATTTAAGGAAAAAGTTCCTGAGTGGACTCCTGATGTTCGACTTTTCAAGATTGAAGAGTACCCAAGAGTTTCTCACGCTCAAGCACAGGGTGTTCGTGGGAGTGTTGCGGTTCCAGTTTTTTATCAAGATAATGAAAGTTGCATTGGTGTTTTTGAGGTTATCATGCCTACTCGAAAGAGTAACTACTCTTCAGAGATTCAAAGTGTTTGTAAGGCTCTTGAGGTATGTGTCTTTCTTTTTTTCCAGAATTATTATAATAGTTTGTAAGGCTTAAAGTGTTTCTAATGACATAGAACATTCATTTCTTGTAGGCTTTTGACCTAAGGAGTTCTGAAGATTCAAACACTCAGAAAATCAAGGTAACCGAAACCTGAAACATGAATAATCTAACAAAATTTTAAGAAATTGTATTACAATATAAGAAATTATATTTTAAGTTTTCTGATTATCATCAGGTAAACAACGGCTTCTATCATCCAGCTTTATCGGAAATCTGTGAAGCTCTACAATCCGCATGCACAATACACAATCTGCCACTAGCACAAACATGGATCCCATGCATCCAACAAGACAACAAAGGCGGCTGTCGCCACTCAAACGAAAACTTAATACGTTGCATCTCCTCAGTTGATTCTGCTTCCTATGTATCGGACCCACGATTCAAAGATTTTCAAGAAGCTTGTTCCGAGCATCACCTTTTTATAGATCAAGGTGTCGTAGGAAAAACATTCACCACCATGGGCCCGTGTTACTCATCTGACGTGACATTATACAAAAAAACCGACTACCCACTTGCTCATCATGCAAGCATCTTTGATTTGCACGCTGCTGTGGCTATACGTCTCAGAACTACTTATGCTGCCACGGTTGACTTTGTGTTAGAGTTTTTTTTGCCTGTTGACTGCAAGAATACTGAAGATCAACAGGGGATTATTAATTCCTTGTTGATTATTATACAAAAGGTTTGTGGAAGCTTAAGGTTCGTTACAGAGATGGAGTTGCAGGAGGGTGTTAATGATGGGCTGATTGTTGGTTCTGATACAGAAACCATGCCAAGAGTTCAAGAAATTGATGGTCCTGGTCCTGGTTCAGGCTCAGGTTCAGGGTCGGGTGTGGAAAAACGACGTGCTGGTGCCAAGCTGGAGAAAACTATCACTTTAGAAATGCTAAGGCAACATTTTGCTGGCAGCCTGAAAGATGCTGCCAAGAATATGGGTGGTAGGTTCATGTTTTTTGTTGCATATTAACCATTTTGTGGCACAGGGGTTTGGGTTGGCTACGGGTAATTTTGGGTCCAAAATTTAAACTTTTCATGATAATAATGAGTATTTTAAGTAATAGTCTAACAAAAGTGTCAGTTTGTTTCTTGAATCTTCAATCGTGTCAAAGAAACCATTGTGTGTCAAATGTGGGTTGGGTAACGGGAACTTGTGGGTGGGGGTCAGGTTAAGTTAATCCCGAACGTGCTTATAAAAGTTCTGTAATTGTAATAATAGTGCAATGTACTGAATCTTTAATCATTTTTTTGTAAACGCAGTTTGCCCAACAACTTTGAAACGGATATGCAGACAACATGGGATACAACGTTGGCCATCTCGCAAGATCAAGAAAGTAGGCCACTCGTTAAGAAAGATCCAACTTGTGATGGACTCAGTTCATGGCGGTTCGGGTTCATTTCAGATCGAATCTTTCTATTCAAACTTTCTGAAACTTGCTTCTCCTGACCCGTCAAAACCGACCAATCTCCCATTTTCCACCACAAAGATCGTAACTTTGGACTTAAAGACCACTGATGGTGCCACTTCAGGCAGTCCAAGTTCGAGTTCAGGTCATTCTTTCTCTGGTCGGCTCCACCAGGTCCCATTGTGCGATGAAGATACCGGTGATGGTGCTCATAAAAGAACCAAGAGTGAAGATACCGGTGAAGGTACTCATAAAAGAACCAAGAGTGATACAGATATTCATACATTTTGTGCATCAAATGACCAAGATCAAGACCAAGACCAAGACCAAGATGAAGAAACTAAATCCCTCACCGAGCCTCCAAAATGTCAAAAACTTCCCCCGAAACCGCGGATTAAACCAGAAGGTCATCTTTGGAGGGTAAAAGTGACTTTTGGCGAAGAAAACATTCGTTTTCGGATGCAAAAAGGTTGGGGTTACAATGAATTAGTTCAAGAAACTGCAAAAAGGTTTAGCTTGAATGATATCAGTGGGTATCAGTTAAGATACCTCGATGATGATTCCGAATGGGTATTACTAACTTGTGATGCTGATGTAGAGGAGTATATCTATGTGTATCGATCATTTAAGGGTGGGACCATTAGGCTAACTCTTCGTGAGCCACAACTTCGTGTTGGAAGTAGTTTAGGTAGCAACGCACTCTTGTAAGAAAGGTGACCCTGATGCACCAAGATTCATGGTCAGTTGAGCCCGGTGCATGAAAGCTCGGGGTTTCGGGGGGTTTGCACATGGAGTCCATATGCGCATTTTCCAGGGGTTTGAACACGGAGTCTCGGTATTCGGGTTTTCGGGGTTGTATAATATAATAGTTATATCGTACCTTTTGCAATTTCGGGCTGGTACTGTATGCCTCCTTGTGTTGTATTGTATTCATTATTGGTACCGTTGAGATGACATTGTCGGTTGAAGTAGTTAAATTTGGGAGAAATGCAGGGTGTTGCTGAAACTGATGCTGTTAATTTTAGTTACAGCAAAGTCAATAATTAGGAGCTTGTATTAGTACATGTATTAGAATATAGTATGGTACAACTAGCAATGAAGCATAAGTTATTATTGTGTATTATGTCAACATTGGTCATGGAAGCAGTCTCCTAACTCTCGAGTTTACCTTAGGGTAGGGGTATATGTTTACATTCCACCTCCCTCATACCTCGCTTAGACGAGATTGGGTATTGTTGTTGTATTTCAAACATTGTAAGTTACTTTACGTGTTGTATGGCTGATATAAATAGACTCCCTATTGTTTTTGGTATTCGACGTATCCATTTACGTTCAGTCGTTCAGTGACTATTAATAATTTGAATTTTATTGCATCTTTCAGTACTTAACAATATAAGACAGTGTTACAAGCTCAAATCTGCATATTAGGTTTATGGCATCAACAAAGGTGAAAGTCTTACATTATAACTTCTAAGCTAGTGACAACTTCTTTCATTGAAGGTCGATTTTGTGGGTCGAGTTCAAGACAGCTTAGAATGAGATCAGCTGCTCTGCGTGCTCCTTTTGGAGGGTCACCTTGTTCCAACCATGGGTCCATGAGTCTTTGTAGTTTTACGTTATCGGCTAAGATAGGTCTAGCCCACTCCATTAGACTCTCTGGTGAAGAGCACGGATAGTCGTGAAGAAACTGTGAACCTGCTATCATATCCAGCATCATCACTCCAAAGGCATAGACGTCACTCTTGATATACCAGTTACCTGTAGCCACATACTCGGGAGGGGTGTAACGGTTAGTGACAGCATCGCTCATTACGACAGGTAATGGTCCATGAGCTCGGCTTAATGATGCTAATCCAAAATAGAGCTGTGCTTCATAATCCTAACACCAAAATCACAAAACAAGATCAATAAACTCAAGCGATCAAGTTTTATATCGTTTACCACTATGATCATGTGTTTAAAAACGTTATATCTTTAGGAAAGTGCATGTGATAAATGGTTATTCGGGTTTTATATACCTCGTTTAACAAAATATTTGAGGCATTGAAAGTCCTATATACAGGTGCATTCTCTGCATTGTGCAAGAATACAAGGCCTTTGGCTGTTCCGATGGCAATTTTCATTGCTGTAACCCATGGAAGCGGTGCGCCTGCAAACATCCAGATAAAGCGATTAAAATTAGTTATTGTCTTAGAGAAACTGTTTAGTTATTCACCCAAATGCGTTACTAGCGACGATTCCTTGAAAAGAATTTTGAGGGATACTAGTGGCTTTATATTGGTATTTTCATTCTACAGATTCATGTTTTAAGCCTGCAGAGAAAATCTTTAGGATCATAGTCGGTCACTAAACAGCTTGGGAGAGGAAAAGGTGAACACTTAAGGGTTTGTTTGGTTAACATTTATAATATACTATGGGTATGGGTTTATTAAACTTAGCTGCCTCATTGGGTACGAGTCTATGGGTTTTCTTCCCGGCCTGATTTTGATTTTAAACCCATTAAACAAATATCTTACATAGGAATCATTCCATCTTAAATACTAAGCCCATGAAACAAACAGGCCCTTAAGGTTTTGGTCGATTAACAAATATCTTAAATACTCATCATAGAAGTTGGGAGTGCTTACGGTTAAGAATGTTTACTAAGTTTCTCTTCGGTATGTATTTATAAACAAGGCAAAGCATTTTGTCTTCTGAACAATATCCCAAGAGATTAACAAGATTAGGATGCCTAAGTTTTCCCCGATTCACTTCTGCCTGTCACATGCAAATACACAATAGATCACTGTCCATTCTTGGTAAATAAAACACAGTGGCAGTTTTATAGTAGTTTCTATGCTGATCTGTCATAAGAAGCAATATTTAATAGTATACAAGAGAAACAAACCTGCCACTCTCTGAGACTTAGAGCATTATCTGTGCTTGCGATCTTGATGGCAACAGCTATCCCAACGCCACATATTGATGGTGTGTACGATGAACCATCCACCCACCCTTTATAGACAGACTCGCCATCAGATACTCCAAGCGTTGCTGATGGCCGAAAATTCCTTGTAGCACTCCGAAGCTCGGAATATGTAAACTCCTTCAAGGTTGGTGAATTTGACTCTAAACTAGGTGGCAACACCTGCTGAGAAACAGATACAACACCACCACTAGGACATCCGATTTCTGCCAGTGTGGTGACATGTTTTTCCATCATTTTGCCTCTCTTTTTGTTACCATTATTTTGCCCAAGTCTCTTAATATCAGAACTCATACGGACTGTTAAAATCATAATTAGTATGAGGAAAAAATAGAAAAGATATATAATACGATCAAAAACGAATAAGCAGAACAAACACATAAGTGATTAGTGACAAATCTCAGTAAATCAGAAGTGCAGACTTGACCTTTGAAAACCCAGTCTCAGTTTCTTTTATCCTACAGAGGCATGTGGAAATAATGATTCCATTATAATAAGGTCAATCCAAGTTGACCAAACTGCTCTACGGGCAGGTGTTCAGAATAGTAAATTATGCCCCCTCTTTAGGAAGAGCCATGACAATAATACCATGGTACTAACTGAATAGAAATGGCCCACCTGTGTTTGTGCATATTCTTAGAATTACCTTATATTCACAAGTTCACGCACGTTACAAAAGAGTTTGAACTTACCTGGAGCTTTAGTCGAGAGCAACAACCACGCCTTTTCAATAAACGTGGTTCTTCCATTGTGTTTCTGATCATTAGCGCTCTGCAGACTCCGCAATGTCCATGCTAACACAAACTCAAGCCGAGACAACACCTTAGTCATTGTAGGTCGATCCTTTGAACTAGTGAGGAGACATTCATATGCAATTTGCCCAAATTCCTTCAGACAATTAGCTGAGACTTGCCCCCTCAAACAAGGATCAATAATTTGACTTATTTTACCTTCTTTAATGCAGTGTTTGGCCCATCCAGCCAGGCTGTGTTGCTGCTCATCCAACGTAAAATCAAGAGCAGGCCTACCACACAACGTTTCCAATAAGACCACACCGAATGCATACACATCAGACTTTCTTGTAAGTCTATGAGTTGAGAAATACTCAGCATCCATGTAACCAAATGTGCCTCTGATCAGACCGGTATAAACATTAGTAGTGCCTAACTGATAGGCTGGACCAATTCTGGACACCCCAAAGTCGGAAATTTTGGCTGCCAATTTCTCATCCAGCAAGATGTTTGAGCTTTTGACATCACGGTGTATGACTCTACTTTCAACACCCGTGCCAGTATGGAGGTAGTCTAAACCACGAGCAGCATCAATGCAAATATTGAGCCTCTGAACCCATGTCAGTGGTGAAGAATTACGTCCATTAGCTTTTCTTTTGTGCAAATGATCATCGAGACTTCCATTAGGCATGTATTCGTAAACGAGGATCATCTCACGTTTAGTAGAATCTTGACAATATCCTAATAGAGAGACAATATGACTATGACGAAACTTGGAAAGCATCTCAATCTCTGCCCAGAACTCGCTTGCCCCTTGATTAGAATCAAGATTTGACCGCTTGATTGCAACATCGACTTCCCAAAAGTCAAATTTACCTTTGTATACCATCCCAAACCCGCCCTTTCCAATGACAAGTGCATCATCAAAGTCATGTGTTGCCAACTTGATTTCAGCAAGTGAAAAAACTCGACACCGTTTATCATGTGAGGATAATAAGGATGAACATTTCCTCTCACAATGGTCTTCTTTGTGTACAGATCGTCGATCCAACGATGATGAATTCCTCTGCTCACCATCATCTTCCTCCAGTTGTTTCTGTATGTAATAAACAAGAATATCTAACAGGATAAGGAGAAATATAACAACAGTGGAAAAATACATACTAGCTTTTTAGTGTTACAGATTACGGTCTGTAATGTAAGAAAATAGATGAATTTTGTGCATGGGGACTCCTAAATACTACTAGCTAGTATTGACTTTGACCCTTCAAACAAATTGATTTTATTGGCGTTTTAAATCCCTAGAATCTGTATATTTGTTTCATCATATAAATCAGTTGGAATAAAACTAATGAAGAGAAAATAAATGGAAATTTCAGTTGTCATGCAAAGGTTTTCAAGAACTACCAAGTCAAAGGTGGAAATGTGAAAGCACAATGGTTGGCTGCATGACTATTGAACTAGTCAAGTTTGGTGAGTGGTGACAATCTGTATATTGGTTATTGTCGTTTTCAGTTTAATTTTAAACAAATTGGTCAGTCTGTTCTCATTTATAACGATTCAGCACTTTACTAACTAAGACATCTATTTGTCTCTTTACATGGACTAAACATATATGAACGATAATAATGTAAGGGCCCCATAGACCATTATTAAGAAAAAAGTCTATAGATATCAACAGTATCGTAATTTGTCAATTACCATGTGGTGCTACCCCTATTGATAATATATACTCCCTCCGTCCCATATTAAATGTCCGGTTTGAGTTTTCAAAGTCTTTCTTTCTTAACTTTGACCATAAATATTTTTAGTTGTGTTATATAATATTTGATGCAAAATATATGAATATATTGAGTTTTAAATGTATTTCCACTACGTATTATTTTTATCTAATACAATATAACACAATCAAAAATATTTAAGGTCAAAGTTGTAAAAGAAAGACTTGAAAATTCAAACATGGACATTTAATATGGGACGAAGGGAGTATGTAATTATTTACAATCTTGGTTTCGAATAAATGATGTTCATATGTTAAATGCTTAAGTTGATGACTAATCTTTCATGTTTCATATATTTGTAGATTCAGAGTTCGAAGTGCTCGACAATCGAGTTAGGTTTGGGTTTGCACAAATCTCTATTGGACATTTGTTGCTTGTATATCAAAACTAAGATAGTCAAACCAACAAGTTACTGAAAATGTTGCAAGGCATCATTTAAAACCCCAGCTTCTTTACTATATTAAACAAAGTTTTGAAACTGGGTTTTTAATCGACCCGGTCGAATCATCGGGTTATCGGTTCAATCAATTCAACAATCGGGTCAACCCGATTTTCTATTAAAAAAGAAACTATTCTTTTCAACCGGGTTAATCGGTTGGACCACCGGGTCGACCCGGTTCAACCAGTTCGACCACCGGGTCAACCCGTTTTGCTATAAAAAAATGGAAAAAAAACAAAACTCGGGTTGACCCGGGTCACTTAAAACCCGACGGGTCTAACCAGTTAACCTATTTTTAAAAACCCGGTTTTTTTACCTCTTTTTTTGGCCGGAACCGGTTCAACCGTGTGGAAAACTAGAAGGGGGGTTGAATAGTTTTGCCAATTAAAACTTCCTTTTAAACTATTTAGATCGACTTATGTCAATCTATTTGGATGTGTGTGTTGGATGTTGATAAACAAGCATATAAAGGTATGTAATGAAAAGATAAGAGTTAGAAGCACAAAACCACAACGCGAGTATTTATAGTGGTTCGGCTACAAGGACACCTTCCTTGCCCTACTCCACTCCCCGAGTCACCTACTCGAGAGTTCGTAATCACTACACCAATCTCCTTATGGCGGAGAAGCCTTCACAACGTCGCTTAACCTTTTTCCGGTACAAAGCTAAATACCGAGTTCTTTCACACCAAGGCGAACCACACCTACACAACGTCGCCTACCCTTTATACGGTGTTAGGCTAACCACCGGGTTCTTTCACACCAAGGTGAACCACACCTACACAACGTCGCCTACCCTTTATTAGGTACTAGGCTAAGCACCTAGTTCCATTGCAATGGAGGAACTACTACCCAACACTACACCAACGACTAATCCCAAAGGAGATCTACTCCTTTACAACACCATCAAGGATATCAATATCCTTGGATCTAGTACTAATCTATCTTGTACATCGAAACACACCATATCGAATGTACATCTAAGGCACCTTTCACTAATGCCTTTAGCTAGATCTTCAAGACACCTTTCACTAATGTCTTGTGGCTAGATCTTCAAGACACCTTTCACTAATGTCTTGTAGCTTGGCTTCTAGGCACCTTTCACTAATGCCTACAATATAGACGATCGACACCTTTCACTAATGTCTTCGTCTTGACCCTTGAGACATCTTTCACTAATTTCTTCAACACTACACTTCTTAGAAGAAAGAAATGAATCATCAACAAGAAGACTTCAGTAGCCTTGATGATGAGGAAGCATGGCAACTCATGGACTTGAGCTTGCTCGACTTCAAAGGTGGTGATCTTGCCTTTAAGAGGAACCTAGAAGTTCACACAAAAACAAAACTACAAACATAGATCTCTTGGATATGAGGTTAGTGAGTTTTTAACTCAGGGAGAAAGTGTGTTAGAAAGGGGTGAGAAACAATGAAGAACTGACTCACTATTTATAGAAGAAAAAATCTACTGTTCCCCGGATCCCACGGATCCCTTCCACAAGGGATCCGTCTAGCGTAAAACTAGGGATCCGTGGGACGCTCCCTTTTACCCATGGGTATTTTGGTTATGGGTCATGGGTTGATCCATGGATCTTTGGCTAGATACAATGTATCTCTTGAGTGCAATGCACTTAGTCACTTGGGTATGGGTTGATCCATGGGTTATGGATATTATCCATGTATGATATAAGCATGATGTCATGCAATGGGTTATGGGTCAAGCTCCATGGGTCATGGGCTTTGGGTTGTACCCAACTACATTCAATGTGTTTGCCCAATGGGTTATGATACTTAAGTTTCTACCCATTTATATTACTCAATATACTACATACTAGTTATGTGTATATTTTACCCAAATATGTAAACACTAGTTGTTGTACATATGTAATATTAAATCATAAAATCACTTATACTTGTTTTAGTGTTTTATGTGAATATGTTAGAAACTATTAGTTCAAACCATTTACGTATTTTATTTGCTTCGTTAAAATGATTTTACGTTTGTTATCGACAAAACACTAGAAGATCGTAAAATATAAATAAACGTTTTTACGGCTTATTTGTATTAACAAACCGGTTAACCCGGTCGGGTTGACCTGAGTTTCAAAACATTGATATTAAGTTGTTGTAAAACTATAGGGGTGGTTGAACAGTGGACACAAAGTTGGTAACGAGTTCTTTAATGTCTACATTTATTCAATCCGTCTCAAAATAATTGTCTACCGATAAAAAAAAACATAAAGTTTAAGAAAAGTATAATTGTTACAACTTTATTTTTTTCACTTTTTTGCAAAATGATAGTTTTACTCTTAACTATAATTAATGGTTTCTCAAAATGTTTGTAATAATTTCAAGTAAGGGTAATATGGTAATTGTTTACGTAAGGTAGGTATTGAGGGTTGAGGTTTATCAATGGTTTGGTTTCTCACGTTCGGGTAAGGACTCCAAAGTGTAACCGGAATCAAGAGTTGGGGTAACACTCACGAATCGACTGGTTTGTGTCTGTGTATTTTAGATAGATTGTCACTTGAGCCATTTCAAGGAAATGACTAAGTATTTATAGAGATCCCTTTAGGGTTGTAGGTAACCCGTAAAAGCGATCAAAGGACCTAGGATGATCCACGTGATGGACACATCCAAATGACGGGACAAGGACGACACGTGGAACGTCGCCTTTGGCCGAGTCGGGTGGATGGGAGTATCCATGCACGATTGCAGTATTATCTCTCTACGACTGAGGTAGTGACACATTGCGTTTGTTGTAACGACCCTGGCGAGTTCGCCAAGCGGGTCATGGTCTGGGCATGTTTGCCAGGCAAGGCTTTGTTTAAGTGTGGCATAGGAATGTGTTTCTCAAGCCTGTAGTTGAGCTTTAGCCCTGGTGGGCTTGTGTTGGGCCTATATAGAGTGTATGAGTTTTAGCCAATTGGACTGAAGCTATCATATTGTATCAATAATCTCAATTAAATCCTATATATTTTTAGTAATGGACAATTAATTTGAGACATCAGAAAAACAAATAGTAACAACGAATTTGAGATGATGAAGGTACAATGACAGTTTGGTGATAAGCATTTTTTTTTTTTTTTTTTTTTTTTTTACTAATGTTTTTTTTTTTTTACTTTTACAAGCATTTAGCGTCAGAATGTAACTTTTACATCATTTTACAAGTAACAATTACATATACAATTATGTACTAAACAATTTTATACAACAAACAACTACTGTTAACGAAAATAGCTACCTCTTACGGCTAATCTTGAAGGAAAAAAAATCCCTTTTAATTTACGACCACTCAAAACTTAAGGATTCTTTTTAAACAAGAGTAAGTTACAAAAATCGTCTTTGTGATTTGGAAAATTTGCATATTTCGTCCATATGTTCAGAAAGTGCAAGCGAAATCCTTGTAGGAAAGGAAGATGATGATGATATTTTAGTAATTTCAGTTTAGCAAAGGACGAAATCGGACCAAGGTTTCCCACAAAGATTCCGCTTGCACTTTCCGATCCATATAAACGAAACATGCAATTTGGCCAAACCATACGAACGATTTTTGCAATTTACTATTTAAACAAATTAAAGCAAAATGTAAGGGGGTCTCTTGACATTTGCCTAGAGAAAATTGAATTTGTATTTGTTCCGGGTCGGGTCAAAGCTAAAATTCAGAGAAATAAACTTTTCTTTAGAAGATCGTGATCTGAGCATTCACGTAAGTTTGTATTTTTTGTTAATTTTTATACTTTGTAATGTTTTGTAATGATCCCATGTTAGATAGTAGCTGATATGTTGAGTGATTATAAAATTTTTAGGGTTATATGATTTGGCTTCTGATTATATGAAATTACTAGGAAGCTTGACCTTTTTTGGAGACTTATATGATTATGTGCATTTCTGTTATTAGATTTTCGTGTCGATGTTATCTTTATAGGTTCTCGGGGGGACAATGGTGTTGTGGGTTTTAAGCCACTTTCTAGGTTCTTTATTAAGGATGTTGCCCTTGATTAATTTGTTAATGTCTGCTTGGAACTCGTAACGATGTAGTGAATTATTTAAACACATGCTCTATATGTGGGCACGTACCCCCTAGCGAAAAAATTGTAGTGTAAATTTTTATAAAATATCTGGCTATTTTTGTAATTTGCCTCATAACGAACTGATTTGTAGTGTAGTTTCTAAAATTATCCAAGTTTGCCCCCTCGGCCGTAACTTTCTGGCTCCGCCCCGGTACTCAAAGAATGATATTTACATTGATAAAGTGTGTACAACTAGTAACAACCGTATGGCAAAGAGAAGATCTTGGCATTGTTAGATTCTTCTAGGTCTGATTGAGAACATGTAATGGATTTCAAGCCCGGGATTTTACTTTCAGGTCGGCGGACAATATTGTTATTGATTAAGTTAGAATGTCTACTTAAAACTTGTAATGTTGTGGTCAGTCTTAAACCAACATTCCTTCTTCTTTTAGGTTTCAAAGAAACAATCTTGTCATTTCCTGTTTTTTAAGTCGCTTAGAACTTGTAAAGCTGTAATACTTACCAAATTGCGCAGCCTCAATTGTAGTACTCGTTCACCAATTATATATGATTTTTCTTGTGGATTTATACGAAATGATTGAAACATGATTAGTAATGATTTACCTTCCAGTTGACAAGCGATGGAATTGGCAGATAGGGCGGTTGGGCTCGTATTAGCAAGCATCAGTGTGACTATTTTCACATATTACACCTTTTGGGTCATTATATTGGTTAGTTGTGCTTATTTCTTAACTAATTAATTTCATATTTTATCTCCAAATTTATGTTAGCTTGTCATTAACCCAATTTTATGGCTTTTTCAGCCCTTTGTTGACAAGGACCATTTTGTACACGATTACTTCTTACCCCAAGAATATGCAATCCTGCTACCTGTTTATGCAGGCGTCTCTCTCCTTTCTTTGCTATCGGTCTTTGTCGGATATGTGATGCTCAAATCCAAGAAGAAGAAAGCCTAATGAAAGCTTTGCACTGAGTTTTTAGGTATCTTAGGATCTGTTTTACCTTTATTTGATCTTTGCGCGATAGTTTGAAACTTCAAATCTAGCACTAGTTAAACTCATGCCTCATGGCCATGTTGTGTTTAAAACCGCAACGATATTGAAAAGTGTTAAATGTTGAAATTATTATTATCCATGTCGCTATGTATCATGTATGTTGTTCCCGCGCCAGCCTTTGGATTTGAAAGAGTTAACATGTTTGATCTAAGAAATGGAGTCGATATTCATTCTTAAGGACCTCTGTCTATGTTCTATAGGTTCATTTTCTTGGTTTTTTCCTTAGGTTTAGGCTGGTTGTGTAGAAATGTATATGCACACAACACCACCTCAAACAAGCCTGTAAAGAAAATAAATCGACTGTGATTGTCCGTTTGGGGTAAAAGTTTTGGATACAAAAGCAACGTTTACTGGTAACTTAAATCTTACTTACAATGGTCCACAGATTCAAGCTTGATGCAAAGTTTCATGGCTTTACTTGTTTTTAGATTATAGTCTGGGAGAACAAAGATTGGTTTACAATTTACATATTGTAAATGTGGAGTTATAAATTGTAATTTTGCTTTTGTGTAGTTTCCTGGATAATAAAGAGGGTAATGATATCCATTGTTATGACAATTTCTATCTGCTGAAAGGTATATCAAACTTAACAACAGCAATTTGAGGGGTGTTTGTTTAAGCTTATATGTGGGCTTATGAGCTTATTTGACTTTGGCTTAAACAAACACACTATCTATATTTACAGCGATCACAGAGGAAAATAAAACACGATTATGACTAGGCCAACCAAGTTGAGCAAATTCCGGATAGCAAATTTCGGATACGCATGATACACGCATTGAAATTAATGTAAAGAACAAGAAATTTTTCATAACAACAAATGATGTTTTGCTTCTTGCTCACTTGACGGGGTCTATCATCGGCCCTCAACTAGTGTTCATTCAAGTACCAATGTTCATGTTGCTACACATATCATGTAATTTTCGACAAGAATTCACGGCTTTATATCAGCAATCATGGACAGAAGTTAATACTGAGAACTGTGTCAAGCCTTTTAACGTATACATGCAGGTAAGTTATAGGTGATGAGTACCAATACAGATGATTTTTCATGAAATAATCTAAAACTTCTCTCATGATATATTGAATGCTTCGATATAGTAGGTGGTTACAAGTTACATCATTTAAACAAGAAAACACTTGCACACACACCTCATGTAAAACCTTAGAAATACTATAAACTGAAATGATGTGAAACAACGGGTAATTACCCATCTCAAAGCAGATGGGTAAAATCGTGTCAGGGGAGCTAGTTTGTCAAAACATTTGGTTCCGAAACCAAAATTGTGCTTATAAGCAACAGCACGAGCAATGAAATTGAGCCAAAACAATTATTTGAAGTTTTGAACCACATCATCAACTTCACCAATACTATCATCATCTCTCCACAAGTTTATCAACAAGAAGTGTCTATTAATGAAACAAACAACCTTTTTCCGAACAAATGATATATAATAGATGTACGAGCTTTTAATCACGAGTTGAGATCTTCAAGCTCTTTTGTCAACCGCCTACAAGGATCATCTGTGAACCAACAAATAATATCTGTCAGTTTTGGTTGATAGTTTGCTATTAAAAATCCTGCGAGCCACAAATCAAGACCAATTTTTGTCTGTTAACTCTTGTAAACGTGTAAACATCAATGTTAGTCTTTAGTACTCTGTAATTAGTATCTGACGTTTTCACATATATTGGTTACACTAACAAAACCTAAATTTTATGTATAAAGTTGGAAGACCAAACAACCTAGAGTACCAATAAGACAACAACAGCCTGCAAGAGTGAGATGCTCAAGAGAAACATGTTTGTGCTGTACAAAGAAAAAAGTGCGGTGTGTAATTCACCTCTAATAACTAAAGAATCTAATTCCTGTAAAAAAAATCGAAAACACTAAGGAATATTTCACATAATATTTTGAAATCTGATTATCTGATATGAATTCATCAAAATAAGAAAAGATAGACTAGTAACAAATCGGGTCGCAGTAGATAATGTTTGGATGTTCTTCTAGTAGCTGAAGTCGTAAAAATTTGATATCACCTATGATTTTTAGTGTTTGACAGTAACTGATAAATCAAAATTAGTTTTGTTGCAGGCTTTTGCAGCTGTAAACCGATCAAAATTAATCAAATAATCACTATGGTTTATACTTATACTAAACACAAAGCCGATTTTCTATTACTTAAACACATATAACGAACTAATCTCTTTCAAAACTGAAATAACAAACGATCATGATAAACCGAAAACCATACCTGAAAACAAAAAGGTATGCAAACGAATAACCAAAATCACGAAAAAGAATTATCAAAAGCAGCTGAAGTAATGGCGCGAGAAAACTCCTGAAAGTTAATCCGTCCATCCCCATCCGTATCAGCTTCCTTGATCATCCCAGTAAGCTCCTCAGCCGTCAAAGCATGTCCTAGTTTCGCCATAGAATGAGCCAACTCAGCAGCCGTTATATAGCCATTTCCGTCCCTATCAAACATCTTAAACAGCTGCTTCAGCTGATCATCTGTATAAGGCGATTTAGCAGGAAGAAGCTCGGGTGCCACGAGTGCCACAAACTCAGAAAATTCAACCAAACCATTGCTATTTGTATCGGCTTTTTGTATTAATGTATCGAGTTGATCTGAGCTAGGTGTGAGGCCTAGTGAGCGTAATAATGAACCGAGTTCAAGCTGTGTTAGGCTTCCGTCGTTGTTTCTATCGAATGATCTAAATATTTCACGTAGCTCGCTTAGCTGTTCGTCGTCGAGTTTCACGGTTGGTTCTTTGTCACTGCTCATTTTTTTTTTTTTTTTTTCGTGTATGGAGATTAATATTTGTTTGTGTGTTCTAATGTTTCATGAACAAATGAACCAATCCAACAAACATTCGAAAAAGAGAACAAAATGATAAATCTAGTTAGATGAAATCATAGGATGTTTGTGTTTCTGACAAATGGATTTAGGAATAAGGTAGTTAACCTTCTCCACAATTAATGGATCGATCAAAATGTGGAGAGGACCGTTGACGGGTTTTATAACATAATTTCTATTTTATTTTTATTTTTTTTTAAATAATAGTATTAATAATATGGTTGATAGTTACTGAAAATATGATAAATTATCTTCTAATGATACGATAAATTACCTCCCAAGGCTAGTCCAGCACAGTCAGCGCATTCTGAGCCGCCGAGCCAGGAGAATGAAAACCAAGCTGATGCAGACGTGCCCCTGGATCAATTAGTTGAAGAATTGGTTCAAGTCTCCGCCCATCAGGCTTCGTTGATTGTGAAGCTGAAAGATCAAGTAACTGGTAGAGAGGACCAAAGCTCAAAGAAGGACCAAGCAATAGCTCTGTTGGAGGCGCAGCTTTCAAGCACCCAAACGCAACTGGATAGCGCCCGTGCAGAGGCTACTGTTCTCAGCGCATATGCGCAAAAACAGGTCGAGGATAAAATGGCGCTAATGTGCCAAATGAATCAAGAGCGTGCCGATGCTGCCAGGTATAAGTCTGCGTGCTGCTGGGCACTAAAACATTTGGAACAGGGTAAAGAAAGTTTGTTTGCGCAGTTGGGGGAGCTGGGGAATACTGTGAGCTGGTCCTTGGAGGTACATGAGGCAAAGCTGCGTAAGCTGAGCATCGAGTATGATGAAGAATTGTATCCGCAGCTTATGTCAGTGATAGCTGAACGCAGGTGGCTCATAGGCCACGGTCTCCGATTGGCTGCGCTTAGTACCCTAGAGTCAACAGAGGTAGTGAATGCATTTGGGGAGGTTGTGCAGTGCGCTTTAGAGCGTGGTAAGTCAGAGGCAGTGGAACAACTCCATGAAGCAAAACTGTTGAAAGCACCTGTTGATAAGGTACCGGGTTACAATGCTGAATCCTATGATCATTTGGTCGCTGCCATGCAAAAAATGAAAGACCTAGAGCTCCCAATGATTTCGGAGCTTGAGCGCGACCAAGATTATCCGATAAGTGTTATGATGGCCGGGTTGACATTGGCACGTCATCGTGCTGAGGATGCCGACACACAGCCGGATTATTTTTTGAAACCCCATGAGTCGCAGCTCCAAGTACCCGTCTTTGCGCGTCCTAGGGATAGTCAGAATCCCTTTGCATTGGAGAAAGAGGTACCTCTAAAGGAGGTCTTGGAAGCGCATGCCACCCGTCTTGCCAAGAAAAAAGGTATTGCAGGTAAGGCCATTTTGTGTGGACTTGGTGCGGCTCACTTGCCAAGGTCTGATGGAATGCCAGTCAGTGTGGCCACCGTGTCGCCTAATGATTCAGATGTGTTGAAGAGCATCAGCGAAGTTAAAGAAGCGACAAGTCATGTTGGCACTTCGTCACTTAGGCGTTGTAGTAGCTTGTAGCGGATATGTTTGATATCGTTTGTAATAACTCGTAGTTATAAATAAAAATTTCTTTTTTGCTTGTTGCTTGTAGGCATTTGTAATGTATACATATCTGTCTGCCAATGTAGGAAATTCATAGTCGTGTATGAAAATTATAGTATACTTCGGAAAATAATTCTAAGTATTTAATCATAACCGTGTATGTAATGATATTCAGCGTGCTGTAAATATCTTATTAAGGAAGCAAGTATCTTGGTTCCCCAGTTGTTAAACGTGCACGTGTGCATTACTGCCCAACCGTCGTGGGATGCGCACATATCTTATTCCAACGTCTTGAGAACAAGGTGTTTAACAAGGATGCGTGATCCAGTATTGATGGGTTTGCAACCCTCTTACTCAACAAGTTAGTTAGTAGGTCAACTTATCCTTTTACCATCGTGGGTTTATTCGTAGTGCATGCACGCCATCGTGGGCAAAATAAAAAATTGTTAAAGCATACAGTATATGGAGATAACAACTTAAAATTTGTCGCGGAGTTAGCTAGAAACCGCGACGTTTTTATTAATACTTGCAAGTTTATCAGGAAATAACAAAGAAACAGTAAATATGAAAAATAAAAACTGAGTATATGAATGTTTATTGAGCACTGAAAGTGCGGAGCGTCTGCGCGCTATGCCGTAGCTATTCCTATAGGTAGCACCTCTTGAGGTTGCTGATATTCCATGTGCGCGGTAGGTCACGACCATCCAAACCTCGTAGTCGGTACGCGCCTGTGCCCGTTGCTTCAGTAACCTCGTAAGGTCCTTCCCACTTTGGTCCGAGCTTACCTGTATCTTCAGCGTGGCTTGCCTCATTGGCGCGGTAGACAAAGTCGCCTGGTCTGAATGAAACACTGCGCACCTTGGCATCATAGTATCCTTTCATTTTTGACTTCGACCTTGCCTCCCGTATGGCCGCGCGTTCGCGTCTTTCTTCCAGTAGGTCCAAGTCGACACGTCTTTCGTCGTCGTTTGTAGTCACATTGATCTCCGCAGTGCGGATAGTTGGCATGCCGATCTCAGTTGGTATAACGGCTTCTGTCCCGTATACTAGAGAGAAGGGGGTATCCCCCGTGCTGGTTTTAACTGAGGTCCGGTGCGCCCATAGTACATGTGAAAGTTCTTCAACCCACCTTCCTTTGTGCTTGTCCAAACGTGCTTTGATTCCTTCACCCAGACTTCGATTTGCGCGTTCGACTAAACCATTGGTTTGTGGGTGCGTAACCGACGCAAAGTGTTGGGTGATGTTTAACTTTTCACACCAATCTTTGAAGGGGTTGTCACAGAATTGTTTCCCGTTATCCGAGATGATTTCTCCAGGTAATCCGAAGCGGCATACTATGTTGTCCCAGACAAAGCGTTTCACCTGGTTGCCAGTAATTGTCGCCACTGCTTTTGCCTCAATCCACTTGGTGAAGTAGTCTATAGCTACTATGAGAAACTTTAGACCACCTGCTGCTATTGGAAAAGGACCTGCAATATCAATGCCCCATTTGTAGAATGGCCACGGCGCCGTGATTGGCGTTAACTCATGCTGTGGTTGGCGCGGTACGGGTCTGTGGACTTGACAATCATTGCACTTTCTTATCAAATCCCGTGCATCTTTATGCATGGTTGGCCAGTAGTATCCCGATCGCATGGCGCGTGCTACAACGGACCGTGGTCCTGCGTGCATGCTACATGAACCTTCATGGATTTCTCGCAGCACATAATTTGCTTGTAAAGGGCCGACGCATCGAAGCCATGGTTGGAGGAAAGAACGTCGATACAGTATGTTGTCGCGCAATTCGAATCTCTGCGCTGTGCGCCGTATTCTGCGCGCTTCTGTCTGTTCTTGGGGTAGTGTACCTTTGCTTAAGAATTCTGCAATCGGTGTCATCCATGTAGGACCATCCTCCTCTATGACTGCGGAGACTTCCATCTCCGATATTGACTTGCTTTTCAGTGTTTCCACCAGCACTTGCTTTGATAAGTGTGCGAAGCTTGTCGAGGCGATCTTGCTCAGTGCATCTGCTTTGCGATTTTCTCCTCTAGGGACTTGTTTGATAGTAAATCTGTCAAAGCCTTTGATCAGTGTCTTAGTCTTCTCAAGATACTGAATCATATTTTCTTCTTTGGCTACGTATTCACCCAATACATGGTTGGCCACTAGCCGAGAGTCCACGTTTGCTTCCAAGTTACGTACACCCATTCGAGCTGCAATGCGTAGTCCAGCGATCAGGGCTTCATATTCTGCCTCATTGTTTGTCGAGGTAAATTCAAAACGCAGTGCGTAAGTGAATTCCATTCCCTCTGGGTTTGTGAGAATAAGGCCAGCTCCTGAGCCATCTACGCACGAGGACCCGTCTGTAAACAGAATCCATGGATCTTGTAGTGCTTTATCGTTTGGTGTAGGTACCTCATCAGTATCTGGCTTCTCGATGATGAAGTCCGCCAGAACTTGTCCTTTTATTGCGGTACGTGGTCTGTAAGAGATGTTATGTTCGCCTAGCAACACACTCCACTTCTGGAGTCGTCCTGACGCATCGGGTTTGGAGATGATCTGCTTGATGGCTTGATCTGTGATTACTGCTATCGGGTGCGCTTGGAAGTACCGGCGCAGTCGCTTGGCGGCAAACACTAATGCCAAGACCAATTTTTCCATGGCACTATAGTTCATCTCTGTCTTCTTGAGAGCTTTGCTGACAAAATAGATAGGGGTTTGCACCGAGTCCCTATCTGTTAGTAGCACTGCACTGACTGCCCCATGAGTTGCTGATAAATACATGATCAGCTCTTCCCCTGGTCGGGGTGCCACGAGTGTTGGAAGCGTTGCTAGATGCTGTTTGAGTGTGGTGAAAGCTTCTTCCGCCTCCGTTGTCCACCGAAAGTCACCCTTTTTTATACACTTCTTGAGTGTTTTGAAAAGAGGTAATGACTTTTCTGCTGACTTAGACAGGAACCTGTTGAGGCCGGCCAGTTTTCCATTGAGGGATTGGACTTCCTTCAGCGTGCGTGGTGAAGGAAGTTCTATTACTGCCTTGGTCTTTTCCGGACAAGGTTTTATGCCATCAGGTTCTATCAAGTACCCTAAGAACATGCCTTCGGTAGCGCCGAAGGTGCATTTCTTAGGGTTTAGCTTCATGTTGATCTCTCGTAGAGTCTTGAATGTCTCTTCTATGTCGCGCACAAGTTCACTTTCAGTATGACTTTTAATGACCAGGTCATCCACATAGACTTCCAGGTTGCGGCCCACCTGTTTTTCAAAGGCATTGTCTACCAACCGCTGGTAGGTGGCGCCCGCATTTTTCAAGCCAAACGGCATTTTTGTGTAACAGTACACGCCTTGGCTTGTGTGGAAAGCTGTCTTTTCCTCGTCTTCCTGGGCCATTTGTATCTGGTGATACCCCTTGTACGCGTCAAGAAAGCACTTCAACGGGTATCCACACAAGGACTCTATTTTCCAATCTATCTCTGGTAATGGATAACAGTCCTGCGGGCATGCTTTGTTAAGGTCGGTGAAGTCTACACACATTCGCCAGCTACCGTCGCTTTTTTTGACCATTACTGGATTAGAAAGCCAGTCGTGGTAATAGACTTCACGCATAATTCCCGCTTTAACTAATTTCTGTACCTCTGCTAGAATTGCCTGCGCCCTCTCTGGAGCTTGGCCACGCTTCTTCTGACGTATCGGTAAGTATCCTTGTCGGATTCTAAGTTTATGCTCTGTGATCGAGCGTGGTACGCCAGTCATGTGTTTGGGCTCCCATGCGAAAATATCTACGTTCTTTTGTAGGAGCGCGCACACAGCCGCTTTGCCGTTGTCCGACAATGACCCTCCAATGGTTATCTCCTGGTCTGGATATTCTGGATGAATTGCGACCTTAAAGTTGGGAATTTTGGCCGCGCACTGCTTCGGGATTGGTTCCATTTCGCATGTAACTGTGTTACATTCTCTGTTTGGCACCGTGGCATTGTAAAGAGTGACAATGCCCCCTTCAACTGGGAATTTAAGCATCCCGTGCGCTGTTGACGGCACCGCGCGCATGGCTGATATCCCGGGTCTCCCAATAATGCCATTATACGATGAAGGGGATTTGATCACCATGAAATCCATCCAGGTTGTTGTAGAGTGCTCTGCGTTGCCAACGCTGACTAGCAATCGCAGTTGGCCCATAGGCCATATCTTCTCACCTGTGAAACCGGTGAGTGCGGTGTTGACCAGATTTAACTGACTACGTATTTCAGATCGTAGTCTTTTAAAGCAATGCTCATACATAATATTTGCCGATGCCCCACCATCGATGTACATGCGGTGTATGTCGTGACCACCCGCACTAATTTCAATGGTGAGGGGCTCTGATGCTGCGTTGTCCGCAGTCAAAGTAGGGAAAGAGATTTCACCTCTTCGGGAAAACTCTTGGCTGACCTTCTGTCTGGTGGTTCGCTGCCACGTCTGTATCATATAGATTGTGTCGGCCTTATCCTTGGGTGTCTCCTTCTTGCTTTCATTCTTTTGCTTATCTCTTCCCTCTTTAATGTTTTTAACTAAGTGGTCCAGCCTGCCCCCTTTGACCATCTTGTCGATGAGTTGGCGCAGCTGGACACACTCGTTAGTGGTGTGACCCTTTTGCGCATGGTAGTCACAGTATCCATTCCCAGTGCGCTTATCTTCTGGTGTGCGCATCTGC
This sequence comes from Chrysanthemum seticuspe, assembly GCA_019973895.1. Lineage (NCBI taxonomy): Eukaryota > Viridiplantae > Streptophyta > Magnoliopsida > Asterales > Asteraceae > Chrysanthemum > Chrysanthemum seticuspe. The sequence goes on along the minus strand of BPTQ01000003.1, from coordinate 246,274,697 downwards.
GGCGGTCTTGGGAAATTCGCTCCTTCTACTGCGAGTATTTCCTTTGGGGTTTTGATCAGGGGAGTATACCTGTCATTATCCCTGTCTCTGCCGCTCCTCTGGCTACGATAGCTCCTATTACGGTTATTACCTCGGTCATTGGATTGTCTCCCAGGTTGTTCCTGCGACCGGTAACTGGAATGGTTCTTTTTGCTATCCGCCGCGGCGGCTTCTCCCTGGACAAAAGACCGAGAGCGCTTCATGAGTTCATCGAAGGTCTCAGGGATCTTGTCGTTCAATCTCTTGATGAGTTCTGGGTTATTAATCCCATTCATGAAGCCCGAGATCTTTAAGACTTCAGGGCATGCTTTAACCTGCATGCATTCATCTTTGAAGCGTTCCATGAATGCGCTCGTGGATTCTCCCTGGTTCTGTTTTACCCTGGCGAGTTCGACAGGGTTTTTAGCACACTTTTTGCGTTGAGTAAAATTTAGGCGGAACGCCTTTCTCAACTCTTCAAAACCATTCACGCTCCTTCGTGGGAGTTTGTTGAACCAGTTCCGCGCGCTTCCCACCAGTGTGGAATTAAACATGTGGCACCAAACTGGTTGTGGCCAGTTTTCGATGGTTGCGGCTGATTCAAAAATTTTTAGGTGGTCGTCAGGATCACCTGTCCCATCATAGGTTTTAACATTTGCAGGCATGCGCCTTTTCTTGTTCTCAGAGAAATCACTAATGCGTCTGGTGAACGCATCCACTTTCTGACGGCGCCATGGGAGAGACATGTCTTCCTCTTGGCTATCGCGTCTACTTCTGGATTTCCAATGCCCAGTATCACTATCCTCGTTGTCCGAGGAGTTGTCAGAAGATGAATTTACCTTCTTACGGCGCTTGCGCCGGCCATCCTCAGAATCTGACTCATAGTCTGGATCTGAAGGGCTTTCACTTGGGGGATGTTTTCGCCCCAGTCTATCATGTACTCTACGACTACCCAGTCTGGCGTAGACACTGGTACGCCGTTCTTCTCCATCACTGTCACTCAAGTGTTGTGAGTGAGATGTCTCATCACCCTCGATTCTCCTCCCAATTCTGTTGAATATTGGGGTTTTATGACCGCTTCCTCTGCGCTTTTCCTTCTGGTGGCGCGGTGGAAAAGTATCGTACTCCGAATCGAAATTGAGTCGGGCCTTCAGGTTCCGCCCTGATCTATTCTTCTCTTCCTCTTGCATGAGGGCAGCCAATGCTTCGTAGTTTTGGGATACGAAAGCTTCTGGTGCTAATTCTGGCGCGACTCCCTCGAGAGTGAGTGCGTTTGTTTCTACTGCTGCACCCTTATCCCGACCTGGTGCCTCTGGTACCTTTGTCAGGTCAGTTTCTAGCACCGATTGGAAGGGAGTAGTAAAGATGGGTTGTTCCCTAGTGCGCAGTGGGTCTACCCCACTCGTGGTGGTTGTAGCGACTTGGGTTATTCCCGAGTGCGGTTCTACTTGAGGGAAGGGCAAGTCTTGACCTGACCCCTTATTTTTAGCAGCGCTGGTTGTCCCAGAGGTCTGCTTAGGGGTTAGTCCACTCTGCGACTTCTTCCCCATAAGATCTAGCTGCGATCGCTGATTGCCGTGTTTTGTCATTCTAGTGTTGATTCTTAGTGTAGGGTCCCACGGATGGCGCCACTTGTTGATACAAAAGTTGGACGTTCCTGATTTGGAGCTCCGGTTCTCGTACCAATTGAGAATTGCTGCTTGAGACCTGCGCACTAAGAGACAAGAAACACCGTCAGGCTTACCGTGGGATTGTTTCCCACGATTATCCTCCGGCGTGAGAGTAAGTAATCGGTTTAGGGTTTAAGGAGTTTTAGGGTTCTGAGATCGTACCTTAAACGAGGGGTATGATCCCCTTTATATACGCACGGAATCCTTGTTGGTTCCGTGTTCCCCAACTTTCGGCGTATCCCGCCTAAGTCGGTTAGGAATGATTATCTTCTTATTTTAGAAGATATCGGATATCTATTCCGTAAATAGATTTGGGCTTGGACTTTCGTGAGCCCAAGCCTTTATTGATATTGGCCCAAGTCGTGCTGGACTTGTAAGTATTGGGCTGTGGTCGAGTTCATGGCCCGACACCAGACTATACGTCATCAGATCGAGACACGTTACTTAGTACCATACAAAGTGAAAATTAGTACTAACTCCGTTCTATTCTACAGTTTTGACTTTTGAAGTCTTATTTTTTTCCACTTTGACTTTAAATAATTTTATTTATGTTATATAAAATTTAATAAAAATTATACAAATAAAAATACATTTAAAACTCAATTCATTCATATATTTAAAATCAAAATTGAAAAAAAAAACCTAAAAAAGTTAAAATGCACAGTTAATATGAGACAGAAAGAGTATATGATTTTACGTATAACATAACTTACCGACTCAATGCACGAAAAATAAATATTTCATGAGTTAGGCTCAGACAATAGTAATTCTTACACTAGAATTCATTATAAATCAATTTTTGATCTTTATAATGAAATTTTTAGGCCTTGTTTGTTTTTTCAAAGAAGCTCTTTTTTCCTCTTATGTCTGCAGACGCGCAGACAATTTCTTTGAAGACCGTTTGTTTTTTTTCAGACATAAGAGGGTAAAATCACTTCTTTCCTCTTCTACTATACAGATATAAATTTCCTCTTTTTTCCACTTCTTTCAATCACTTCTTTTTTTCACTTCTTTAAAAAAAAAAAAAAAAAAAAAAAAATGAAAGAAGTACTTCAATAGCACAAAAAACAAACGATCTTCTTCTTGCAAATGAAGTGCTTAAATGTACCTCTTCTTCTGCAGACATGGTTTGCAGATGAAGAGGTAAAAGCTCTGAAAAAACAAATGACACCTTAGACTGTCGATGGTTAGCTTGTATCATGGTGCACAGGGCCGGGAAATGAATTTGGAGGTCTCGGGCGAAAATTTATTAAAATGAGGCATTTTAATGACGTTTTATTTATTGTGTCAAGATGAGTTGTATTTAACTAATAGGATTTACAAAGAAATACAATCAAATATACAACATAAGTGCACAAAGTGAGGCCCTTTATACTGTTGGGCTTTGTGCAACCGCACTACTTGCACACCCTCTTCGCCGCCACGCCGCCACTGATAGTGCACTACTGCACTATGTACAGTCGATTAATAATGTTAGCTTGATTTATTAAAACATAATTAAATAATATGATCAACCATTTCATTTAAACCATATACAGATATACTTTTATTAAACTACAAAGCATCAAACTATGTTTTGGGTCATCTTGAGATATTTCACCCCATCAATACTTTTAACAATGTGATTCTCCAAAAGTATGTGAAACTTTACACCTGAATCATTTGAATAAAACAATTTTATAATTCTAGAATTCTAAGACCACAATCAATGGTAATATATACATATATGATTTAACTTGATAAATTAAAGTACATTCTAATCAACAGTTATTGAGTGTTTGGATCTAAGTGATAATGATTGAATACTAATATTGTAATGAACATTCATTGTTTATGTCAACTTTTTTATAAGAGAACAATTGTTGGTGACTCGGTATGTGGAACTTTTGACCTAATCTTGTTTATCATATTTCTTATAAAAATGTCACCAACTATCATTTCAATAAGGAGAAAAAAAGTATATGGACAGCATGTATAAAGTTTATCATATACTACATGCTTTAAGATTCATTTTTTAGACCTTTTAATGATTACTTTATCATTTTCCCTCGTTATGCATTTTTTTAACATTCAATGTCATTTTTTATAAAAAAGTAGGAGATAAAATAAGCGCCAATCGCGTGAAGTTGCGCACGTCTTTTGACCTTTTCCAGCGAGACTCCGTCAACGACTCTATGCATTTGGTCTCGATCCCCTGCATCGCGTATAAACTCAACTACCCACTTTTGACTTTATAAGTCACACTCATATAATGACTATCCAATGAGACTAACACAAGAATTCCATGAATTGTCACAGACCCATAACTAGATGCGGAGCCAGAACTTTATTGTCGAGGAGGCAAAATATGATAATTTCTAAAATCTATACTAAAAATTGGTCCTTTGGGCGGGGGGCAAATTCGAAAAATAGCCGAAATTTTTCCAAAATTTACACTACAATTTTTTCGCCCAGGGGTCACATGACCCTCCGGACCCCCTTTATCTCCGCCACTGCCCATAACAATATACTTATATACGTAAGGAAAAAAGTAGCGAGGTTTATTTCTAAAAAACGAAAGTTCGAGAAATGCATATTGCTCGCTTGAATGTCACTGCACAACTCGAATCACAAACTACTGACTAGCTGTTCTAAAAAAAATGAGAGGGTATGGACATCGATGTTTTATTGGGTGTGATTTTTTTTATATATTTGGTTGCAGAGGTTTTAAAGTTTTCATTAGTTTGTTGGGGAGACAAGTTATACGTGCCCTCTTAAAATGATTTTAACATCCTTTTAATTTTTTTATTTTTATAATTTTGTTTTTATTATAAAATTATGGAATTAAAAATACAAAAAAAATAATATAAAGTTTAACACGACCAAAAGTATTAAAAGACAAAATACATAACATAACAAAAAATACGAAATAAAAAACGATAAAAAATTGTCATGTTTTGATAACAGAAAGGTTAAAGGTGAGTGTACCAATAACATGACTCTTTGTTGAATTTTCACTTTCCCACGTGAGTGTTTGGTCTTAGAGCACTTACAACAATAACACCATAACACCAATAACATCGTCCACGTCAGCGCCACATCAGCTTTAACATTTAACATTAACATCACCAAAAAACACTCACAACAATAACATCCCAATAACATCAATAACATTCCCAACAATTTACAAAAACAACCCCTCATTTAGGGGCATAAAAAAAAAAAAAAAAAAAAAAAAAAAAAAAAAAAAAAAAAAAAAAACCCAAATAACGGGCGTTAAGGGGTTAACGGGGAGGGACTAACGCTGCAATAACGCCGGAAGTCCAAGGGTGATAACGGCATAACGCCATTAATTTGCGTAAAAACGCCGTTAGGGCCTTAGTGTTGTAAGTGCTCTTAGAATAGTTCCAAGTTTTAGTGTAGAAATGTAGAATCGCGATATGTAGTATCGTTTAGCATCGTCGTAATTCTATGTTTAATTTTCACTATCAATATCTCATACATTTGTCTTTTAATAGAAAATTAGATGCTATTGAGAATTTAATAAGATAATTTTTTTACATCTGAAAAAGTCGTTGGGAATATGTTATTTTGTGTAGGAACGACTCCCGGGTCCTGTCAAAATATTGTTGCCGTCCAAACTCCAAAGTGATTAAAAGACTTGGTGGTCCACACGGTGGTTAAGAAATTACAAAATCACCCCTTTAAATATTGACTTATATACAGTTTGACTTTGACAAGTTTGACCATTTGGCATCGTGTTCTATCCAATTTGGCAATTTCATGTACCTTTTAGAGGGGACATCCTTATAATGTGATGGCAAGTATTTTTGCCAACTCAAAAGTCCTACTTACAACAATCATTTTTAGGTTAACTTATAAACATAGTGGTTTTCAACCTCCATTCCCAATCATGCAACTCATATAGCCAATGTGAAAGATGACCAAACCAGCAACTTTTATCAAATATGCCTAACAACTAGTATGTGTTTGTATTTGGTGTTCAAAAGATAAATGTATAGGTTAGTTAGTCCATGCCTAACAAGTTCAAGTTAATTTACGTATTTTCAAATACGAGTTGTCAATTTATAGAAATGGGTAAAATTATCACCTCTCACTAAGTTCCAAATCACATAGCTGAGTCAAAGGATTAAGACTAAAGGTAATGGTCACACCAGCTCACTTTCAACATCAGCGTTATCTCAGCTTTCTTTTTCCTCTCATTTCCCCCCACATTTTGATTTGAGGATTTCACCGGTTACTAATCCAGTATCAGTATAATAGGCCTCCTTGGCCACTCCCTTGCACCTTTCAACCCTAATGATCATCCCTACATTCAACCTTCATTAAAATACTCGTTCTATACAAACATACCGCACAAAATACCTCACACACACTTACAAATCAAATATTTAATCATATAACTTTGCACAAATGCCCATAGGTGAGTTGGTCACCCTTATTCCCTTTTTTTGGCTGGTCACGCATGAGGCATGGGGTGGTGGGATGGCGTGTGGGGGTGGGGTTTTGGCGTGACCCCTCACACCCATTACCTCTAGTCTGAGATCATGACAAACGGATAAATGATATGCTGATACGCTTACGGTGCACATCATGTATTATTCAACTAGAAAGGCTACTCGCGCTCGAATCATATAATATTGAAATGTCAAATAAGGTATCAAAGGTAAACTGAGTTAGTATACAGCAGAAAAGCTAGAATCGTCAAATAGTAATATACAACAGAATTTGTACATGGAATTCCTTAACTCTAATAGACCTTTCCGATACAAGTTCTCATTTCAAAATAATTAAATATATGCATTTTTAAGCTTCCAAACTCTCATCTGATTCATTGAACTTCAAATGTTGAATCAACTATGCTTTGAATCTGTAATCAACAAAGAAAAAAGGTTGCGTGAAGATTTAACCTATATGTTTTTAGGAACTGTTGATGTGATAAGCTAAATCTATTTTTGACATGGACAAATGATAAACTTGACCTAAAAAGTCAAGTTTACCACTTTTCAATGAATTAACAAACCGAGATATCTTCCTTTTAAGTGATCTAAGTAGCTTAATACAATGGAAAGTGATTTGTAAACCGACACAAATTGATTTGAAACAAACAAGTTGAACTTGACGATTTTACCCTCCCAATTAATTGTTGTGCAAAAATCACTTCCCAAAAGGCCAAAATACGATACCTGATCATTGGTCCAAAAGAGGGCTTCCTTCTTTAGCAAGAACAAAGAGGCCACCATCTCCTCTTGATATCCTCAAATCTTTATCAAGATACGTAACTAGAAGCCATGAACTTGACCGTTCGCCCGGAATAGAAACCTTAAGAGGAGGCTGACCCGAAACAAAACCTGCTAGATTAGCCACAACTTCTTGCAAAGGGTTGAGAGACTGCTGCACAGGTGACAGGTTTATATTTTGACCAAAAACGTCAACATTCTCTGGAAGACTTATATTTGACTTAATCTTTGGAGGCTGAAAACTCCCTTCCTTAAATTGCACCTAAATAGCTCACAATATTTTACAAAAGCCAAAATTAGTAAAATAAAAATGAGCCAGTCAATTATGATTGTTGGCAAAAGCTACCTGTATTCTTGAGGGACTTCGGACTTCAAAGCTTGCAGATGCGGTGGAAGTGAAAGTAGCAAAAGGGGTTGAAAAGGTAATAGTATTATCGATAGTAAGGTTGCTGGTAAAAATTTGTTGAGAAATTTTGTCAACCTTTAGCAATGGAGTTGTGCCCACAGCCAGAAGCGGTAGTAGCTCAGAAAATGCAGTGTACCTGATAGATTGGTAGTCCTTGTTAGCAAATGAGAAATTTATTTATGCAGGACGGGGGTTGAAATGGGGAAATTTGAGAAAAGTGGAAATAAATAATGGAGGGAAACAAATAGAGAAGAAAACAACGTCTTATCCTTAAATGAGTAGTTAACCAATTTTTTTTTTAATATTTCAATCAAACATATTTTCTCCCTTTTAACTTCTTACATAATATTCTACACAGCAAATTCTTTCGGGTCCCCAAAATATGTTCAAAGTTTCGCCACTGCAGATCAACAATGGTGTTTAGTCTACGCTTTGTTACTTGGACGATCAACACTTTGACATATATGCCCTTCATATCTTGTGGTAAATATGTTAAGAATTGGCACAAGTCGTAACGATACAGGGCCACACATGTAAGAGCAAACACAGCAACTGTAAAGTAAAATGCACTTCAAAAGATGAATACAATATTAGGTGAATTTGCCTCTAAGGAAAGACGTGCGTCCATGGGCACACTTTGGTTTTATAACTATGGAGGGATTTATCCATATGAGATGGAAACATAATCAAAATTATTTTTGGGGTGCTGGCCTGAAATCCCCGTCGAAGCAATCAAGCCCTGAGGCTACCATAAGCATAGAGGTTGCACGAAGGTTAGCGAGTGAATCACACTACAAAACTAAACATAATATTGACATAGCATGTTATTCTCTTGTTTCTAAAATGTATGCTTTCAAATATTTTCACCTCTTTAATTGTAGCCTATTGCCTCATGCCTTCATCCATATGTGTAGGTAACAGATCTTTGTTGCCAACTTGCTCATAATTCCTAAATACTTAATTGTTTTAACTTTAGCAATTTTACTATTGGTTGTTCTTCACAACTGGACACGATGAAAATTGAACAAGTCACGTGCTGTTTTTTTTTTTTCTTGGGTAACCTTGGATTCCGGCCTTGTGGCCGACTAATCCACGGGGTTTGAGCCCGCCGCCACACAGGCTTAAAATGGGTCAAACCTTCCCCTTTTAAGAAGGTTGGTGCGGCCACTTGAACTTGATACCTCTTCAATTTTAGTGATGGTAGTCACAAGCTTTTTACCACTTGGCTACCATTGTGGTAACATGGACATAAATTTAGGGAAAATAGAGGATGGATTAGCTTCACCAACGCTCCTTTTGCCTTTGAATAACGCACATGATCAATATATCAAATATGGTTCTATATTATCATTTAATTGAGTGATAATACAAGAACACCGCCAACTATTCAACTTTATTCATTAAGCCCGGTAAACTACTGAAACTAAACAAAGCCATTGAAGTATGTAGCTAGTTTTGTTTACACTAAATGTGATAGAAACATACTCTTGAGTCATGACCAACAGTTTTTTTTTATTGTTTAATAAAAAAAGTAAATTTACTACCTAAAAAAAGTAATCAACAATATTTTGGTTTTTCAAAACTCATAAGGTTATTTTCATCATCTGGTGTGCGTTGGAGAGTTAATCATACCTTTTTAGACAAGCCATATAGTTACCTAACCTTAAACTTGCTTGTTACTTTACTTATAGTCACGAGAATGATATGTTTATACGAACCTAGAGCAACAACCATGAAATTTTTGACAACATGAGCAAGCGGACAAACAACCAATTGCCTTCAAGTGGTCACAGATGCAACGACTCAAGGAGTGTGAACACTCAAAAGCATGCATAAAAGAAACAAGAAATGACATGCTTTATCAATATTATGTAGAGTTACATAGTTAGATTGTCGTTTGACGTTAATGCAATTGCTATGCTTACGATAGTATGACGAGGTGAGCACCTCAATGGGGATACTCACGGTAGAGCCCATGTAAAAGATTAGCACATCAAACTTCGGATTATGGGTCCGACATATGATATTTTTTCCTGCTTCTCTTGTAATATTCACTCATTAGTGTAGTCGTGGGCATGTCATTCATAGTTTAAACCACGTAATTTCCATTCACCTTGTGTTGTGCATTGTACTATTTGATAGCGACGTTTGCTCTTACCAGTGTAACCCGTATTCCTAACAAGTTTGTGTGAATTCCTAACATATTAACTACAAAATATAAAGGGCCCTTTATTTTAAATAAAAAAAAATAAATAAATAAAAAAATAAAAATAAATAAAAATAAAAATAAAAATAAAAAAATAAATAAAATTAAATTAAATTAAAATTAAAATTAAAATCCTATGGTCCTAAGGGTAGACCAAACCACCACTTTGACGAATGCATAGATACTTCATGTTTGTGAGTGTATCACGCACAACCTTACTTTGTTAAGCCGAGACTTCTTGTTTAGTAACCTTTTTCAACAAAAAACTCTCTCTTTAAATTTATGACCTTTAAACCTAAATATAAGCCATGTTGACGTCTTATTTCTTCCTCTAATTTCTTAGATACCATGTGTTGGGCCATTTCGTCGACAAACACCATGCAATGATGGAATCACATTACCTCACCTAAACAAATTATAATGCATTTAGTCGCTCTTAAACCTTAAATGTTTACATGGTGTCAAAGGGCATATGGCATGAATATGTAACCAACTTGCCACTTTTTGCTTTGTTGTGTAGCTATCTTTAGTTTTTCTTATTGTATGCATCAACTTTTGTATTAAGTCTATGTGTATCTTATGACCATTTGGCCCCTACCGGTTCGTTAGTAGGAGTGTTGATAAATGAGAAGAGTAAAATTGTCACAAAATACATACGGAATTCAAAAGTATGATGTATAAAATAAAAAAATAAAAAATAAAGATGACTACACAATAAAGTAAAATTTGGCAAGTTGGTTACCTTTTCGTACCTTTCACCCTAATGTCAAATTACACATGTACCCACATATGACCAATCAGTTAGTTTCACCCTCATAGTTTTGAGATATGAAAGTGGAAACCCAATATAATCAATGTCATGGGATTGGGTATTGTTGATGTTTAAGTCTATTAAAATGATTTCGAAAGTCAAGTTCAACATTCTTGTCAGACATCAAATTTTAACTAGTTCATCTGATCTAAGAAAATACATAGGCAAAATAGTTCATAAGTAAACAACTAAACAAGTCGAAATTGCCACGTCTACAAATTGGTCCATATTTTATATGGAACTATTGCACAATAAGTTTTAATAACAAACTCCACTTCACATTGCATTTCTAGGGTAAGGATCCAGTGAGAAGAAAACTTAAAATGAGAAGAATGAGAAATAACTATAATCACATATTTGAGATGCATCGACTTGAATTAGATGCATCTCTATTCATTTAGATGCATCACAATTAGTTTCAAAACTGATTTTGAAGTAAAAACGATGCGAATTAGCACTAGTAACAAATTTGACCAGCAGAGGACGAAAAATACATAGGATTCGTCTAACTTGATGAAATGCATCTAATATATGTATATGCATCTAATTTTTTGTTAGAAAATATATTATGATGCATCTAAAAGATTAGGGATGCATCTAATTCAAATTGATGCATCTCTAATGTGTAGTTATATTTATTTCTCATCCTTCTTATTTTAAGGATTCTTCTCATTTGATCCTTAGTCTGCATTTCTATTCTAAAATTAGTTTTCTACAAAGTTAGACCGGATATAAGGTTCTACTTTACCACTTACACTAATATATATAAAGTTTCTACCATGGTATCAAGAAGTTCATTTGCATCTTACTCGACTCTACTTTACTAAGTTTTATGTTGATTCATACGTTATAAGACCTCATCTCACTAAATCCTAAACGAAGTATCTTGTCTAGTGAACTAAACCTACCACATAGTCCCCAAACTTAAACCGAACATAACTCCATTCATATATGCAATGCACACTTACAGCAGAATCCAGTTGCCATCAAGCAGGTCAACAGCATCAGTAGGCGCCTTAGTCGGATTAACCGCTTCCAACTGATTAACCAGCTCCAAAACCTCCCCACGCTCCTCAGGCGAGGCACTAAACCCCAAACCAGTCCCATAAACACTATCCACCAAACACCTCTTCAGCTCCTCAACTCTACCATCACCACCCTCCTCCACAACACCAACACCCGTACTCCCATTACCACTAACAGAATACTCTTTATCAGTGACCCCCCACTCGTCTTCATCTTTAGGTGGATCTGATGAGGGCAAGTTTGTTAACTGTTCGTTAACTGGTTCAGATTTCTCACCCCATTCGTCTGTGAATGAAGGTGAAGGGGGGTCTGGTTCTTCGTCGTCGTTGATGGTGGGGTCGGTTGATGGGGGTTTGTTTGAGGAGCAAAAGATGGGTGGGGGTGTGAGTCTTTTGGTGGTGAGGAGGAGGGAGGTGGGGTGGCGGAAAGTGGTGGTGGTGAGGGGGAGGGTGGTGAGTGGGAGTGATGATGGGTGGTGGGAAGTGAAGAGGAGAGACATGGATGGTTGGTGTTTGATGTTGTGTACTTGTGTTGTTTGTGTCTGTTTTTTTGGTTTCTGTGTTTGGATGTTGTTCACTTGTTTGTTATTTTGGGTGTGAGAAAAACACCAAAACTACCTAACAACCGGTTACAGCCCCTCTTCCATCAATAGGTACTCCCTAACAACTTACGGTAAGATAATACCAAAACTATCCACCTAAGTCATCTTATCTTGTTATGGCCGACATAGGGGGGGCGGCGGGGGAGTCATCATCTTGGTGTCTTAATCCTAACCATGGTTCATTTAGATCATTACATGTGTCCTAACTTAACCATGAATAATATTTAACCCAATATATGGTTAACCAAACTTACCCTCCTATAAATAGCAAGTGAAATACATCCTAAACACCCTAAAACACTGACTTGGGTCGTTCATAGCATAAATCATTCGTATCTTCCATCATTTGATCTATAAACTTCAAGTTTATGCAAAGAAGTTTCAAGTAGTAAGTTACTACATCAAATCTCTAGCAAGTTTAAGTGATCTTCTTGAGTTTAAATCCACTCAAGTCACTTAGTACTTCATCACCAACTCTTCAAGATTGCAAGAGTGCCAAGGTGTAGAAAGCTAGCTCAATCCGAAGTTTTAAGTGATCAATCAAAGTCCTATCCTTACTAAGTTAATCCTTTCTTATTGAAAGCCAAAAGTTGTAAGCAACTAATCACCACCATCATCTCATCTTTATTATTCATAATCTTAACTATTTCATGCTATATATACAATTACTATGTTGATTCATGATGTACATATACTCTATCACATGTTTTAATTCATATATTGTCGTAAAAGTAACAAACTAGTAAACTAGTCATATTCTACACGTTTGAAACCATTAAAACCAGTCACATATGGACTTTCTAACTTACATACTATGGTATAAGGGTGCTCATCGGTCGAAAACCAGACCGGACCGAGAAAAACCGGACCGGACCAAGACCGAATCCGACAAAAACCCTAGACCGAGACCGAGACCTAATGTGGTCGGTCCGGTCCGGTCTCGGTAGGTCCGTCGGTCGGTCCGGTCCAACAAGGCTAAATTTCGGGTTTGTGGTCCGGACCGGACCAAGACCGAATCCGGCAAAAACCCTAGACCGAGACCGAGACCTAATGTGGTCGGTCCGGTCCGGTCTCGGTAGGTCCGTCGGTCGGTCCGGTCCAACAAGGCTAAATTTCGGGTTTGTGGTCCGGACCGGACCGAGACCGAATCCGGCAAAAACCCTAGACCGAGACCGGACCGCCGGTCCATCGGTCCGGTCCGGTCGGTTTTGTCGGTTGGTCCGGTCCATCCGGTCCATTTGCTCACCCTTACTATGGTAGACAAGATAAAAAGGTAAATATAGCAATTTGAACCACCCGAAACGGACAAACGAGTCAAAAGTTATAGTCAAAAGAAGTTAGCAAAACCAAAACGCCGAAACTGCCAATTTGAACCAGTTAAGGGTCTGTCCGTGTTAAAAGTGGTACTTCTGGTCCGAATCATCAAAAACTTAAAACATGAAAGTTGTCCGGAATGACGTTTTCCTTCAATAGTAAAGAAGCTCGGATCTTGAAAACGCTTAAATAGGCCATATTCTTTCAAAAACTGAAACTGCCCTATATGTAGTTTCACGACTATACTTTTGTCACAACTAAAAGCGAAACCAAGTTATTTTCATTGCTAGTTACATATTAACTTAACAAAACTTCATTTAATCTTTGAATTAGTATTTTCACAAGTAACGAAAAAATGACCATTTTACCTTTTCCGACGATTTTTATCAAAACTTTATTCTTGAACATGTTAATAAGTTGTAATCACTAGTAAACAATGAGAACTTGTAAAAACTAGATATTTACTAAAAACATGATAAACTTTATGATATAACAATCTTCACTCAAAACATATGTTTTATCTACTAAGTGCTACAAAACTAGGGAGCTTCATGTGAGGGGTTTCATTTGGGTAAAATGTATCGACAAGTTGTTGGATTTACGATTTAAAGTGTCCTAGCTCCTCGAACGTTTACTACATGACCTCTGAATTGTGATGGCCCGAACGGTAGTACGATATATATAAACTAAACACGTTTTCACAACTAGACCATTTCTATAAACGACATACACAAAAACCATGTACTACATCATGATCAACATAGAGACGTATATAGGATGGTTTATGTTTTCCTAAACATTATTCCAAACCTAAGTCGCAACATTCTATTTTAGGTTGCTCGTAGAAGTTCTCACGGCATATCCATCATTCTCATTATATATTTGATATGATTTACTCTGAGGTGAGTTCATAGCCCCACTTTCTATAACTTAATTGTTTTACAAACCCTTGGGTGAGATACATACTTTATTTTAAACCGAACACATTGCTTTCAAAATGTATACTTATCTGATTGTTTTATTAGCACTAAGTTACCGCATTTGTCAAACTTAAGTCCCTTAATCATGAATCATTAATCACTAGTGAGAGTGGGCGCGAATATTGTGAATAGATCTATTGGGATTGACGAATCCCGTTTGTGTTGACCGGGTAGGCAAACAAACGCACTATATTTGAGCAACATTGGTAAAAATGACAATTTTACCTGATAGGGCACGCACCGACATTTTCTCCAATTAATTTTGGAACACGTTAACGCCTTGATTGCATGATGCTTAGTCTAATAATAATTGTTTTGCTTTCAAACCATTGGTGTGAATTTATAACTCATACTACAAACATAATGTGTTCAACCATCAAACAAACTCTATGAATTTCACTCAACCTTTGTGTTGACAGTTTTAAGCATGTATTTCATGTCCATATTGTACGAGGCTGGCACGGAGGAGCACGGATACTCAAGAAAGCTATAAATTTATTATCATTCGAAAACCCATTTAATGTATTTTGTAAACTTGGAACCATTTGGGACCTCATTTTTGTAAACTCTGATATTTATATAAATCAAATGATAAATCTTTTAAAACGACTCCATTTAGAGTTCGTTTTCTATTGTTATGTCATGAAGTAACACCCAGTTTGAATTTCGTTGCGTATCACGAAATTGGGGGTGTTACACAGCCGCATGTGTGAACCAAGATGGTTGAAATTATGCGTGAAGGTGGTGTCGAGTAAGCATACATGCATGGAGCATGGGATTTGTACTAGGGTTTCGAAATGAGCTGAGTTGTTAGGATCGGATTCGTAAAAAGCTCGAATGAATTCGAACCTAAGTTGTAGCTCATTTTTAAAATCAAGCTTGACCTGAGCTTTATAAACAAAGCTCGATTGGGCTCATGACCCTAAACGACAATGGGATATATTAAATATTAAACATATATAATATATATATATCTAAATTTTCACAAAATTCTATAATATGTATCAAACTTTTTCTATTAATCTGGCAGAGCCCCTCAATGGATGGGTTATGGGTTCCTAGTGAAGCCAAACACCATTTTATGTCCATTCTATTGTGGTTGAAGGTTGAATTGATTGGATGGAATGGTGATGTGGAAATGTATCTAGATGGTAGGTGCAAAAAAGGATGAATTAAGAAGACAATTGGCATGGTTCACACTATAGTGCAATTGTATTTTCTGAATTTTTCTCTCTATTGACAGAGAAATCTGATTATGAGGTCAGATATATGATGAAGTGTAGAGTAGTATAGTTTGACGTGTGTTCAGTTTAGAATTAGTAGTTGTGAATCTGGATGGGTAATGTCCATACCAGTTTAGAGTTTTCTTGTAATTTGTTTGGTTATCAATTAATATAATTCACCTCTTTGCACTAAAAAAAACTAACTTTTTAATCTTCCTATTGTGTGAAACTAACTTGCTAATTTTTCTATTGTATATACTAAAAAAACTAATTAATCAATAGTTAATATTTTATTAATTAGTTTGCTCAATACCTTACACCCAAACACCTTAATCTCATAATAAACACATAAAAAAACACAAAAGTACTAGAATATAGTTATCATATGACTCCATCCACTATAACACAACACTCGCAACATAATATAAAGCACATTCACTAAAGGTTGCTTGAATATGGGATTCTGGTGAAGACACTAATTTTCGATGGTCCAACGAAGATGATAAAGGTCTGGTGTTAAGATGGCTGACATAGGACGGAGAAGAGAATGATGAGTGTTGGTGGTGTTAAAATAGACCAGTGTCTTTGATTTTCACGTGTTTATGAGTAGTATGAGGGTGTTTGGCTATAAGGTATTTAGCTGACTAATTAATAAAATATTAATTACCGATTAATTGGTTTTAGTACACACAATAGAAAAAGTAGCAAGTTAGTTACATGCAATAGAATTTTATGACAACTTTGATACATGCAATGCAAGTGATTATCCCCTATATAATATGTTATGCATTTGTATAATAGACGAGCTTATTAACGAGCTCAAAATCGATATGCTATGAGCCAAGCTTAATCCAAGTTTTATATTTTATTGGCGTATCCTAAAACCGAGCCGAGCCGAGCCCGAACCTTTATAATATATCACAAGCCAAGCTCGAGCTTATAAAATAAGGCTCGAACCAATGTGAGCTCGAGCTCGAGCTTTATAAAGCTCAAACGAGCCAAGATCAAGCTCTGACAGACTCAGGCTCGACTCGGGCTCGTTTTCACCCCTATAATCCACATGTTCTAACAGTTGGTTTTAAAAAATGAAACAAATAAAATTAGTAAAGTTGGATCGTACAACAAAGTTAAATTTGTTTAACAAATGGTTCTAGTTCAATCTTATAAATGTTAAACAGTTCAAGAAAAGAAAACATAAGAAAAATATACACATCATTTATAACATACTAATGTAATTATGCATCTTAAAAATTTGAAAGCTATTTAAGTAGCTACTAAAACGAAAACTCTTAAAAGTTTGATACAAAACAAAGCTTAAAAAAAAAAATATATAATAATAATAATAATAAAAAAAAAAAAAAAAAAAAAACCTTATCTTGATTGCTCAAACTTATATACGCTCTCCTTACCTAGTGCAACATCTTGGAGGGCAGTTCTTGTGTACTTATTCCTTTGACGCAAACGTCTTCGTAGAGACACTAAAAGAAAATATTTGTTGTGAAATAGTTTTTTGGTTTAATCTCAATTACCTCACTTTGCATGAAAGAGTTGGAACTATGTGCGTTTTTTGTACAATGATCGCATCAGGTCCAAAATAATTTATGGGTTAAGGTTGCCATCAATTAAAGACTATAAACATTTTGCTATGATGAAATTCAAATGTTTCTTTGCATATTATGAATTATTTTGGCTATTCACTCTATTTCTTTTGTTTAGATTCGGAGTTGATATATGCTAAAATCAATCTAATCATTCTTCAAATTATGTTATTTGAGCTCCAAGACACGAGACGAAACACAGGCTTGGGCCTCTTTAAATATGGGCTGGCCCAATTTCCTATAGAGTACACTCGAGTTGACCAAATTTATAATAATTAAAACTAATTTGGGCCTTAGATAAGAGAATACACCAAAAAAATTCTTTTTATGGATGTCCACCGAAAGAAGGTGCAGTCATTACAATGCACATAAGTACATCCATAGCTTAGGGGTGTTCATCGGTTCGGTTATCGGTTTGTTCGGTTTGTTCGGTTCGGTTTGTTCGGTTAATTTTTTTTTTTTGGTATAACCGAAAACCGAAAACCAAACCCCCAACCGAACCGAAAACCGAACCGAAAACCGAAAACCGAACCCCCAATAACCGAAAACCGAACCGAATAACCGAACTTTTTTTTTTTATAATTTTTTCATTTATTTATATGTATTTTTTGAAAAAAAAAATAATTTTCGAGCTTAAAAATATTATATATATATATATATATATATATTATAAAAGAGTTTTAATATATTTTTTTAATATAAATATATAAAAATATATATATATTTATTTAATTTCGGTTTTCGGTTCGGTTTTCGGTTGGGATGGCTAAAACCATAACCGATCTATAAACCGAACTTTTATTTCGGTTCGGTTCGGTTTTGGCAATTTCGGTTCGGTTACGAGTTCGGTTCGGTTATTTTCGGTTCGGTTCGGTTTCGGTTTTCGGTTTATTTGGATATTACCCAACCCATGAACACCCCTACGGCATAGCTTTTTATTTTGGTGTTTTACTTACACTTTAGTTGACGAAATGAATGTAAAATAGTATAATGGTTGTATTATTAATTGTGTTGTAATTGTCATACATTGCATTTTTATTTATAATGAAAAATAGTTTAGATGATAAGCAACACTTTGACTTTAATACTGATGGACCATAACTCACAATTGGATTAGGTCTAACTTTACTATTCATCTAACACTCCTTGACAATTTGAATGAGAGATTTTTAGACGGACAAACTATAATAAATGTTGAAAGCGTATTCTTCTTCTTTTATTTTTGTCTTTTTTGTTTTTGTTTGAAATATGTGGAGTTGTATAAACTTGTACACTGCTTACTGCTTCATCGTTTTTTAGTGACAATTTTTTGTTGGCTTTTACGTCATAACTTGATGCTTTTTTGGATTGAGCGGCAATTTGGTGGTCAACTTTTGACGTCGATGACAATGATCGCCGACAATGCAAACGAATTATATGATGAAGAAAAAATACGGTTGATTGATGACAACTCAAAATACATTGGGTGTATTGTGACGGCTAGGTTTTGAGTGATAGAGTTTAAAGTTGAAAAGGAAAAAGATAATCAAATAAAAATAAATAAATAGGAATTTCTAAGGATCAACGACGAGTAATTGATGACTCAAGGATAACAATTTTATAGTGGTTTATTCCTAAAGCTCTCATACCATGTAAAGTGGTTGTATTATTAGGCAATGTGTAGCTTTTCTGTTTAAAGTCGGTTCGGTTCATTATATGTTCAAAAAATCTACCATTGTTGGCAAGTTGTTTCTATGTTAAAAAAAGAATATAAGTGTTGTCCAACTATGTGGACATATAATTTGTGTTGCACAAAACTGTTACAGTTCGGTATATTTTATGTTGTTTGGTGTTCGGTCATGCCTGCTGATTTTTTATGATTGGGTTTTGGATTTGACTGCTTGTTTTTTGTTAGATGTGCAAAACAATTGTGTTTGTTCGTTTTTTCCTTCTTAGATCATGTGAGCTATTCTTTTGTTGTGCACAACAGGTGATTCTCAATGTTTATTAGAATTTGATATGTGATTATACAAATTATGGAACGCGAAATAGTAGGAGATTTGGGATTTTATATGTTGCTTTGTATTAGACAGCTTATTGATGATCGTTTCAGTTAATGTGTAGCTTTTCTGTTGGAAGTCGTGTTGGTTCAGCTCGATCACATTTTCTATGTAAAAAAAAATTAACGGTGTTTTCTAGATGTGTTTATATTGATTGAACATATTACTCTTTTTAAAATCACTTTGTTTTGGAATTAGCCGTTTGTCTCAGCATGGATGTAATCTTTGAAACTGTACAAAATGCAAAATAGTCATGTTATGTGTTTTAAGGTCGTGCAAAATGGGTGCTTGTTGGTATCATTTACGATCTCATGTGTGGCAGTAAAGTGATTGTTTTTATATGCTATGTATTATTTATGGTCTTGCCTACCAGTTTTATGGGTATTGTTGGCCTATTAAAATGCTAGTTGTTTCTTGCGGTATGTGTTGGTGTGTCGTTGTATACAACGAGTTTGGAGTAAGGTTTGGTACGGGGTCCTAGCTGCTGATTTCATAAGTGATGTTAATTAACAAATGAAACACAATTACTTTTTCTTCAATGATTTAATGGACTCCGAATAAGTTTTTTTAGCGACAACATACCTTCTTTGTTGTCTTTTGTGTTTTTAAACTTAGGATGGAATTGTTTTTATATATGTATTTATTTTTCCAGCTTGCAATTGATATTCTTAGCGTGGAGGTTTTGTGTATGTTGTCGACCACTATTTTTGCACCAACAAGCGGATGCAACATGCCAGACACATTAAAATATTAGTTATTATTATGATGTTGTTTTGTTGTCTTTTGCACCCTTTACGGTATCTTAAGTGACACATGCATATTCAGGGTACAACTATTAATGGACTTTTCTCTTTTGTGTTTAGGGTATCAAATAGATGTCAACTAGAAATTGTAATATGTGAATAAGGAGGGTGGAAGAAATCGAAAAAGTGTTGTCTATGGTTTGCTTTACATAGTCCATTTGCATATCGGGTTCTTCAAAGTGAGGACAACCATCCAAGAATACCATTCATCCATCTCCAATAAGTTGGAGATGTCTTATTGTGTATCTTAAGGCTTCTGTGGTTTATGTTAGTGCAAATATTATGATATTTAATCTATACAGTCTCGTTTGTTTTGATTGATGACAAACATGTAACTTGTAATACATAACGTAAAATGTACAAGTTACTTGTAATCACACTTTGTCTCAACATACATTCAACACCTCTCGATGACTCAAGTCCTCATATGTTACAACACAGGTTCGTACATGTTTGTTATGTGGCATTATGATCAAACCCATTAACAAATCATTCAGAATGTTTAAAATACGTTTAGAGTCACTAAGTATTTTAATAGGTTAACCATTCTATTTCGAACCTCATTTTACATTTTGCATTTACAAGTATTTCATACAAATACTAAAGTTTACTTACACTTGACAAAATATATTTTATTTTGACAAGCACTTTTTTACAAAAGGTAGCTAGACATTTTATTAACTAGTTACATAATACATTTTACAAGTTTACCTTGATAAACTTTTTAATCTAAAAATGGAAATACATGTTACATCATGTCATGCATCATCTTTGAAATCCTTGGAAGATCACTTGAATATTTTGGTTAGATTGACACTCAATATTTCAAATGTGATCTTAGTAAGATTTGGTAATATCTTGGAAAGATTTGAAGAAATATTTTTTAGATTTTATGTCAGACCCCCACGGTACCAAAATGGTACACGGGCGGAACCCTTTTAAGGGTTCCGTGGTCCGTGGACGCTCCTGTCCATTTTGGCTATAAATAGCAAGCCAAACCAAGTTGTTCAATCATCCCTTTAAGACACTTTCTCTCTACCCTTCTTGCATCATTTAGATCTGTAGATAACAATGTAGAAACATACATTAATCACCTTCACCATCACATGATCATAATGCTTCTAACATTCATCTTTGTTGTAAGCATACTCTACATTGATCAACCAAGGAAAGCTTGGAGATCTAGCCATCCCCACTCACCACAAGCTGAAGATCTATCACAACAAGTTTAGGGAACTTGTGATCTTCATCATGAAGGCTTCCTATCAATGGAAGTTCATTTAGAAGTAGTCATTCATATCCATTAGACATTTGTATCATGGATCATTAGTGTAAACATCATTGCATCATAACAACACTTTCACCAAACTAGATTAGATGGTTTATGTGTTTGTGCCATAAAACACAAGGTTTGTTATGTTGGGCCATAAAACATAGTGGGAGTGGTTGTACCCTTGTAAAAGAACTCGACATCTAGCTTAGTGTCGGAAATATTGTATAGGCGACGTTAGGTTGGTTCTACCTCGAACTAGAACCCGGTATTTAGCTTTGTACCAGAAAAAGTGTAAGCGACGATTGTAAGGTTTTCTCCGCCGAGAAGGGAGCTTGTTGATTTAGTGAAGTAACTCTCGAGTTGGGTACTCGGGGAGTGGAGTAGGGCGGAAAGGAGATCCGTGACCGAACCACTATAAATCATCGTGTTCGGTTTGCACTTTCCTTTCTTTATCTCTTTACTTTTATAGTTGCACTATACTATTGCTTGTGATGTGGTTTGATGTTAATGCTTGTGTGAGAACATGGTTTATTATGCTTTACATTGGTCACAAACATTAATTGGAACTTTCATATTATAACAAGCGTCATAAGCGATTTGATACTAAAGATCTAAAGTTTTTAAACGGTAACGTATTCACCCCCCCCCCCCTCTCTACGTTTCCACAGTTTACATTACGGTAAAATCGATAGTATTGTCTTTTGATAAATTTTATGGCATCAAAATAGGAAGAGGAAACGAACGAGTCTTGTGAATTGTTCAATGTTTTTATTTCGTTTTGAGTGATCAGCATGGGATTTTATAAAGGATGGTTGAGATAAAAGGCCTTTTCAAGGTTAAGAAACAGTGCGCACCATACGCAACCACAAAGTTATACGTTAGGCTACTAAGTATGTTATGGAGTGATAAGGATTTAAAACAACGTTTTTAGGGGGTCATTTAAGCCCTAAATCAACACATTTTATATCCGTTACTACTTAAAATCGTTCCTTTTCACATTTTAGGTCTTTTGGAAGCAAAATGCTGGAATGAAGCATATTTGGACGAAAATGAGCGAAAACATGAAGAAAATGACAAAGTCAATATCCAAGGCTGTTCAATGCACCTGACGGCATCCCAACCAAAAGGCGACGCCGTCCCTCATAAAGAAATCTGATCAGAATACAAGTGACGGCTCAGAACAAATTTTGGTTCTACAACCTAACGGCGTCACGCCTAAACTATGGAAGGCGTCTCCCTCATTCTCCACACCAGACGCCCAAGAACCAATCTCAGACGAAGTTCTTCATGAAGACTGACGGCGTCACACATATAAGTTGATGCCGTCCCAACGATGACTTGGCCCAAACGAAACCCTAATGATGGCGTCCTGACGGCGTCACTAGGAAAAGGTAACGCCGTCGCATTTGTAAATCTATATATAGAATTCGATTTTTCTGTATTTTAAGAGGTAGAACTTTGGAGAGCAAACCCTAATTCAGTTGTAGTCCGACTTGGACAGTATTTTAGGGTTCCATACCCTACTTTAAATCATAAGATAAGTTTGTTAATCCATATTATCATTATGTATACCCTATGTTTAATTGTATGTGTGTATGCTTGCTTGTTTACCATGAGTAGCTAAATTATCCTTGTATTTTCTTACATCTATGAAACCTAGTTGTTAATTATTGTTAGGTTGTCTCTTGTCTTAATTGGTAGACGATAGAGTAAGGAAAACCGGTTTCTTCTTTAATTGTTGTGAGCTTGAATGTCCTTAATAGCAAAAAAGCTTAGGAGTGCACCTAGGCCATTCGTTGTGTTTATTGCGTGAGTTGAAGCTTGTTGATAGTAGAGTATTCAGGGGAGATACTTAGATACTTGGCGATCCCGGATAGTCTAAAGGAGAGTTACGAATTCATAGAACTAGGGAATTAGGCACCCCCTATGACCAAACGGAAAACAACGCATCAACTAAGATGAGGATGTGACAATTCGACCGACCAATAAGAGATAATTAGGGAGTAAGAACATCTAAGTAAACATATTTTTAATTATCATACGAGCACACCTACAATTAGCATAATCTATCCATAGTTCAAGTAGTTAATTAGTTAAGTAGATATTAAAAGTAGTTAAAACTAGTAGAAGTACCACCCCCCACTCCTATACCCCGATATATTTACTTTGCTTTCTAAAAACATAAAAAGACTAAAAAGAATCTCCGTCAACCTTACCTTCTCGTCATACATCTCTTTTTAGCATATCTATTCCCCTAGAGAACGAATCAA
This sequence comes from Chrysanthemum seticuspe, assembly GCA_019973895.1. Classification (NCBI taxonomy): domain Eukaryota; kingdom Viridiplantae; phylum Streptophyta; class Magnoliopsida; order Asterales; family Asteraceae; genus Chrysanthemum; species Chrysanthemum seticuspe. Next base: position 246,251,219 of record BPTQ01000003.1, on the reverse strand, counting down.
TCCCCTGGGCTTACCCCATACTACACTACAATGATTAGGTACACTGCCTAGAGGGTTGAAAAACTTGCTCGTAGAAAAGGAAGTCTTTTCGACCCCGAACCCTTGTATCAAGTTTTTGGCGCCGCTGCCGGAGAATATAATAGCTAGTTAGATTTCTATCCCGTTTAGGTCTACTCGCTTGATTCATATCAAGTGAGATTTTTTATCTTTTTTATTAGCTTCCTTGTAGTCTATCCCCCTTCTTTGTATTTTTGTTCGTAGCTTCATCACTTTTCATCATGGAAGGTGATAACCCACCCAACAACGATCCACCACATCAACCACTTCCACTCAATCAACCACCACACGACCCGCCAATAGGCCGTACTCTTGGTGAATACTCTAGATCGAGCCATCAAGGCTATAAGAACACCATTGAGCTCTCACTTCAAGCTCAAAATACGGCCCTGCGATCCGACACCATCCGGTTGGTGCAAAACGTATGTGCATTCCTTGGACTTCGTTCCGAAGATCCTAATGCATCTCAAGGATTTCCTAAAAAGCATTGACTCAATAGACCTTGATGCTACCACGCGGGAGACCACGCGCTTGCGTCTCTTCCAATTCTCTCTACGGGACCAAGCTAGTAATTGGCTTGAGTGACTTCCCGCATGATCCGTTTCAAGTTGGGATGATCTCACCACCTGTTTCCTCGCCCAGTTTTTTCCACCGGGGAGAACTACCAAGCTAAGGAATGATATCTTGATGTTTCAACAACGTCAAGGCGAAACTCTCTATGAGGCGTGGACTTGATTCAAGGACTTACTCCACAAAGTCCCTCATCACGGCATTGATCTTTGGCTTAAACTCCAAATCTTTTACGATCATGTTAATCTCTCCACGAGGCAAGCCATAGACCAAGCGGCCGGTGGTAAGCTTAGTGAACTTACCGCGGAAGAGTCGTGGGGTACAATAGAGGACCTTGCTCTCTATGACAACGAATGTTGGAATGACCCCTGTGAGTTGCCCAAAACCGTAAAGGCATTCTCCTTTCCTCCAATTGACTCACAACCTTCGAATCGTTGGATACTTGAACTTGAAGATCAAGTCAAATTTCTAATGAGTCCTACGAAGCTCCTAAACCTTTACCCCAAGTGAACAAAGTCTCTTCTTTGTGTGAGTTATGTAGTGGTCCCCATGACACTCGTATCTGCACGAGACTCCCCGAACAAGCTTCCGTGGACTACGCATCCTCGCGTACCAACGGAGCGGGATGAAGATTCCCTACAACACCCGGACCTAGGACTTACAACGAAGCCCGAGAGGCATGGAAGGGCAAACCCAAATATTATTGGAGTCAAACCAAATAATTCACCTCTAATGACTCCCCATGGCCCCAACAACACAATTCAAACCCTCATGCCCCTAGTCAACACAACTTAGAAGGGATGATGCGAAACTTCGCGACATCCCAAGAAGCCTAAATAGCCAAGCTTTCGGATCGCTTTAATTAACAACAAGCTGAGATGGATTGGAAGATAGATAACCTCTTGAAAGCCATTACCAATCATGATAGTACGACAACCGAAAAGGTTAATGCCATCTCGACTCACTCCTCCGAAAAAGCTCCCCTTGTAAAGATTAAGGACCCGAGAAAGTACTTCTCTCACTCATAATTAGGCAATGAAACTAGGGACCCATCTTCATCAAAGCACGTTCACTTCGGCAATGCCATCACCCTAGTGAAACCAAATAAGAATAACGATGAAGCAAACCATGAGACTGTGCTTGAGGTTAATGAGACTCTTAAGGTTGAAACAACCAATGAAGTAGACGAAGTAGGTGATGAATACTTCAACAAGTTTCCTACGGATGAGGAACTTTCATACCACCCACACCTAGTGCGCGACCTTCGTCCCTTTTATACCATGAGATGCCCACACATCACCTTTGGAAATCCTAGAGACCTCAAAATACCTTGTTGCATAGGACATCTTTTCGTGGCAAAGGCCTACATCGATCGCAAGTCCCCAATAAACATCATGACTAGCACGTACTATAATTGGGTGATGAAAAAACCTATCCCAAGTAGACAAGACCCCGATGATCCTAGAGTAAGATGTAATTTCTTTGGTATAATTAAGGGATTTCCCTTCTATGTAGGAAGTTTCACGTACCTAACGGATTTCGTGAATGTGAAAGATATCAGTACGGCTATAGATCCTAGCTTGTCCCATGTAGTTCTAGGAAAGCCATTCATAGATAGCTTCGGGATGACTTATGATTCATCGTTAGGGATAGTTAGATTCAAGGATGAGACTGATGACATTGCCTACCAAATGTCATTCAAGATTGAGCAATTCTCATCACTATCCAATAATGAGAAGGAACTTAAGCTATCGGTCTACTATAAGAATGAGGAGGATAGAAGGAGAGGAGTAGATTATGTGATGAGTAAGATATTTGGATTCTATAAAGAATGTGTGAAATTAGGGCAGGAATATAGAACCAAATGGGGCCAAGATGATTTTTTAGAAAGATGCACAATAGGACATAACTATGCTATGGAAAACCCCAATAGAAATCGTCATGAGGAAGAAGATGATGGTAAGGAAGTCACGTAGGAGCACGACTTCGAGTCTAGCTACAAGACTCATAAATAAAGAAAAACACTTCGTGGGAGGCAACCCATGCTTAATTGTTTGCTTATTTTGTTTTTCAAATTTGTTTGTGTGTCTATATATCTCTTTCATTGTTGTTTATTCTCATGTTAGACTTTTTGAAAATGCTTTATTTTGTTTTTAACCTCATCTTAATTGCATATAAAGGTATTTCACAAAAAGATAAGTGTAGGGAAGATCACATATGTTTTTAAGAACATGAACATGAGATTAAAAATAATTGAAATTGTATATATTTGTGTGTTTGTTATAGTCAAATGCTTGTATCGAGTCATAATGGATGTTTTGCAGAAATTTTTTCAGGTTTTAATGAGGTAAATTTTACAGAATTTTTACAGAAAAACGCATCAGACCACTTTCTGTCAGGACAACCTGAAGGCGTCAGGCTTAACACCTGACGACGTCAGGCAATGTGGAAACAGAATATCAGTTTCGTTTCTGTGTAACTTGTAATTTTTGGAAAAATTCCAAATTCTTAATTTTTCAGAAAAACTTCAAACTCCATTCCACAAGCATTATATCTTATTCGCTTTCTAGTTTAGTTTTGTTTCATATATAATTTTACCGCTGATTTTACGCGAGGTTTCGTTTCGTTTTCTTATAAGTGTGCAGGTTATATTAGACAAGAAGAAGAAACACATACTGGAAGCACTTAGTACTTATTCATTCTTCTTAGAGGAGGATTTAACCACAACTTCATACATATCCTACCGAGCTAACCAGGGGAGTACTAGTTTCTTTCTCTTTTAACTCACCTTCCTTTATCATAACTTTGATACTTTCGGGGAACATTGGGGACAATGTTTAGTTTAAGTGTAGGGAGGGAGAATAAAACGAGAACTTAGAAACTATTCACTAACTTGATTTTTGTCTTGTCCTTGGTAAATTATGTAATAAATTATGAGAAATATTTGTTAGGGCAATTTTAGCACCAAATTTAAACTTTTTATGACATTTACGAGTTAAACTTTAGTCTTAATAAAGCGTCTCATGGATAGGAATTATATGACTAACACAAAAACCGTTTACCACTCAAATTCCACCCTAAAAATATGAGGTTCGCCCCTAGATCTTTAGGAATAAAAGCATTCATCTTTAATGCTTAGCGAGTGTACCGGAAGTATAATAGATTCAAGAACTTGTTTTGTGATGCATTCCAAGATCGCTAGTGAGACTACATTTAATTACTTCTTCCATATCGGATGAGTAATTTTTAGGGGTTAGCATGGGGCGGGGTGGGGGGTTTTATGGTAAAACCAAAAACCGAACCGTATATTTCGGTTTTTGGAAACTACAAACCGTTTGGTTTCGGTTTTTTCGGTTTTCGACATTGAATCGGTTCGGTTTCGGTTTCGGTTTTTATTCGGTTTTTTCTTACTTGAAAACAAGCAAGTTTTAATCTTATATGAAGTTTACAATTATAAGTTTTCAAGCAAAAATAATAGCATATTATCTAACAATCCAAAGAGTCGAAAAAACGTACAAAACAACCAAACATCAATCTAAAATATAAAATGCACGTCTTTGCGGCTTTGCACTTTTCGTTCGCTTACGAAAATTGTAGGACAAATTTTCAAAGAACACTATTGTTCGAAAACAAAGATATAATATTTATAAATAAAACAAAATTTAATGTATAGATAGTAAACAACACATTTTTTTAATAGATAAAGTTTTATACTTAAATCTTTAAAATTAAATAGCAAATCTTTTATATTGACAAAATTATATAAAAACATATAAAAAGGTGGGGCGGGGCGGTTTTCTCGGTTCGGTTTTTCTTATGAAACCAAAAACCGCCCCAAACATTCTGTTTTTATAAAATTCAAAACCACCGCCATCGGTTTGTCAAATGGGACGGTTTTTACGGTTCGGCTTTTTCGGTTTCTCGGTTTTTGTGCTCACCCCTAGTAATTTTCCCCGCACCCTTGCGATGAACTCATCTTTAGTACACGATACCCCTAGTTAACCCCTTAGAGCGTATCCTTTTCGCGGTTCTCGTGATGTTCCGGTTTTCCGAAATATCAATGAAGAGCATTGTTTAAAATCTGTGGAAAACTAGAAGGGGGGGGGGGGGGGGTGAATAGTTTTGCCAATTAAAACTCGTTTTAAACTATTTCGATCGACTTATGTCAATCTATTTAGATGTGTGTTGGATGTTGATAAACAAACATATAGAAGTATAAGTATGTAATGAAAAGATAAGAGTAAGAAGCACAAAACCACAACGCGAGTATTTATAGTGGTTCGGCTACAAGGACACCTTCCTTGCCCTACTCCATTCTCTGAGTCACCTACTCGAGAGTTCGTAATCACTACACGACACAGACTCCTTATGGTGGAGAAACCTTCACAACGTTGCATACTCTTTTTCCGGTACTAGGCTAACCACCGGGTTCTTTCACACCAAGGTGAACCATACCTACCACAACGTCGCCTACCCTTTATCCGGTACTAGGCTAGATACCGAGTTCCATTACAATGGAGGAACTACCACCCAACACTATACCAACGACTAATCCCAAAGGAGATCAACTCCTTATTACAACATCATCAAGGATATCAATATCCTTGGATCTAATGCTAATCTATCTTGTACATCGAAACACACCATATCTAATGTACATCTAAGGCACCTTTCACTAATGCCTTTAACTAGATCTTCAAGACACCCTTCACTAATGTCTTGTGACTTGACTTCTAGGCACCCTTCACTAATGCCTACAATACGGACGATCGACACCTTTCACTAATGTCTTCGTCTTGACACTTGAGACATCTTTCACTAATGTCTTCAACACTACACTTCTTAGAAGAAAGAAAAGAATCATCAACAAGAAGATTTCAGTAGTCTTGATGATGAGGAAGCACGGCAACTCATGGACTTGAGCTTGCTTGACTTCAAAGGTGGTGATCTCACCTTTAAGAGGAACCTAGAGAATCACACAAAAACAAAACTACAAACATAGATCACTTGGATCTGGGGTTAGAGATTTTTAAACTCAAGGAGAAAGTATGTGAGAAAGGGGTGAGAAATAATGAAGAAATGGCTTACTATTTATAAAGAGAAAAAGCCTACTGTTCCCCGGATCCCTCCCACAAGGGATCCGTCTCGCGTAAAGCTAGGGATCCGTGGGACGCTCCTCTTTACCCATGGGTATTTTGATCATGGGTCATGGGTTATGGGTTGATCCATGGGTCTTTTACTAGATACAATGTATCTTATGAGTGCAATGCACCTAGTCAAGTGGGTATAGGTTAATACCATGGGTTATGGATATTATCCATATATGACATAAGCATGATGTCATGCAATGGGTTATGGGTCAAGCTCCATGGATATGGGTCATGGACTTTGGGTTGTACCCAACTACATTCAATGTATTTGGTCAATGGGTTATGATACTTAAGTTTCTACCCATTTATATTACCCAATATACTACATACTAGTTATGTGTATATTTTACCCAAATATGTAAACACTAGTTGTTGTACATATGTAATATTAAATCATAAAAACACTTATACTTGTTTTAGTGTTTTATGTGAAAATGTAAGTGTGTTAGAAACTATTAGTTCAAACTAATTACGTATTGTATTTGTTTCGTTAAAATGATTTTACGTTTGTTATCGACAAAACATTAGAAGATCGTAAAATATAAATAAATGTTTTTACGGCTTATTTGTATTAACAATCTCCCCCTTTTTGTTGATGACAAAACATAAAATTATTTTAAGGAAAAGCTAAAATTCATAAGGGTTTGAATTTGTAGTTTTTACTTTCTTCTCCCCCTTTTTGTCGAAACAAAAAAAGCTTCGAAAGGAAACTAACACATTGTTTTTAGGAAAAACATGTGAAAAATAGAAAACAAAAGAAGAAGTAGAGAGCAAGTAACGGGAAAGGATCTCGTCTTTACTCCCACTTGACGAGTCCATCCCTATGTAAGGGTGTCAAGAAAATAATAGTAAGTTAGTTCATTTGCAACTAAGTTTGCAAAAGATTTCGTCTATGTGACGAATGTGCTCCCCCTTGATGATTGCAATTTTACAAAAGGATGTCATGAAATGTAATCCTAATATTGCAAGTAATTTTGCAATGTATTGCTTTGACACAAAGCTCCCCAAGCTTTAGGGTGTCAAATTCTTCATGTGTAAATTGAATAACTACAAAACAAAGGTTAGAAAACAAGTATAATGCATAAATTGCTGCAAATATGATCCAAGTTAGTAGAAAAATAGATTTTTGTATCACGGATCCCACGGTTCCCTCCTTGTAGGGATCCGTCTAGGCAAATTTAAGGGATCCGTCTGGCTGATGATTGATTTCAGCTATGGTGATATAACACATTATGTTAATATCAAAGTGAGATATGTATTATACAACATAATCATATACTCAGAAATATAGTAAGTAGCATGTATTTTCATTTAATAAAACTAGACATATGATATACATGACTCTAAAAACTAAGAAAATGATCGATACATGACTTTGAATTACTAGACTTATCTAAGTAACGCTTGAAACTAGGACACCACTAAAATCCTCTAGCTCAAGTTTGTTTAGGTTTAATCTCGTCGAAACGTTCGAGGAGGTGATAGAACATGAAACGTTGGTCTTCTAGTACTTCATGTATCAAACTTTCAACATGTTGACAATGATAACAATCTTTGTCATGGCTAGGTAGTGGTGGTGGAAGAAATGAAATTGCTTGATGCGAAGGATCAAGTGAAGCGGCTTGTGGAGCCTCAAACGACGGAGGGATTGGTGAAGGCGCATTTGAAGATGGCTCGACCAAGAATGATGGTGGTGGTAGAGAAGTGTCAACTTCCATATGGTCGGGTGGTTGACTTTGATGATTTCTCATAATCCAAATGGGATTATATGATAGTGACGGCGAAAAGGAAGCCGGAGCTAATGTTGACTCAACACCTTGATTATGTACCATTATTCCTCCTAATGAGGAGAATGTTGCCGGTGGAGGAGGATGAGACGGCCTAGGAGGCAAATCCTCTAAATTGTAGAGGTGTGGTGATGATAGTGAAGTTGTAAATGAAATAGCTCTGGGAACCAATGGTGATAGTTTAGTGGAGATGGGATTGTAACACCCCAACCCGACAAGGGTAAAGATATCACAGATACGGTTTCATATCAGAACTTTAAGTACTATACAAAAGCGGAAGCCTTTACAAAACTTACAAAAGATAATATAAACAACTTAATATTCAAAATAAATCTAAGATCCCTATTTTCAAATCTTGCTCTCAGCTCTACTCTCAAACCCAGATCAGCTATCCCATAAGCTCGTCTTGAATACTTAATACTTGCCGCAGGAAAAGAAATGCGGCTGAGCTTACAAAGCCCAGTGAACAGATATAACAGAAACAAAAGCTAAACGAAACAAATATACAATTAACGAAATCACAACGGAATGAGAATACTGAATCATTGAGGATTCTGCGGAAGCACAAATATACAGAAATCCAGAAAAACACATAACAGTTAACGATCACCTCAGAACACATTTATGACACAAACGCAAACACATCAGAATAACCAAACACTTAACATATCAAGAATAATAGATTACATGTCAACCAAACGAAGAGTCTAAAAGCTAACGGAAACAATTTCTAGAAAATAAACATGGCATTTATACAAATCAATTAATCTAAAATCAAAGCTCTTAATCCAATTTTGCAGCAGCGGATATAACAGTCAAATCATTGCAGTCACACAAGCAAATAGAAAACATAGTAGACAAACTATAACTAAATAGATCAAACAAAACATAGCATAACCATTAGAAATTATCAGAACAGATATCATAAACTAAACCAGTTCTCAGATCGAATCTTAACATCAGCAGAGTTTTAACATAGCGGATCAAATCATAAACAGATAGATACCCTAACGTATAGGCAAAGTTTACCAGATTAACGGAACAATCGTACTTATCAACTTTCAGGATACTTACTTTCACATTAGCACATTCATCTCATAGACAAACAAATTCACATAATGATAAACTAACATAATCATCAGATGACAGCATGTGAATCATATTTAAACATATTAATCATAACCTAGCATAGTAGACGGTAGTCACATAAAACATACAAAAGCATAAACACATATAATAACTTATAATAAGCCCAACACATAATTATAAACACTTGAACATACCGAATCATAATCGGAATACTTAACACAGAAATAACAGATAAAGGTTTAGTTAACTACCACGAGCCCAGAACATATCATATCAGAAATAACTACTTATTCAGAAAGTAACCTCAGAAAATAATTTGGAGTAGCTAGCTCCCAGAATTTTGTGAAGACGCGTATTGCACACGACATCATTCACCAGACAATCATATCAGATAACAGATCAGATCTAGGATGTATCCATACGCCCCAGCAGACGGATAGTGGCCATACTATCAATAAACAAATAACGGAAAGGGACGTGGCAGAACATCACTCTACTGCCCTAGAGTCATGTCAGAGGTGCATCACTGACACGGACATGGAACCCCCATGACTAGTGAAATATTTGGCTCGGGCATCAAACTAACTTAGGTCAAATCAGAATGTCATAACTGACACAGATCATAATCAACACAAAGTTCAACAGATAACATATCAGATAACTCATATCATAAGGTTCATATTCAACTATTTAGAGGTCAGAAGTTCATATCACAGTCACAGATCATACATTCATAATTAGAGGTTCATAATTAAACATAGTAAGGTTCAACAAATGTGCATGTCAGAGTCTTCATAACACAAGTTCACAACAGATATTGCATGGTTCAATAAAATAGAAGTTCAGATAAACAACATATCAAACAATCAGGAAAGGGTTCATAGCAATGGCATCGGAAACCCTAATAAGCATAAGAAAGTGACAAGAAGAGGAGATCATGAGAAAACCTTTACTAAAAAGGTCAGAATATCTGTACCTTAAAGCAAATGAGAGAAAAGCAAACGAATGAATGATCACGAAGATACAACGTCACGTCTCCTTCAATGAATCTACACGGATTATGATTTATTTAATACTTATTAGCATCATTAAAGTTATAACGGATTTATCGCATTCACATTCTTATAGTTGTAAGTATATTCTTATTCTTAGTGACGGACGGAACTACAACGTTTTAGGGCTTCAATCATTAATTAGCCAAACTTATGGTTTACAATGATAAATGATAAACTTAAAGGTTTAATATGATAAACATCTTATTTGAGGGCTTATATAATCATCATTCAAAGTATAGGGTTTATAAAGGTCCAAACAGATTTTAGGACTCTCTTTCAAAACAGTTTACACCAACTTCTATACCTTACGTGATTGACCAAGACTCACATGTCATTATTCACACACAAACTTAATGAGACCGCGCATACAATACTTTTTAATTCATGATATTTGACTCCTTGCATAAAATCATAACTCACGTTAACTTATATATACCATACGTCCAAGGTTTTCCATTCTTAATGCTACTTAAATGTCGTTAGAGACGGTACTAAGCTTCATGTTTATATTTATTCGGCATGTTAGGACCAGATTCGACATCCAAAGGACCCACATATCATACGTATTCCAAACCAGACTCGACTCCCGTTACCTTGTTTACATGCGTGAGACACAAACGACAAACTGGCACACAAGCAAGTTACATGTTATCATACGGTTTATATGTATATATATATGGTCGATGCGTACATAATTAGGTTTCGGAAAAACATAAATACGTAACATATTTATACGACATAGCTCACATGTTTCATTAATTTACACGCATGACTCATTGTTTGCTCATATGGTTCGGTTTAAGTTATACACCTCGACTTATAGTTTCAAAACTTTAAACATTAGCATGCGACTTATTATTGAGACGAAAGAAAAAGGTTTATACCTTAGCTAGACTCGGACCAAAACATGTCGAACACAAGGAGTAGCAACAGCAGCCGATCGGAAAATTAAAGGAGAAGCAAGAAGGTTTTTGGTGTGTGCCGAGACTTGTGTAACTAGGGTTTCAGATTTTGAGGTTTGTGTTTGTATATATACATGCATATACCGATCGGGTTCTAGGGCTTGGGGTGGCTTGGTTCTCGGCTCAAAGCCCAACCGGCTCACAACAAATCTCGGCCCAACATGAGGGTTGGCTACCGATCGGATCACAAACAAAAGAAAAACGAGGCCCAAACTTATGTTGCGTGACTTATATTCTTTTGTCGTACTAATGTCGTTAATATATATACACGTTAGGTTTTTCAAATAAACTATAAGTTAGGTTTTTAGTTTCGTTAAATGAATTTTATTATATTTTACGTGTTTTAAAAATTTTGATCTCAAGGGTAAAATAGTCTTATTATGCGTTTATATTTTTAGGGTTTTACAGGATTGTTCGGCCTAAGAGGTATGGTGGTGTTTGGCATAGGTAGTTTTGTGGGTACTATCTTTTTGGGAATTGGTTTGATTGGTTGAGTTGGTGGAGGAGGAATCCTTGCATTTGTGGACTTGACCGGAGATGATTCGGTTGAGGAGATTTCGTGTACAACACGAGCAATTTTCTTGGGTGGTTCTTTGGTGGATAAGTTGCTACTTGGAGTTTTCCTCATGATAAGAGGTTTGTAAAGGTTTCTAAGTGCTGAAAATGAGGAGATGATGAATTTAGAAGTCCTAACAATGTGGTTTATAAACCAAGGGATTTACCAAGTGCATTCAAGACTTAAGCCACTAAAATACATTAGAATGTGATGATTAACATGCACAAGAGTCAACTTCAGAGTTGTACTTATCTAGGAACTCATTTAAGATGAGGTGGAGTGTTTAAGTTAGAAAGATGAGCTTGGAATGATTGTTTTAGCTAGAGTTGGCATGAGTCTGTCATACAGATCCCACGGTTCCCTCCAATGAGGGATCCGCCTAGACTAATCCTAGGGATCCGTCTGTCAGCAGCTAAGAAAAGGTAGCAACGATGTTTGTAAGGTCTAATGCCTATTTCTTCTTGAGTGTTTCAGTTTATCTAAGTGTCTTAAATGAAGAGGTGCTTAAGTACTTGAGGGTAATGAGTGATGTATCTAATGATTGCCTTTTATAGAAGAAATTGGAACTTTCATGAGTACCAATGAATGAACAAAGATGACACTAAAGATTTTTGAGAGTGTCAAGTGGAGCTAAATGATCCTAGAGATCAGATAGTGACTTAGGATAATGTTTTGGAGAATATCCTAAAGGCTTAAAATGGAAAAACTAGTATTTGATCAATTTCGACCAATTTTGAGGTAAAGATGATTATGATTAATTATGCCATAATCGAAGGTTTTACAAACCTAGATATGAGGGATCATGTGAGAAATGATGAGTAAGCTTGAGAGCGGAAGAGTAATGGGTTTAAGTGAAATGATAGATCTACAAGCGTCTTGATTGTGATCTAGGTGAGTTATGTGTGAGTAGGAAGGATCTACTTAACTTGATAAAGACTTAATTTGCCTTAAGACACTATGTCTAGCTTAGTGTGAGGTGTTCTAAAAACATGTTTGAAATACAATGATTGTAATTGCATTTTCTGTTTGTCGGATCCCCCGGTTCCCTAAGAGTAGGGATCCGTCTAGCACAAACTTTGGGATCCGTGTATCTGCTAAGCAGGACCTTTACTAAAGGTATGCAATGATTTTGACAATGCATTATATTCCAAGGTTAGTTTAAGAGGTTTCTAATACTAAGATATCAAATGTAAGATGTTTTATTTCATGAAGGAAATTGGATTACATTGATAAAACATGAGTACAAAAGGATTGATCCTATTTGAAAGACTACTAAGTTCCTTGAGTGTTTTCGCTAGAAGGATCATCAAATGGTTGATGAGTGTTGGTGGAATCAAGAATGAAGAAAGTCTTAATGAGAGATATGTTTAGCGGTTCCATCATCTTGTTCACAAGTACGTACAACGGACTTTGAAATTGAGGATGAAAATGCATGACGTTATGATAGAGGCGTTTCAATAACATTCCATAAGGGATGATTTTATTCTTGGAGCCTTGAAGATTTACAATTCGCCTTGCGAAGAAGTAGGCGAGATTGTATGGTTGTCGTGTTAGCAAACAATACATTATGTGAGCACAACAAGCGGGAAGGATTTCTCAATTTCCCCTAAGACTCCAAACATTTTCACGTAGAATGAGTGCAAGAGGTTTGTACTCTTCTCGAATGTCCCGCGTAAAGATAATGTTTGGATCGGAGTAATATGGTCGAGGTTTGCATATTATGCGATTCAAATCCTGCGGGGAGGGTATGTGTGAACAATATGGACTATTTTCTTCACGAAAGTTGAAGAGAAAATCAAGAGACCAATCTTTGGTGAAGGCATATTGTACATGATTTGGAATCCGGAGGATGTGAGCAAATTGCCCAAGAGTTAAAACAAAATTTTGGTTTTTGATCCAAAACCAAAGAGATAGAGAGCGATCCTCGTTACGAACGAGTTCAACTTGACGGAAGAATTCCATTATGAACCTTGGACATATCTTCCCGTTGATTTCGAGAAGACATTCTAGTCCTATGGCTCGGAAGGAGGTATTGATACCTTCTTCGAATTGTAGAGAGGTGTCTACAATACGTCTTTCGTGGAAGTGACGGTTTTCGAGATTATTGAACCCACGGACATGATTGCCAGGTGTGTTGGGCTCAAGGGAGATGTTTGGAGTGTAGACGCTAGTGAGTGAAAAATCAAACTCATATTCATGCGTCATAGTTGATCCTATAAAAAATATTAGTTAATAGAAAGTGATGTTTTGTGGTCAACCAATGATTATCTAATGTTTTTACTAGATTTTTATTAACAATGGTTTTTAACAACAACGATACTTGACTCACCTAAGGTATTGCATTCTAGTGGAATATTACTTTTATAAAGAAAGTGGTTTTTAATTTGCATGAAAAACTGTTATCCAGGAGTACGGTTCCCATGGTTCCCTTTCACGAGGGATCCGGCTAGTCTAACTTTCGGGATCCGTGGATCTGGAGTAACAGAAACAAATTTCTTGATAAAAACATAGGTTTTTAGATCTTGTAGTTTTATACCAAGATATGTGTTTTAGCCTACATTTTCTTTTAGCATGCATACATGGCTTTCTAATGTATCACGATAGAATGAAATAAATAAAAAAAATTGACAAGCACATTATGATAATAATAACCTAGATAACTAGACTATTAGTAATATTTCATTTCAATGCTAAGAATGATACAAAGGATTGGGTATATAACCCCAATGTAGATTAACAACACAAAGTATATGTCTCCGTATGTGAACTTCATCATAGGGAACACAAGTGCGATGAGTGTTAAGGCGATGAGCACGAGGGCGATGTAAACCATGTTGATGATGAACCTTCTTGGTTTTGGTTTAAGATGAGATGAGAGGAAGATGAAGTTTTGAATAAGATGAAATTTTTTGAAAATGAAAGATTTGAAAAAGTGGGCGACGGATGGTTTATTTATGGGGAAGGAGGAATTTTTTGAAATTTGTGTTTTGTTTTATTATTAGAAAGGTATGATTTTTTGGATTAAATGAAATAAAACACAAGTTTTATATACCACGACTTTAGACGAAAAAATAACACGTATGTGAGAAAAGGCTTCCTAATGAAGCTTCATGTAATCTATATATATATATATATATATATGGGACTAAGTATGCCACATGTATAATGCTTACTAGGCACAATAATATTGACATGGCACATTTTATGATGAGTTGGAAATGCCACCATGGCACATTTATCCGGTTACTTAATAAAAAAAAAATTATGATGCAACCAAGAATCGAACTTGGGTTGTTCCATTCAAACCCAAACGACCCAACCAATGAGGCTCAGCACACACTTCAGTTTTATTTTCTACTTCCAAAGTAATATACTTCACTTTGTACCATATATGCAGCATTAAAAATTCAATGCCAGTCAACACTTCTTCATAACCTCCCCATTTCATTCGCACATTCCAAAATTTTATCAAAACAGATTAATCATCAAATCAATTTAACTGAGGATAATCCGGGGTTTTGATTATATGATTTTCAAAATCATGACAGAAAATCACGGAGTATTTCAAAGTGGCTTCAAAGAAAGGTATTTGTTTACTTTTGTTAGGATCTTTAATATACGTATATCATATGTTTACTTTTGTTAGGATCTTTAATATACGTATATCATATATTCTTTGAGTTTCATTGATGAATTCTATGTTTGTATTTTTTGTAGGCATGTTTTTCTTTTGTCTGAAGTTGCGGCTCACAGCACTTTGATTACTCCATGGTCTAAAAGGTAACTGATCAGTTTATATTGAATCTTATTTTATTAATCTAAATGTTGTGTTAAAATGAAATGTTTTATTTAATTCATAAGCTTCATAGCCTAAAGAAACATAATGGAGTTATTTAAAATTGAATCCTTAATGTTCATTAGAAAAGTGTGAATGGAGTTAACGTCATAAGTACATTGAGGAGAAGCCTATGATATATGCATATTATGTGTTCGATGAAATGTTGAATGGAAAAACAAGAATGCATGTTATATAAAGAGGTATCTTATGCTTCGGTTTTATAGTCGAGATCAAATATACATTAATGGGACCATTAACATTAAGCATCGCCATTTTGGATCTTTTGTATTTTTTTTGCTTGGTTTGTTAGTTTTTAGCTTCTGTAAATGACTCTAATCATAAGAAACACGTTGGCTTGGTCAAACAATGAGCACAACTAAAAGCAACCGCTGATAGTGAGTTTAGAAAGAAACCAGGGATTCAACGTAATGACGAACATCGGGATTGTCCAGTTAGGCAAAATCAAGTATTTGCTTATAAGTGTGGTCGAGAACATTAAGGTGTTGGTTACATTTTCTCCTTTTTTGTATGGTAACACGTTTTGATGTAAATAGTTATAGTGCGACAATTAATAATAATCTATCCTTATGAGAGACTGATATAAATTTAAATAATTATTTCATAGTAAGTTTGAAAGACCTCAATCTGATAATGATGTCTTTGATCAGATTTTTTGATCAACTTTTGGAGTTGCTGCTGGATTTGTTGTTGGAAAGTAAGGACCAATGGTTCACACTGAGGCTTGCATAGCCAAATTACTTGGACAAGGAGGTTCTTGCAAGTACCATTGTTGCTGGTGTTGTTGCTGCCTTCGGTGCCCCAGTTGGTGGAGTCCTCTTTGCTCTTGAGAAAGCAGCCTCATGGTCATAATTTTTATTAGAAATGTCTATGATTAAATCATGTAAGTCATAATTTTGCAAAAACAATTTTTTTTATTACAGAATTTAAGGTTTTTATTATTACTCTCAACTTCTTTGATGAGTTTGAAGATACTATGATTAAAAAAGGTTTTAGTTTGAATGATTCTTAAGATGGAATGGAGGTATTGTAACCAATATGTGAGTTCATATGTTAAATTTGCAGGTTATGTCGTTTCCACTTCCAAATTGATTGAATGTGTTTATTTTGCGATTACAGGGTTATGAAGATCGGGAAGAAATAAAGATGACCAATATTGAAGCATTCATAGATGAGAAACCAAGTGGCGGATTCCAATCAGGAGGATCTGAATGAACTGCCTATAGAGTTTGTCAAGGAAGAAATAGAAGACATATCATTTGTGGGTCAAGAGGTAATCAGTCTTAACCTTTAGTAATTCAATTCTTCTATATTATGTTTTCTATATGCTAAGGAGAATATTTTTCATATCGGCAAGTGAGGAGTATGAGAATGGACCAAACAAGGAACGAGAACAAAAGCCTAAGGAAAGTGTCAAGAACATTCAGGAGGATCTGAATGAACTGCCTATAGAGTTTGTCAAGGAAGAAATAGAAGACATATCATTTGTTGGTCAAGAGGTAATCAGTCTTCAACTTTAGTAATTCAATTCTTCTATATTGTGTTTTCTATATGCTAAGGAGAATATTTTTCATATCGGCAAGTGAGGAGTATGAGAATGGACCAAACAAGGAACGAGAACAAAAGCCTAAGGAAAGTGTCAAGAACATTCTCTACTGTAGAAATTAAGCAAGAACATTCCCTACTAAACAAAATGCATGTGCTTAAAAAAGATAAGATGTTGCTAATATCATATCAGTATTTAAGGTGTGTGTGACACATTGGTGTCAAAATGGACATAGGTAACGGGTGAGTATAGGTACATGTCAATATTTGGATGGGTCGGGTTGGGTTGACTCATAATATGATACTAAATAAATCTTAAATTTGAGGCTTGACTTCTTTTTTCTTTTTTTTTGATTGCTCTTTGATTAAGAATTTAGAATTTAGATTGCTCTTTGATTTGTTAAAACTGAAGCTGAATGTTAAAACTGAAGCTGTAGGATTTTGAGGATTGAAACTAGAGTTAGAGTATTCTGATGAGATTAAGTATCGTTGTTGTTGTTGTTGTTGTTGTTGTTGTTGTTGTTGTTGTTGTTGTTGTATTGATTGGCAACGTTTGTAAATAACATACGTGTAATATGTGAAACTTTAATATTGTATTCCGTAATATAACATTTTACAATTTTATAAACAAAGTCAGCCACTACAGTAGTGGTAATACATTATTTTAGTAATATAACTTTATTTGTCAAAATAACATTGTAGTAAATAACCAAATATAGTTTTGTCGTTACTGTTTAACTGATTGACAACGTTTATATATAACATATGTGCAATATGCGAAACTTTAATATTGTATTCCGTAATATAACATTTTACAATTCTATAAATAAAGTCAACCTCTACACTAGTGGTAATACACTATTTTAGTAATATAACTTTATTTGTCAAAGTTTATTTGTCAAATAACATTGTAGTAAATAACCAAATATAACTTACTGGTTACTATTTAACTGATTGACAACATTTGTATATAACATACGTGTAATATGTGAAACTTTAATATTGTATTAAGTAATACGGAGTATAAAATTTTACAATTCTATAAACAAAGTCAACCTCTACAGTGGTGGTAATACACTATTTTAGTAATATAACTTTATTTGCCACAATAACATTAACATTGTAGTAAATAACCAAATATAACTTTGTCGTTACTGTTTAACTGATTGACAACGTTTGTATATAACATACGTGTAATATGTGAAACTTTAATATTGTATTCCGTAATATAACATTTTACAATTCTATAAACAAAGTCAGCCTCTAGAGTAGTGGCAATACACTATTTTAGTAATATAACTTTATTTGTCAAAATAACATTGTAGTAAATAACCAAATATAACTTTGTCGTTACTGTTTAAGTGATTGACAACGTTTGTATATAACATACGTGTAATATGTGAAACTTTAATATTGTATTCCGTAATATAACATTTTACAATTCAATAAACAAAGTCAGCCTCTACAGTAGTGGTAATACACTATTTTAGTAATATAACTTTATTTGTCAAAATAACATTGTAGTAAATAACCAGATATAACTTACTCGTTACTCTTTAACTGATTGACAACGTTTGTATATAACACACATGTAATATGTGAAACTTTAATATTGTATTACGTAATATAACAGATATCATTACTAAATTATATTTACTCGCTTACTGTTTTGCAAAGCCAAAAATTTTATAAAGCCGAAGTTAAATGAAACTTCAAGTTTTGTTTCATACAAAGTGTAATTTGAGGGATATATACATCAGTAGAGGTGAGTTATTTTGCGTACTCTTATTTTGGTGCTTATCAAAGGACAAATCCTCACTATCTATCTATTTTGATCTAATGCTGGGGATTAACTTAAGATTTAATATGTCAAACTAAGTCCACGTCTTTTTCTTGTCTTTTTTATCTTTCTTATTTATTCACCATTTTTTTGTATATTTTTTTAATTCACGTTTTTTTAATTTACTTTTTTTTCTTTAAATTCACTTTTTTTAATTCACCCTTTTTTTAATTCATATTTTTTTCTCGCTTTCATACGTTTTCGTCTGTTTTCGTTCGTTTTCTTATATTTTCGCTCGTTTTCTTACGTTTTCGTCCATTTTTCATATGTTTTCGTCCATTTTCGTCCGTTTTCATATGTTTTCGTCTGTTTTTAAATATTTGCGGCCATTTTCATACGTTTCTGAATATCACAAGTGGTATTCTGAATATCACAAGTGGTATTCTGAATATCACAAGTGGTATTCTGAATATCACAAGTGGTATTCTGAATATCACAAGTGATATTCTGTGATATTCAGAATATCACAAGTGAGTTTCTGAATATCACAAGTGATATTCTGAAAATGGACAAAAACGTAAGAAAACGGACGAAAATGTAAGAAAACGGATGAATACATATGAAAACGGACGAAAATGTATGAAAGTGTATAAACACGTCGGAAAGCTGACAAAAACGTATGAAAAATGGACAAAAAAATGAAAGAAAACGGACGAAAACGTGTGAAAACGAATGAAAACGGACGTAAACATATGAAAATTGACGAAAACGTAAGAAAACGGAGGAAAACGTACGAACACGAACGAAAAATGTATGAAAAATGGACGAAAAACATATAAAATGTCTGAAAATAGTCGAAAACATATGAAAACAGACGAAACGTTTGAAAGTGAAAAAAACATGAATTAAAAAAAATGAATTTATAAAAGAAAAGAAAAAAATGTGAATTAAAATAAAAAAAAACAAAAAAATGTGCATAAATTAGAAAGAAAAAAAGACAAGAAAAATATATAAACTTAGGTTGACATATTAAATTTTAAGTTAATCACCATCATTAAATCAAACTAAATAGATAATGAGAATTTATCGCTACATAAACGCCAAAATAAATGTAAAAAAGAGAAAAATATTTCTCTACATTAGTGATTCTTTTACATGAACATTTTTCTTATTTAATGGACCAAAACCACTTTTGTCTAATATAAAAGTGTTTGACTTTAAAGATCATATTGACTCTCTGGAATCCATGAAGGTGTGAACTTTGAGATCAGAAAATCAATTTACTTTTGTGGGCCCATTCTTTGTATAACTAAAAAAAAGAAAAAAAAAAAATCCACGTTATTTATAGAAATTTATTAAGATTGTAGTGTATGGAAATAAACCAATTACTTAATTTTCTTTTATATTAAACTAACTTTATATTCCATATCAAAGTCTAGCTATGTGTTTGATTTTATGCATATACATTTTAGCTAAACGTTTAGGTAAAACTAGAAAATAACAAAAACGATCTTAACCTTAACATATTTAAACAATACATCAGATTTTTTATGTGAAGTTTAATAGAACACTTGATTCACATATTAGTTTTGGAGTCCTAGTTTTGACATAAATCAAATGAAGTGTGTATTCTTGTTTAAATTTTCTTTTACCAATTTAAAGTACATGACGCCATTTGTTAAATTTACACTATAATTGTGAAAATTTAGTATTTTATGCTTAATCATATCATATAAATGAAATATAGATTAGCTCACTTTCGAAAAAATAGCATTTAATTGTAATTATAATAATTAGTCAAAATATAACGTTATTTTCATTTGAGTGTAAAATAAAATAAAAATTAGCTCTCAATATTATGCTTATTATTATATTTTTATTATGACAAAATTAATCTTATTCAATTTTGATCTAAGTGAAATTCAATTTTAACTTTTATTTGCTAATTAGGAAGTTTAATTTTTACACTTAGTAGAAAAGCTGTCTCATATTGTTTCAATTTAGTTTTGTTACGGATATATTTTGCAAACCTTATCCAAGATGAATGTTTTCTTTTATTGTAGAAAAGATATTTATTCATTTATCATCATTCTAAAAAGGCATAACTCATATTTTAATATGTCTATTCCAAATGTTGAAACTAGCATTTCTTATTTGCTAACTTTTTGAAGCAAAAACAAATACACACATTGATATAGTTACCTAAAATGTAATTTTCAATATATTTATTCATTTTTTTTTTTTTTTTTTTTTTTTTTTTTTTTTTTTTTTTATAAGTTTGATATGTACAAACAAGTTTGTTTTTTTCGTTTTGTTTTTTTTTCCCCTCAAGATATTACATAATGTTCTTGCTTTATAAGGTATACGATGACTAATGATGCGTGCAATAAATGATATTCTCAACATGTTGCACGGATGATTGGGTGCACGAAGATATTGTTCATGTTATGATCTTAATTTCCTCACATAATAACTACATGTTAAACGGAAACAACATATCAAATATGACTTGATTAGATCGGATCATATAAGTGATCCAATGTATATAATCTTGTAGCATTTTTTTTTTAAATTTCGTTTAGTTGACTTTTAAAAGAATTTACAATAAAAAAACAAAAAAAAATAAATATGTGTTAGTTACACAAGTGATCTAGTGGAGTACGATTATCTACTCACTTTAACGAGATTGATTATTTTGTTGTTATATAAACACGTTAAAATAAAATAAAGGTTATGATTATAACTTTAGTTAATCATTTAATTTTTGCAAAAAATAATATTTTGGATGTTTACTTTTAACACAATATTTTTCTTCAAAGAACTTATGCTACTTATCTCACAAAGCTCTCGACAACTAACTCACATCTCTTAAATAATGGACATACTCACATATCACTAGAACACTAAAACCGAAGCCTTGCATTCAAAATTACAAAGTAAATGCTTATAAAAGTTTGCTAACTTGCACACTTTGTTCTCAAGTTTTTTTTTGAATGGAAGTGACTGAAATGAAGTGAAACTAAAATTACGCAATGTTTTTGAGTTTTTTTTTTTTTTTTTTTTTTTTTTTTTTTTTTTTTTAATGAAAGAAAGAATGAGGAGACGAAATAAAGTACTTGTACTTTTTTCCCTAAAATTATGATTGTCAATATAGTAGTTTTCTGTAGGTGGATTATTTGAACATACAAGTTAAGTGTATTTTGTAGAATGTGGCGCTACTTAATTATTTTATAGATCAGATTACTATTGATGTTAGGCTTTGTATAGATTATAATGTGAGAGTTTCTAAAATTAACAAATCAAATTAATAAACCATCTTCAGGTTCTATATATGCAAGGAGCTTTTGTTAGGTGTATCAGTGACATAAATTTAATGATTTTTGAATAACAATTACAACAAGCTAAGTAATTAATTAGTTACATGTTATCTTATATAAAAGTAGCAATTAATTAATTAAAAAGGCATAGATGTAATTGTAATTACACGAGACTATCACACAATTAAACATCATTACACCTTAAACATAATTACTGTTTTCTTGTTATAATATAGTAGCAGGATATCTGCGCGTTGCGGTGGCAGGTATCATGTGACGATTAACAAGAGAAATAGATCCTGATGAGGCTTGATTCATCAGTTTATATCGGTTCTATCGGGTCCTCTCTATTTCGTTTTCAGATGGCTTTTGTGGCGACACCGGTTCCCGGTTGAACCTGTTGGTCTGATTAAGTTTTCAAAACTATATGTACAATCAACCTGTTAGCTTGTATGAAGCTTTATGTATTTTTATTAGTTCGTACAACGTGTATAATAACATGTACTTTTTATTTTAGGGGTGTTTTAAAAACACATTAATTAGTGTGTTTAACTATTTCGTATTTTGCATTGAGAAATGATACATGGATCTAAACTTAGGCCTAAACTTAGAAGTAAAACCAAGTGTCAACATCCCGATGGCTGCAGACAGGGACCCACTTATTTTACAACTCATCAAGATGAAGCCAAGTGGTTTTAAGGGCCAGTTTGGCAAGAGCTTTTTCGGGAGCTGTTAGTTTTTTGTTACAAAAATAATCTCATTTAAATTAATTAGTTCCGTTTGGGTACATTAACTTCAAGCTTTTATTTCAAACAAATAGCTCCTAAATGAAAAGCCGATTTATGAAGCTTTTTAAACATCTTGGAACTGTTAAAACTTTAAATTACTGATATACCCTCCAAACATTTATTTACAATTATAAATATGTCATTTTACATCTTATTATCACATTTAACTACTAAATTACCAAACACTTTTATTGAAAAAAGATACAGCTTGTAGCTCATGTTAACAGCTTTGCAGTTAACAACTTACATCTTACAGTTTACAGCTTACAGCACACAGCTTACAGCTAGTTTTGCCAAACACACCCTAGGTCTAAGTTTAGGCCTAAGTTTAAGTCCATGTATCATTTCTCTTTTGCATTATGTTATAGCTTGTTTAGATTGTACATTTTAAAAATGTTATTGTACTTTTTAGTATGGGGGTGTTTTAATTGATTATATTTAATTTGATAGATATATGCTCTTAATTGATTGTACAATGTGAATAAAATAATTGTACTTTTAAGTAATGAGGTGTTTTAATAAAAATATTAATAATGTGTTAATTTAATGTCTTTGTACATTAAAAAGTTGTACGTAATGCTTTATGTATTGTATTGTTGAAAATTAATTTTTTGTTTTTGAAGTATTTAATGTTAGGAAATGTGCTTTTTATAGTTGTATCTTGAACATTAACATTTGTATGTGTTTTAATTAGTTGTACGTTGAGCAATAATAATGGAGGTTGTTACTTAGTGTGAATTTTTATAATTAGCAAGCTGAATTTTTAAGTATTTGTATATTAAAAAGTCTAAATGCTTTATAAAGGAGTAATATATATATTATTAAATCATAACACTGCCTTGAGAACTAATATATACACATTTTAGAATTTTTTGATAAAACTTACTGTAAAAACTAAAATATGTGTTTGTAAACATCGGGTGATTTTTTCAAAACAAAGGATTAGGTGAAAATGCTAAATGTTAATTTATATGATTCTACACATTTTACATATGTCTACATTATAAAACATTTAGGACATTTCTAAAATAGAAGTCTTAAAATATTAAGCCAACACACTTATTTATTATGACAAAGTTTAATAAGTATACCTATAATAGCATTGGTTACAACACTTTAAGCACTTTTTGTAGACATGTTTTAAAAAAGAACAATTAAAAAAAATAAGATGTAATTTAATATAAGAAAAAAAAAACATTTATAACTATAGCTACCTAATAAATGTTATTTCTAAAATACCATAATATGAAAAATATTTATTATTATACATATTGTACAAACTATTAAAACATACAAAGATTCATATCATTTATATGCAAACAAGTTGATGATACATATGGTTTTAAAAACCGGACCGGACCAACGGGTTCAATTGGGAACTGGAGTCGCCAATAAAAGTCGTCCGAAAATGATATTATTAATCAGTAGAGTTTCAAAGTGCATACTAAATTACAATGTTAAAAAAATATTACTACGTAAATCACAAAAGTGCCTCAAGAATTAACATATACAATTTTTAAATTTTTTGATAAAACTTACTATAAAAACTAAAATATGTGTTTTATAAAAAATCAGACGATTTATTCAAAGCAAAAAATGCAAAGGTGCTAAGTGCTAATTATATAATTTTTATTTATTACATATATTTATATACTAATTATACTTTTTAAAGTTACCTCACATGATTTTTTAAACATTTAAGTTTTCTGTATATTTATAAGTGTTGTTTTACTTGTATCTTCTTTCTGTGTAGAGAATTAAATTTATAAGGTGTATTTTTAGTGAATTAAAATTTCTTAACATAAAGTAATTAATTTTTAAAATTCGCTATGGTATTATTGTTTGAAATAACTTGTGACTACGAGTCATTGTCATCTACTTTCCTCATACTTTTATAATATATCGGCTATCACCTCTATGTTGCATAACACTACTTGGATAATATACAACTTTTATATGAGTTAAATTGTTATTGCTTAAAATTATTCCCGTCTACTTTAATGTTGTTGTATCATAAAGTATAAAACTTAAAAATATTTTTCGCTGAAAATTTAAATTGCATAACATCTACGGTTGAAACGCGCAGGTACCCTGCTATGTTAGAAAAGAGTATTATGCTTATAAGTTAGTGGAAAAATGAAAATACATTATTTGCTTTTTTTTTTCACCTTTATAATTTGTAGCTGACTTTCATATAAGAAACGCACGCACCCTCAAATAAGATAATGCCACGTGTAAGAAACAGCCAAGTAGGTCAAGGGGAGTCAATCGGTTTCCTCTCACTGTATTTAAGTTCTCATTTACCACCAACCCAACACACACAAACATTTACATCTCCTCCTCTTTCATAACCAACAAAGAGAAGAAATTACAATTTACACCAACTCTGGTAACTTCTTTACTCTCTTTCTTAATCGTTTTCAATGTTTTTGCATTGTGTTATTAATCTATAAAAAATATGTTTTAAAACTTAGGATAAGACATTGACTATTTCCTTTCTAATGTTTGTAAGAACTCAAGAAGTCAAATGTTTATCTATTACTAAACTTTATTTTTGTCATTCATTTCAATCCTTGTTTTTTTTAAGGGTGAGAGTTGTGCATGATATACATAGGTTGCATGTGGTTGGATACATATAATGATTTTGTTGCATTTTTAGTAAAGTGAAATAAATTTTTTGGTTTTGTAGAGGAAAGATGTATGGAGATTGTCAAGTGATGTCAAGCATGGCTGGTGGAAGTGGAATTTCATCTGAATCCCTTTATCCTAACTTCAACTTCATGCCTTTCACAGATTTCTCATCCATCATACCCGTAAGTACTTCACTCAATCTCCTTTTCTTTATAAGTATCTATATATGTGTGTACATACTTAAAAAGTTGAGTTTTTTGATTAGCAGAAAGAGGAGATGGAGAACATGGTGAGATCAGGAAAGGAAGAAATGGAAAGTGGGTCAGGAAGTGATCAAGTCGAAGGTGGATTGTCCGGAAACGAGCAAGATATCGATCCGCAACAACCTCCTAACAAAAAAAAGAAACGTTATCATAGACATACCGCTCACCAGATCCAAGAAATGGAAGCGTATGCGTCTATTTATCTATCTATCTATATATCCGTCTTTCAAATTTGTAACCATCTTATTATACTACCTTATATATACAAACAATACCGTCTTGATATTGATATATCAAGACTCCTCTTGAAACAAGGCCTAAATCTAATACTACTTCTGTTTTTTTATGGAACCTTTAATTTATGAGCCTTATTTGACTATTTTTTTTCTATGTAGTCTTGAATATATTTTGGAAGCTTATCTATTAAACATGTTGTTTTAAATGATTTATGTTTAGACGATTGTATCTTTTATATAATAAAACAAAATCTTAAGCGAGAACTTTTTCATTTTATATGTATGGACAGGTTGTTTAAGGAAAATCCACATCCAGATGATAAGAGAAGGATGAGATTAAGCCAGGAGCTTGGGCTTAAGCCTCGGCAAGTTAAGTTTTGGTTCCAAAACAGGCGTACGCAAATGAAGGTACATACATTCAATTTGATAATTTACACTGTTGTCTTGTAGTGTGTACAGTTCTCATTTTCTTGGCTAAACCTAGAATTTAATGCTCAACTGTTGAAACGTACATACACCAAAGCTAGCACATGTTTCAAGAAGACGTGTTTTTGATATTTTTGTGTGTGTGAATATAGTCAATATGAGTGAAAATAAAGAAACATGTATTTGGATTTTAATTTTAAAAAGAAAAAACAAAATAAGAATATGTACATTTATGTTTTATTATATTTTTTGTAACATGGACACGGTTGTTGCTTTTTTATTTGTAAGAAAAAGAAAATTTGTGTCTATTTATCTTTTTCATTGAAATATCAATTAAGACCAATATTCAATGTATGCCTGTATGTGCTTCTTCCATTGTATTTAAAAGCCTAATTAAATTAAATACACATGTTTTTGTTAAATAAAAAATGTATTTATTGGAACAACAAGGATCAAACAATTAGCCTTTTTTAGGGGTACATAAAATAGGAACATTTAACCCTTAAGTTTATAATTATAATCATACTATATGTATTTATATTAAAATCATAGTTTTGTTTATATTTAGTCATCATTAACTTACTATTTTGATTTAAAAAAAATTAGTATTTTGAGTCCAAGAATTTCTTTAGTACTCGTGTATAGTAACAATAATTATTATTTTTTTGAACGGCAAATAATAATTATTGTTAATAGTATAAAAATAAAAATACTTTGTGTAGAAAAAATATCATACTACATAGATGAATTAATATTGATATCATTTTTTTTTAATATTCAATCATCATTAACTTACTATTTTTGATGAAAAGGTATTACAATTTTGAGTCACACATTTCTTTAGTACTCGTGTATAGTAATAGTAATTATTAATTGTATAAAAATAAAACTACTTTTTGTAGACAAACTGGAAACTTAAATAGTAGATTGCATTTAAGATGTCTTACATTATTGATAACTTACCATATGTATTTTTTTTTTTTTTTTTTTTTTTTTTTTTTGATGTTTCAAAGTACAGCTGTTAAATATTTTGCAGTAAAATAAATGAAAGTTGGAATATGGATAGAAATTTTCATATACTTGCACACTATTTTTTTATATTTCAAAGTACAGCTGTTAAATATTTTGCAGTAAAATAAATGAAAGTTGGAATATGGATAGAAATTTACATATACTTGCACACTATTTTTATTCCAATAACATATAATGATCAAATAATTAACCTTTTGATTTCTATGGTATAAAAAAAAAATAAAGATACCAACAGCAAGAACAAGAGCATGCTTTAATGTTATAATTATTAAATGTCACAGTCTTGTTTTATATTTAATCATCATTAATTTACTATTTTTCGTCACAAGTTTCTTTAGTATGAATTTTAGTCTATAAACATAAATAGTATAAAAATAAAATTACTTTGTAAAATACTAAAATATATGAAATAAAATAATAGGATGTATTTAAGATGTCTATACATTATTAATAACTTAATGGATATATAATCCAATCTACCTTTAAGATGTTTTACATTAAAGTTAGAATATTTTTATATACATTTAAATCACAATAGAGATGAATTAGAGCAAATCTATTCAATACATTAAAAGCTGTCAAACAACCTTTTTTTTTTTTTTTTTTTTTTTTTTTTTTTTTTTTTTTTTTTTTCTATAAACAATGTCAGACTAGTTTTACAAGTTTTGTTTTTAACAAATGTGACAATAACATTTTTTTTTTAACCTTGAGTACTTAGTAAATATGGTGAAATAGGAGTGTGGGGTTGGGCATGGTTGTCTCTAAGCGTACGTTAGCCACAACCATGGGCTTTTTGGTGACTGTAGAGAAGCATTTACTGTCTTTGGTTGCTTTCAAACTGCACTCAATTAATATAGGCTTGTGGGGTGCACGGTCAACCCCTACATACTCCTGTAACATGAGCCTCCCACAAGGAGAACACACTCTTTTAATACATGTCCATTTAGGGTTAGGGTTATTATCACATTGCTTACTCAATACTTGTTACTATACTAGTATTTGTGACTTATCAATTCATGGGTCCATTGTTGTGGAATTATATAGATATTGATGTTGTTTGTACTACTTGCTTGTACATATAGTGACATATTATTTGTACATCGAATTGAATTGGATATCGAATAGACGTTATCAGTGTATATTTTTTCGTGTTACTTACGTAAGGTTAATGTTTGTTGTGTAGGCACAACAAGACCGGTCGGACAACGCTATTCTTAGAAATGATAATGATAACTTAAGAAATGAGAACAGTCGATTGCAAAATGCTTTGCGTTCACTTGTTTGCTCAAACTGTGGAGGGTCTTCGATATCTTTTGATGAGCAACAACTTCGAATGGAAAATGCTCGGCTCAAAGAGGAGGTACCTAATCATATTTAATGTTTTAGATTTTCTTGTCTAGAGACCGTTGAGGCATTAAGGCGAGTTTCATTAAAGTTAGCAAGACGCTAGAATGGGAGTATAATAGTATTGTACATTCAACACGCTAGAGATCATTGATGCGTCACTATTTGTGCTTCAATCATTAATTCTTGTCGTGTAGCAACTAATTGCTAGATTGAACGTTATAACACATTTAGTCGAGCGTAGATTGGGTGTTTTTGTGGTACTTGTTTTCATTTATAATTAGTTCTTCCCAAATTGAATAAATCATCACGCGACATCTTCTATGAGTATATAAGATTTTATCAAATTATTTATTACAAAATTATACCGTTATTATGTTTCACTAGTCTGAAGTCTTTTCTATACTAGATAAAATTACTTTCTATGTACATATCAACAGTTATGTTTCTGCTTAGTCAAGTGTCGTTTAATCTCTTTTTATGACCAAGTGCTAGAAGATGAATCAAGTGCCTAACAATTTTAATTAGCATCTTTAATCTTCTATAATGTTGTTTATTATAAGTTTGTAATTAAAACTGGAATTAATGTTTTTGCGCAGCTGGATCGTGTATGTGCTATTACGAGTCAGTTCTGTGGGAATAATCCAATGCAAGCACATGGACAGGGTCATTTACCTCCATTGATGACCTCTAACCTGAATTTGGATATGAACATGTATCCAACACCATATGATCAAGAGGGCATGCCGAACTGCAATGACATGATGCAGATCAATCCTTTAATGGTAACTGAAGGCCATAATTTTGCTGCTGCCAATGGCCTAATCATCATGGACGAGGAAAAGCCAATTGCAGCCAACTTTGCACTATCATTCATGGATGAAGTTGTTAAGATGTGCAGGCTTGGTGAACCACTTTGGATTCCGGTTAATGATGCTGGCAAAGAAGTACTTAATTTTGAAGAACATGCTAAGATGTTTCCAAGTCCACTTACCCGGAAAAGTGATCTTAATGGGTTAAGTTTTGAAGCTTCTCGCGCGAGCACAGTCGTCATTATTAATAGTATCACCTTGGTTGTTGCTTTTCTTGATGCAGTATGTCACTTTATCATGTTAATTAAATATTTTTTTGGGTTGAAGTTTAAAGAGATTTTGTACTGGTTAAGTCATATAATTTCGTGATTCGGGTATTTCAGGCTAAATGGATGGAGTTGTTTCCCTCAATCATCTCGCGAGCGAAAACACTTCAAGTCATCACTTCTGGTGTTGATGGAACTGCAGACGCTTCCCTGCAGTTGGTGAGTAAATTTATACATGTATATAGTTATTATAGATACAAATTTATAAAGTTTTTAAAAATAAAAGAAAGGCACTTGTGGGGTTTTGTGGTTGCTGATCAGATTTTGGAATGCCGAATAAAAAGTTTAGCAAGCAAATCTTAGTTTTATAGTATATTTAAACATAAGCTTAAGAATACGCAATCTAAAACACCCCCTGAACACTTCTGCAGCTGATACATTTACATACCTAAAATTGTTGGATGTAATCTGTAACAACTGGTCTTTACAAAAGAAATCCATACTTACATTCATAAGTGCATATATAAATTACTACTCTGTATATATGTTCTTCATATTCATAAATCTAGAAACTATTTAGTTGACATTTTCCTAAAAACATGTAGAAATTCTAAATTACATTGCTATCGGATAAGATAGGTTTGCATAAGTTTGAACATTCTTATAGGGTTAATTTTGTTCCATTCTTTTCATTACAAACAGATGTATGCTGAACTGCAAACGCTGTCTCCACTTGTGCCAACGAGGGAGATTCATTTTCTTCGTTATTGTGCAAGAAACTCCGAGAATGGAAGTTGGGCAATCATTGATTTCCCACTTGACAGCTTTCATGAGACATACCAGCCATCGCTTACTAGATACAAACGTCGCCCTTCAGGTTGCATCATACAAGACATGCCTAATGGCTATTCAAGGGTGAGCAATCTATATATACCATTTTTATGTTTACTTTAGAATCCTAGTAGTTATTAAAACTGATCTAGTTATATACTTGTAAACCTTTTTTATTTATTATTCAGGTTACTTGGGTAGAGCATGCCGTGGCTGAGAAAGAACTGGTCCACGGGATCTTTACTGACCATGTTAGCAGTGGAATGGCATTTGGAGCTCGAAGGTGGCTAGCTGTTTTACAACGCCAATGTGAGAGGCTAGCAAGCCTTATGGCCCGAAATATATCTGACATTGGAGGTACCTTAATTAAAACTTTTCATTTAATTATGATAATTGATTAATCATTAGGTCTTATCTTTTTTATCTTGTATAATTGTATGTTACAGCGATACCATCTCCAGAAGCAAGAAGAAATTTAATGAATTTGGCTCAAAGGATGTTAAGGATGTTCTCCCTTCACATAACCAGCTCGTGTGGGCAATCGTGGACAGCACTTTCTGATTCAGTGGAGGACACAGTGCGAATAACTACTAGGAAAGTCACTGAACCAGGACAACCCAATGGCTTGATCCTCACTGCGGTATCGACAACATGGCTTCCTCATCATCACAGTCAAGTCTTTGATCTCTTAAGGGATGAACGTCGCCGATCTCAGGTTCATGAATTTATGCGTCAAGTTTTGAATTAAATTACACTCTTAAAATTCATCTAAGCTAATGGCCATCATTCTTATAAATATATAAATTAAAGCTTTAATTTTGTTTTTAACATATTGGTGTATATTGATAACTGCAGCTCGATATTCTCTCAAACGGGAACCCATTGCAAGAGGTGGCTCACATTGCCAACGGCTCTCATCCTGGAAATAGTATCTCTTTACTTCGTGTCAATGTAAGTACGAGTTAATTAATTAAACGGGAAATCATATATTTATGCAATGAAATTATAGCAAATTAATTTTCATAAGCTAGTTCTAAATTATACTAAAAATGGAAACACTTTCTATTTTTGTGGAACAGGTGGCTAGCAACTCGTCCCAGAACGTAGAACTTGTGTTGCAAGAGAGCTGCACTGATGACTCTGGAAGCCTGGTGGTCTACTCAATTGTTAACGTTGATGACATAAAACTCACAATGAACGGTGAAAACCCTTCGTGCATTGCTCTCCTTCCTCATGGGTTTGTCATTACTCCTGTCACACAAAACCCTAATGGCGACATCAACAACACCGAATCAGGAGGAGGATGCTTATTAACCGTGGGACTGCAACTGCTAGCTAACTCCCTACCAACAGCGAAACTCAACCTCTCAAGCGCTAACACAGTCAACAACCACATTCAAACCACCGTGCAACAAATCATTAATGCACTAGGTGGAATTGCTACCAACACCAACACCAACACCAGCACTAGCAACACTGCTAACAGCGCTAGTGTTGCTAGTGCTGATGATGGCGACATTGTTGTTGGTGGCTTTGACCAGCCACCAACTCCTGTCCCGACCGAGTCAAGCCCGACTTCCAAGGTTAATTAAACTACTAATTAACCAAAACAAAAAAAGACATATCATTATGGTTTCTTTACTTTCTTTTCTTTTTTTTTCTTTTTTTTTTTTTACTTTTGAGTTAAAAACTTGTGGTTTTTCATGGACATGCATGAAATATGGTATGTGTAGGGTAGGGTTAAAAAGGGTAAAAATGTCTTTTTAGGAAAATGACATAATGGTGGTTCTGATGAAGTGTCAGAGTGTAATGAAGAGAGGTGGTTGGTGGGTAGAGATAGTGTGTGTGTCTGCAACATCAATCAATGGAAGAAGGTGGTGGGGTGAAGGTGCATGGTAACGAGGGTAGTCAAGAGCGCACCAGATTATTCCTTGCTTAGACCCTTTTTAGGGTTTGGGGATAATGGTTCGGGAATTGACTTTCTTTGTTTTTTTGTGTTTTGTACCCCCATGAAAACTATGTTGGATATTTTGTCAATTTCGATTGATTTGAATGTTTTGTTGACTTTATCTTAGATGAAATATTTTATTTGTTTTTAATTTGGTTTGCTTACATGCACACATATACTATTTACATCTCTCTATAGTCTCTACATACATATGTATGCATATTCGTGTAAATTATACTCCAGGAATTTAGGATCTTATACAATATTATATTGTAGACATTATTTTTTATCCTGTTATAAATTGATTTTTATCATTGATCATTGGAGTCATGTCTTAAAAAACTGATCACTGAATCATTCCAGTTTTCATAACTTGTTACAAAAATGGATTTTGCTTAGAATAATTTTCTTTTTGTATGCTTGTGAAAGGTTATGTAAAGTGCTAACTTCACAACGATTACGGCTGCGTTTTGGTTTTGTAAGTAGTGTTTTTTTTGGTTTGATGTTTATACCTTCTCGCGTGTCTTTTTCATATATAAGTATGCCGTTAAATCTTTTTAGCTATAAATGTAAACACGTAAACATATTACTCTAGTTAATTGATACAATATATATTAAGTGCCCGTTTGTTTCACACCTTTTGCAATAAAGTAATACTTTGATAGTAAAATGAAATTGTTTGTTTAAGGTTTTGATTTGACATCGGTAGTGAAACCTTCGCTAGGATTGCAATTTTAGAGATGGTGATGTCCAGAATGATATAATTGAACTACTGGAACACACGAATATAAAAGAACTAAATGAAATCGAAATCCCTAAGGATGATCGAGTTTGATTGATAATAAAAATAAAATCCAAAGATCTTCGATACAGCCATAAGGCGTTATTTAAAGGAGAAGAGATGGTAATTCCTTTGAGAGGAAGATACCTATCTTTCCTTGTTTTAAGACTATCAAGATTAGGAAACAAATCATAATCAATTATTAAAAATAACAAAAATGAAAAATAGAAAAGATCCTTGAGTTGGTTATCTAAGCACTCCCTGCATCATCCTCCCCTGCTAGAGAAAGACTCGACCTCGAGTCTGCTTCATCCTCAGAATCACCAACATAAGGAGACAAGTCTGCAACATTAAAAGTTGCTGAAACATTATAATGACCTAGTAGCTCAATTTTATATGCATTATCATTTATCTTCTTTAATACGCGAAAAGGTCCATCAACTCTTGGCTTGAGTTTGCCAAAACGCCCGGCCGGAAATCGTTCTTTTCTAAGATGAATCCAAACCAAATCCCCTTCATGAAAGACAATGTGCTTCCTATGCTTGTTAGCTCGGGCCGCATATTGTTTATTGTGCTTATCAATCGGCTGACGAACTTGCTGATGCAACTCCTTAATTTGAACAGCCCACTCATCACCTTGAGTACAAACCTGACCAGGAGGAGTTATAGGAGCTAAGTCAAGTGGAGTAATAGGGTTCTTCCCATACACAACCTCAAATGGACTCTTCCCAGTTGTACGATTAATAGAACGGTTATAAGCAAACTCTGCGTGTGGAAGAGTAAGGTCCCACTGCTTAGGATTATCCCCAACTAAACTCCTCATCAAATTTCCCAAACTCCTGTTAGTAACCTCAGTCTGACCATCAGTTTGAGGATGATGGGAACTACTAAATTGCAGCTTTGACCTCATACGCGTCCACAATGTGCGCCAAAAGTGGCTCACAAACTTCACATCCCGGTCAGAAGTAAGAGTCTTAGGTATACCATGCAACTTCACAATTTCAGAAAAATACAACTTCGCCACTTGACTCGCATCAAAAGTTTTCGAACATGGAACAAAATGAGCCATTTTTGAAAATCTATCAACAACCACCATTACCGAGTCTTTATGGCGCTGAGTTCGCGGTAACCCCAAAACAAAATCCAAACTAACATCTTCCGATGGAGCCTCTGGTACAGGTAAAGGAGTATACAACCCAGCATTACTTCCACGAGTCTTTGCTATATGACAAATGCGACACCTCTCAATAACTCGATGAACATCCCTTTCCATCCTCGGCAAATAAAACTGATCTCGCAATAAAGCTAAATTTTATCACGACCAAAATGTCCAGCGAGACCCCCGGCATGCCCCTCCAATATAATTGCTTCCCTTAAAGAGCTCACAGGGACGCAGAGACGTCAACTTTTAAAAAGGTAACCTTCATGCATAGAAAATTGTTTGAACGTACCTGTACGACAATTGCTCCAAATGTCCCGAAAATCAGGATCATCTTGATACAAGCTACGAAACGTGTCAAAACCGTTGACCTGGAGTCGCATAGTAGTCACCAAAGAATGTCGCCTACTAAGCGCGTCAACAACCTGATTTTGTGAACCTGCCTTATGTTTGATTACAAATGAAAAGGCTTGCATGTATTCCACCCACTTAGCATGTCTCGGACTTAATTTATGTTGGCCATTGATGTATTTAAGCGCCTCATGATCTGAAAATAATACAAACTCATTGGCCAGCAAATAGTGACGCCAACTATCCAAACTCCTAACGATAGCATAAAATTCTTTGTCATAAGTAGAGTACTTGCGCTTAGTCTCGTTCAACTTGTCACTAAAGAAAGCAATAGGACGTTTATTTTGACTAAGAACTCCACCAATACCAACCCCTGATGCATCACACTCAACCTCAAAAAAGTCATTAAAATTGGGTAGCGCTAAAACAGGTGCATTAGTTACCTTGGTCTTCAAAACGGAAAAAGCCTTGTCTGCTTCTTCTGTCCACATAAATCTCCCACCCTTTATACATTCGGTCATAGGTGCGATAATACTACTAAAATTTCGGATGAAACGACGGTAAAATGAAGCTAATCCATGAAAACTACGAATGTCATGAATAGTAGTAGGAGTTGGCCAATTTACTATGGCCTCAATTTTTGCCTCATCCATCCTGATCCCTTCTCCCGATATCACATAACCTAAGAAAGTTACCTCAGGAACTAAGAAATGGCACTTTTTACCGTTGGCATACAACATTTGATCCCTTAATACCGAAAAAACTTGACGAAGATGGAGAATATGTTCATCCACACTTTTACTAAAAACCAAAATGTCATCGAAATATACCACTACAAAATGACCAATGAAAGATTTAAAAATCCGATTCATGAGTCGCATGAAAGTGCTCGGTGTGTTGGAAAGCCCAAACGGCATCACCATCCATTCGTACAACCCATCTCGAGTCTTAAAGGCCGTCTTCCACTCATCCCCTGGCCTCATTCGAATTTGATGATACGCACTTCGCAAGTCAATTTTTGAAAACACCTTGGCACCATACAATTGGTCCATTAAATCGTCAAATCTGGGAATTGGGAAACGATATTTGATGGTTATTTTGTTCACAGCGCGACAATCAATACACATACGAAAATTACCGCCCTATTTCGGAACTAACAAGGCCGGTACAGCGCATGGACTCATACTCTCTCGAATCAAACCTTTACTTAACAACTCACTTACTTGTCGTTCGAGCTCCGCATACTCTTTGGGGTTCATCCGATATGCTGGCTTATTTGGAATGGAAGAACCTGGAAAAAAATCAATGCAATGTTGGATGTCGCGCATGAGAGGTAATCCTGAAGGAATTTCCTCGGGTAAAATATCCGCAAATTCTTGAACCAAAGGTTGCACCTCAGCTGGTATGCCACCACCCATATCATTCTCTTCCGCTACCACTAATGCAAACAACAACAGACTCGTCTTTGCCAAACCTACAAATTCTGCACGTTTCAGGAACAATGTTGAGTCGGTTTCTGACATTCCTCTTGTGTCTAACGGTACCAAGGTAATGTTCACCCCCTCCTTGCGAAAACTATAAGTATTTCGAAACCCGTCATGCTTAGTTATTCTATCAAACTGCCAAGGCCTACCTAATAGTATATGGCATGCATCCATAGGAATCACTTCGCACCAAACCTCATCCTTATATTTTCTCCCGATAGAGAACTGAACCAAACATCGCTTACTAACCTTGACCGCATTCCCTCTTTTTAACCAAGTCAGCTGATATGGCTCGGGGTGATCTTCCTCCTTCAGTCCCAACTTCTGGACCATGTGGGTTGAAACTACGTTCTCACAGCTTCCCCCATCGATAATCATATTACATACTTTCCTTTTGGATGTACATTTTGTGCGGAAAATATTGTTTCTTAACCATGAATCGTTATCGGTCTTAGAAGCATCAGCATTTAAAGCTCGTTGGATAACCAACGACTCACCAACATCAGGTAGAATCACTTCCTCATCCTCATACACAAGCTCATCTCCATCTGAATCAAACTTAGGAGCAGGTTCTGAATCTTCCTCGACCAATGTCACCATTTGCTGATTCGGGCAATCGCGCATCACGTGACCCATACCTTGACACTTATAACACCGTGGAGCTCGCGAACTGGAGTTGGTAACAGTACTTATGGGGCCAGTAGCTTTTGTAGTCTGTGTTTTAGTTCCAACAGGGGTGGCTGCACGGTTTGTCAGTGTGAACCGACTTCCTGTCATCCGAACCCGATTTTTAAGCTGTTTTTCAACCTTTAGAGCCAAGTGACACACATCAGCATAAGTCCAATACGGCTGCAACTGTACAACGTCTGAAATCTCTGGTTTTAGAATGCCCAAAAACCAAGCAATAACCTGCTCTTCTTCTTCGACCACATCACATCGCATTCTAAGCCTATCAAACTCGTTGATTACCTCTTCCACTGACATATTTTTTTGTGACGGGTTATGATATTCTAGAAATGCCTCTTGTCTGTGATTTTGAGGTAAAAACTTGCGCTTCATTAACTTCTTCATCTTTTCCCACGTAACAATCTTCGGTTTTCCTTTATTTTTTCGTTGTTTCATCACATGATCCCACCAAAGCGAGGCGTGTTTCCTCAACCGAATGGCAACCAACTTTACTTTCAAATGATCAGGTATATCTTTTAAATCAAAGATCCTTTCAACCGTACTCAGCCACTCAATAAAATCATCGGGATGAGATTTACCCGCAAATTCAGGGATCTCAACCTTCATACCTATACCTCGTAATGGATCATCACGGAATTTCCCATCGCGATGTCCTTTAGGAAGTCCGCCAAAAGGATTGAACTCAACGTCTCCATCGTGCCAAACACTCGGATTCGATAAGGTCTCTTCTGCCGGTGAGTCCTGCAAGATTTCTTGCTGGAGCTCGAGTTCTTGTACCCGTTGTTGCAAACGTTCAATTTCAATATCACGCGGATCACGTGCATTGATACCATCATTGGGGTGACCAATCCCCATTGCACGAGCACCACGACGAGTCACTGGACCACGGCCTCTTCCACGTCCCGGAGGGTTCTGATCAGCCATCCGTACCTAGAGCTCTGAAACCAAATGATGTCCAGAATGATATAATTGAACTACTGGAATACACGAATATAAAAGAACTAAATGAAATCGAAATCCATAAGGATGATCGAGTTTGATTGATAATAAAAATAAAATCCAAAGATACTTCGATACAGCCATAAGGCGTTATTTAAAGGAGAAGAGATGGTAATTCCTTTGAGAGGAAGATACATATCTTTCCTTGTTTTAAGACTATCAAGATTAGGAAACAAATCCTAATCAATTATTAAAAATAACAAAAATGAAAAATAGAAAAGATCCTTGAGTTGGTTATCTAAGCATTCCCTGCATCAGATGGTCTCACTGTTTCTTTTATTCTCAGCCTTGTATTTTGTCTTTTTAATGATATATTTATATTTTTATTTATTTATTTGAACGTCAGGTTTTTATTAAAAGCTAGACAAAAGCATTACAAGAGAGCTATAGATACAATAGGAATACGCAACCAATCTACCCAAGAAATTCTAAACTTTGGATTTCTAGAGGAAATCCACAAATACGATTGGGAAACTATGGAGTCCCATAGCACCGCCTTCTTAGGAGGAGAGTTAGAGAAAATGAATCTATTTTTGTAACTCCATATAGTCCACATAAGAGTCCCTCCAACTCCTTCAAGAATAGACTTCACATTATTCGAAATTTGTAAAGAGCGTAGCCACTCAAACCAATCCGAAATATTAGCACAAACCGGGATGTCGAGATCCCACCACCTAGCCAACTTTTCCCACAAAGCCATCGCCATATCACATGAGAAGAAAACATGATTAATCGTTTCAACATCTCCTCGTAGATGGGGCATAAGATTGAACCAATATCAATACCCTTTCTATTCAAGTTAACCCTATAAGAGAGTTTATTAAGCATCAATCTCCATATAAAAATGTTAACCTTAATAGGAATGTTACGAACCCAACGAGTCCAAAGTTTTGGAGTCGATAAAGGATCGAGCTGATGCAACGGTATAACCAGAAGAATGTAACGCCCACTGCCAAGAGTCTCCCTGGTCCAAAAGGACAACCTCATCAATCTTAGATTGCAAATCTAGTAATTGAGCCATTTCAGCCCCTCCACGCGGTTGACGCCTAAAACCAAGACTCGAAACATGAAGAGGAAGCCGATTTTTTACAGGACATTCCTTATTCAAGTCTAGCTGATAAATGCGAAGGAATAAAATTTTGAGAGGTTGGTCTCCGCACCAAATATCTTCCCATAACCGCGTCATGGCACCATCACCAATTTTGTGCACACAGTAAGAGAACAGATCAATACCTTTTTGTTTAATGCGTTGAACGGGGGATAAGATGCCACCCCACGTACTATGGTTGTGACGGTAAGTTGAAGTATCAGTAATACCTCCATGAGTCCCATAAATGTTTTTAATAACCCTCACCCAAAGTTCGGAAGGGCCATGAAGAAACCTCCATATCCATTTAAACAAGAGACCAATATTAAGCCCAAAGACACTTCTAATGCTGAGGCCTCCAAGGTCCTTGCTAGCTAAACATTTTTTCCATCGAACCTAAGTCATTTTTTTCTCTTCAATGACCCCTCCTTAAAAGAAGTTATTTCGCATAGACTCCAACTTCTTTTGGATGGCTGAAGGCATAAGATATAATGACATATAATAGGTAGGAAGATGTCCAAGAACCGATTTAATTAAAGACATCCGACCACCAGCCGATAACAACCGAGCTTTCCATAAAGTGAGCTTAGAAGAGAATTTCTGAGTGATAGCACTCCAATTGGAACATCTAGCCATGTTGCACCCAACTGGAATGCCTAGGTACTTCATTGGAAAGCTAGTAGCCCCACAACCAATAGAATTAGCCAAATTGTAAACGTACTCATCAGGAAAACCGACACCGAGAATGTTGCTTTTATTAACATTAATTTCCAGCCCAAAGATTAAGTAGAAACAACGAAGCAAGCAAAGGAGGTTATGAGCATTCAACCATGACCATTCACCTAAGAATATGACATCATCTACGTAAATGAGATGAGAAACACACATGTTTTCATAACCAAACGAGGCTCCTTTGAAAATATCCATATCCTTAGCCTTGCACGTGAGCATATGAAGGCCTTCCATAGCCGGAATGAAAAGAAAATGAGATAGATGATTCCCTTGCCTTAAGCCCCTACAAATATCAAATTCAGACGTAGGAGACCCGTTTACAAGAACAGAGGAGCGAGCATTCTGAAGACACCCAAAAATCCATGATCGTCATTTAACTCCAAAACCAAGTTTTTCCATAACCAAATCCAAATAATCCCATCTCAAAGAATCGAAGGCTTTTTCAAAATACACTTTAAACACCATAAGCACTTTTTTATGCTTACGATACCAAGCCATGACTTCATTAAGAATAAAAGGACCATGAAGAATATTACGACCTTTGATGAAAGCAGATTGCTCAGAACTAATGCAACTACCAATAACCAAACTGAGTCTATTAGCTAAGAGTTTACCAACAATTTTGTATTGGCACCCTATTAGACTAATTGGACGAAGTCATTAACGAATTTAGCATTAGAAACTTTCAAAATAAAAGCAATAAACAAAGAATTTCAGCCTTTCGGAATGGAACCTGTAAGGAAGAATTTGTGGACAAAACGAGCCACATTGTCTTTTAGCATATCCCAAAAGGTCGTAAAGAACTTGAAAGAAAACCCATCTTGGCCTGGAGCACGCTCTCCACCGCAATCCCAAACAGCCCGCTTAATTTCTTCATGAGAGAATTGAAGCTATAAAAATTCACTTTGAGTAATAGAAAGCTTATGTAGCATTTTGACATTTAGAGATGGAGGAATCCCACTAAGATGTTGAAACCGCTTACTGAAATGATCAAAAAATTCGACTTTATTCTTAATAGGATCTTCAATCTAATCACCATTCTTAACGATACCGTTGATGGCAAGATGCTGCCGCTTTTTCTTTAACGTACCATGAAAAAAGCTGGTGTTTTCGTCTCCTTCAATAGCTCACTTAACCTTAGCTTTTTGGGCTAAGTCTTTAGATTCTAAACACTGAATTTAATCCAGAATTTTAATGGAGTCTGATTAGCTTCCAAACGGTCAAGTTTAATCACTCAAGCTAACCACTTGTGAATGGCTAACCGTAATAAACTTAAAACTGCTCAGAAACCAATACAATGAAGATCAGGAGAATATAGTGGATCCCTAGGTCGTTAAGTCCCACGGAGACTCAATGGTGTTTCAAAACTTTTCAGACGATAGAATGATCACTAAGGATAGTGATCAGTAAGGATTTGGATTTGGAAATTACACTACTGATTGATTGGAATGATATTTGGAAACAGAATTGGAAGCACAACAATCAGATTAAAGAAACGTAAATACGTACGTTTAAAAACTTCGTAAACGTACAAAAGTAAAAATGAGATCTAAGAAATAAAAGACCTAAAAATATGAAAATGACATTTTTGGAATCCTAAAAATAAAAGAAAATTATTAGAAAAAGAAAATTATTTTTACAACTATTTATTTAATTATTATTAATTAAAAACTATTTCTAACTATTTATTAATAACCTAAAATAGAAGAAAATATGAAATAAGGCTAGAAAAATAAAATTATGATTGAGAAAAATCTAAAATATTATAAAACTTATTTTAAAATTGAAAATATATTTTTTTACACTTTTTATCTATTTATTACTAATTAATTACTATTTAAAATACACTTAAATACTAGAAAATATAAAATAAACCTGGAAAAATAAAATTTTAACTTAGAAAAATCTAGAATATTATAAAACTAATTTTAAAACTGAAAAGATATTTTTTATGCTTTTTAATTATTTATTACTAATTAATTAATACTTTTAACTATTTAAAATTCTAATAAATACTAAACAGATAGATAAAAATATGAAACATTTTCTAAAAATAACTTAAGTAGATAGAAAACTAAGAAAAATATAAAAACTAGATTTGCTTAATAATAAGCTAAAAGGAAAAATCAAAAAGCTTAATTCTATTAAATAAATGCTATCACTATTTTAAAAATGATATTTTTCTGGTTTTTCTTTTTGAAAACTATTATACTACTTAAAATATGAAACTTTTACAAAGACAAAAATTTTCAAACTTAAAAATAAGCTATTTGTGAGCTAAAAAGCTCAATAGTGGGCTTAATGAGCTTAAAATGAGGATATAAGCTCAAACAAGCTCACAAGCTGAAACAAAAGCTGAAATAAGATGCAAATAAGCTAGATGAACTGAAATGAAGCTAAAAAGAACAATTATAAACACTGATAAGCTATGAATAAGCAGATAAGCACTTGTATAAAACTAAGAAATGGACAGAAAAACAAGCCACTTGCAGCCCTAGCAAACAAGCTACAAAATGGAATTTTAAGCTTGGGACCTCAAGATGGCTAGGTCAGCTACCCAAAGAACCAAGAATCACAAGATTAGACCAACAATTAAGCTCTGTGTGAGCTTGTGAAAGTGGGCTTAAAACTGGTGCACATGGCACTTTTCAGACAAGGTGTCTAAAAGAAGTTAAGAAATAAGCACTAAAACAAGCTATCTGAAAATTATAAAAAATACTAGTGTAAAGATGAGCAGTTGTATTTTGATATCCCAAAAGCTCAAAACATAAAACTCAAAGTTAAGCCCTATATAAAATTTTCTATTTTATTC
The DNA here is from genome assembly GCA_019973895.1 of Chrysanthemum seticuspe. Classification (NCBI taxonomy): domain Eukaryota; kingdom Viridiplantae; phylum Streptophyta; class Magnoliopsida; order Asterales; family Asteraceae; genus Chrysanthemum; species Chrysanthemum seticuspe. The sequence goes on along the minus strand of BPTQ01000003.1, from coordinate 246,208,826 downwards.
AAAAACGACCAAATGGAAAATTTTGACTTTTATAAAAACTAGCTAAGTTGACTAAAATGAAATTTAAACTGATTTTATTAACTGATTATGTTGTTTTAAGTTATAATAAGACTATAATAAGCTAAATTACCAAGTTTTAAACAGCTATGATGAGTTTCACCTTTAAAATTTTAACAGTGATGAAATGGTGTGAGATTAAAAGGAATTTTGACTATTTAACAAATGACCACTGGTTTTCTTGTATGTTTGAGTTATTATGAACTATTGTAACACATAGCAACAACAAGCAACCACACAGATAACCTCTATTACAGATAACACAGTGAAAACAAACACCCCTTAACTTAACTGTTTTGAAGATTTTCAAAGACTTTTAAAGATTAAACCCATGTACTTGATTCCAGACCTTATAATATCATATATGAAGGCTAATTAAGTATAAAACAACAACAATAACAACATAAAACTCTAGAATGACACTAATGCTATTATAACTGTTAAACTATGATTTTTAGCAACTACCAATTTAAAAGAGCAAACAACTGATTTTTATGTTTAATTATGCTTAAATATAACTAAGAAACACAAAGACACAAAGATTGAAACTTATGCTTAACTTAAACAGTGAAATGCCAAATTAGAACAAAAAGCTTACAACTTAGAATCCAAGTGAAGACAGAGAACCAAAGATCAAGATCACTTCCTATAGCTTCCCAAGAAGCACTAACCCAGGGCAATCCAATATTCACCCTGCTCCAGCTTTGATCACCATTTCTTGTGATTTTTTATTTATCACTAATTTTTTTGGTATTTTTGGTGATTTTTCCTTTTTGATACTAAACTGATTTTTATGATATCTAATAGCTTTTAGAAGCTATCTAGGAGCTTATATGAGCTATTTCAGTCCAAATCAACAACTAAAAACAACATTCGACCATTCATGAAATTTTTGAATAAGGAAAATTTGCATAAACTGAAATAGGACTTAAACTTGAAATTGATTATCACAAAAGCTTTATTGTACACAGGAAACTTGAAATACAAAGTTCAGAAACTAGAAAATACACTGGAATTTAAATTTAAGCTAAAATTACATTAAGTAAACTAGATTATACTAGATATCTTGCTACATTGCATCTCTTCTCCTCTTTATAGACTTTTTGGACTTCTTGTCGACCTCTGATAGAATCCCACTCATTTCCAGCCATTGGATTGGCCAAAATCATCATATTCGTCCATGTGGAGTTTTTGGCGCCAATTTTCTCTTGAGCAGGTTTGAGCTATTAATGGATTTTGGGAAGATGTGGATGTGGAGGGGGACAAGGTAAGGTGGTATACAAGTGGTGAGACAAGTGGAGTGTTGAAAAAGATGAAATACCAGCTCTGGTTTTTGGATTTCAGTTGAGAGAAGGAGGTGAACAGTAATGGTGGTATTTTTTGCGCGTTGACCGAATTTGACCGTGTGTAATAATACGAGGGAGGGGTTCACAATTGGGTTTTGACTAGGGTCAAAATGTATAATGGACTGGCTCAAGGGGAGAGGCCAAGGTTCAAGGGTCAAGGCATTGGGCTTGTATATGGGTTTGGGCCAGCTGGTTAAGGGATTTGGATTGGGTTTGATATTAGGGTCCGGTTTGGATTTAGTAAGTATACAAGGACCAAAAATGTAATTCGGCCAAAGTTGAGGACTGAACTTGCCCATTTTCCAAAGTTATGATAAGGACCATTTTTGCCATTCTTTAATAGTACAAGGACCTCTTTTGCATAAAATTCCATTTTTATAAATCCAAGGACTATTTTTGCAATTTTTCAAAGATTAGGGACCTTTTCTGTCATTTGACCAAAGAATCATTCAAGGACCATTTTTAACAACTTAGAATATTTCAGGGACCTTGAATGATAAAATTCCACATTTTGATTTACCAGGGACTGTTTTTGACAACTTTTGAAACTTGGGGGACTAAAACTGCCAATTTTGCAAACTTGAATCATTTTTCATCTGATTTTGATATTTTTGCATTTAAAACACATAAAACACTTGTTTGTGATATTTTCATCATTTTAATGCATTTCTGAGTGTTTTCAGATGATTTTGCAGTTTAGATTGTACAAAAATGATGAGTATTTAGACACTCATCAATCCCCCACACTAAGATATTGCTAGTCCCTAGCAATGTTTTAGAACTTTAATGGATTTTAAAAACTCTTTACCAAAAGCCATCACTTCTGGAGTAGCCAATTGTTTCGGTTCAAGTAAGAACCTTGGTACAACGATAACCAAATGATTTTGAGCAAATCATAAGCTGTAAACGGATTTGATTTGTCTTTACCAGAAGCCGTTTGCTCTGGACTAGCCAACTCTTAGATAAATTATCAGTATTATCTTTGGTGAGCTGATTACCAATTATGGTTTTTCCACTGCCTTTACCACAAGCCATAAACTTGCGGGCTAGCCAACTCTTCACTTTTTAGGATATGGTGAGTTGAATACCATACAATTTTGGGCAAATTGCAAGCCATAAACGGATTTGAGAAATCTTTACCAAGAGCCGTTTGCTCCTGGATTAGCCAATCCTTTTGTTTTTTAGACATGGCGGACTGATTACCATTTGCTGAGTAAGTGAAAAACACTTACTCAAAAAAAAAATTTTTGCCAAAAACGGGGGAATTGGGTGGATAATTACGTGATAAAATTCGTGAGAATTCCCCCCCACACTTAGAAACGAATATTGCTCTCAATATTCAAAGTACCGGCGGTTATGCCGAAACAAATAACGTAAAAGGGAAATACTACGGCCATTATTTGAAAGATTTTTTTTTTTTTTTTTTTTTTTTTTTTTTGAAAACTTATATACAATAGCGGGGGGCAACTCCCCCACACTAGGGTGGTAGAACAGAGAAAGAAGACAGAAATATGGGTGAAAACCCATATGGTGTGTGCTATTGTTTTTGATTCCCGAGTCACTAGCTTGACTCGATCCCCGCATTCATTGGTTCATGGGGAAAGTTTGTAAATCCGGGACAACCACAGGAGGAATTTCCTCTCCAAAGTAGTGCTTTAATCGATGACCATTCACTTTAAAATTTGGACCATCAGGCTGAGATAACTCAATGGTACCATAAGGATAAACCTTAGCAATGGTGAATGGACCAGACCAACGGGACTTGAGCTTTCCCGAGAAAATCTTCAATCTTGAACTGAAAAGAAGGACTCGATCACCAACGTTGAAAACGCGGTTCTTGATTTTAGAGTCATGAATCTTCTTTGTCTTTTGTTTGTATATCAAAGAGTTCTCGTATGCTTGATCACGAAGTTCATTTAGTTCATTCATTTGAACTTTTCTGTGATCACCAGCTGTCTGAATATCGAAATTTGCATGTTTTAAGGCCTAGTAAGCCTTGTGCTCTAGCTCAATTGGCAGATGACATGCCTTTCCGTACACTAGCTTGTATGGAGTACACCCGATGGGTGTTTTGTAAGCTGTACGGAAAGCCCAGAGTGCGTCATCCAGTTTATCCGACCAGGATGCACGATTTTCGCCTACTGTCCTTTCAAGAATTCTTTTTATACCACGGTTGGAAACTTCCACCTGTCCACTTGTTTGGGGGTGGTATGCAGTAGAGAGACGGTGGGTAACACCATACTTCTGCATGACACGATCAAATTGATCATTGCAAAAATGTGTACCACGATCACTGATTATAGCTCTCGGAGTTCCAAACCTAGCAAAAAGAGATTTCAAAAATTTCACAACAACTCGGGCATCATTGGTAGGTAAAGCTTTTGCTTCAACCCATTTTGACAAATAGTCAACAGCCACGAGTATGTATTTGTTTCCTCTAGAAGATGGAAATGGCCCCATAAAGTCAATACCCCAGATGTCAAATATCTCACAAACTTGAATGTCATTTTGTGGCATTTCATTTCTTTGAGAGATATTTCCATGACGTTGACAAGCGTCACAGATTTTGACAAATTCGTGGGCATCCTTATAAATTGTGGGCCAATAAAACCCGTAATCAAACACCTTTTTTGCGATGTAGTTTGGACTATGATGGCCCCCAGTGGGTCTAGCATGGCAAGCTTTGATAATATCCATTGCTTCTTGTCCATAAACACACCGCCGGATGACTTGATCCGCACAGATTTTGAATAAGTAGGGGTCGTCCCAGAAGTAATGTTTAACATCTTTGAAGAATTTGTTCTTCTGTTGGGTCGACATCCCTTTCACTATGAAGTTACCCGCATGGTAATTTGCGAAGTCAGCAAACCATGGGGTAGTAGAATTTCCACGAAAAGAAACCGCATTGAGTGTCTCGAGAGGAAATGTTTCATTTATTTCCTTTTTCTCGAAAACATCTTGGTGAGGGTTTTCTAGACGGGACAGATGATCAGCAGCCAGGTTCTCAGCTCCTTTTTTATCACGTATAATGATATCAAATTCCTGGAGGAGGAGAACCCAACGGAGCAATCTCGGCTTTGCATCTTGTTTTGCAAAGAGATATTTGAGAGCCGAGTGATCCGTATACACAACGCATTTGGTCAAGATTAAGTACGGCCGAAACTTCTCAAACGCATACACCACGGCTAATAGCTCTTTTTCTGTGGTGGTGTAATGAGTTTGAGCTTCAGTCATAGTTTTACTTGCGTAGTGGATAGGCTGAAAATGCTTGGATCTACGTTGCCCTAGGACTGCACCGATAGCAAAATCACTTGCATCGCACATGAGCTCAAAAGGCAAGTCCCAGTCGGGAGCAACGAGAATGGGTGCTTCAGTATGCTTTTTCTTTAATGTTTCAAAAGCTTCGATGCACTCGGGTGAGAAAATAAAAGGAGCATCCTTTTCAAGAAGATGGGTCATAGGCCGGGCGATTTTAGAAAAATCTTGTATGAATCTACGATAGAAACCGGCATGATCTGAAAAACTCCTAATACCTTTGACAGTAGTAGGATGAGGCAATTTAGCAATAACATCTACTTTTGCTCTATCTACCTCAATCCCATTTTTTGAAATTTTATGGCCAAGGACTATGCCTTCTTTGACCATAAAGTGGCTCTTCTCCCAATTTAGACAAAGATTGGTGTCTTCACACCTTTGAAGCATTTTATCTAAATGGGAGAGACATGTTTGAAAAGAATCCCCAATGACCGAGAAGTCATCCATAAACACCTTCATTGTTTCCCCGATCATGTCGTGGAAAATGGCCATCATACATCGTTGGAACGTGCCAGGAGCATTACATAAGCCAAAAGGCATACGTTTGTAGGCAAAGGTTCCGTATGGGCAGGTGAATGTAGTCTTCTCTTGATCCTGTGGATCAATGGGAATCTGAAAATAACCCGAGAAACCATCAAGGAAACAATAGTACTCGTTCCCTGCTAATCTCTCAAGCATTTGGTCCATGAAGGGTAGAGGAAAATGGTCTTTACGGGTGGCGTCATTCAACTTACGATAGTCAATGCACACACGCCATCCCGTAACCAATCGAGTTGGAATTAACTCGTTATCTTCATTTGTGACAACAGTTATGCCACCCTTTTTAGGAACACAGTGAATTGGGCTAACCCAAGGACTATCTGAGATCGGGTAAATCAATCCTGCATCAAGAAGTTTAATAACCTCCTGTTTGATAACATCATGGATTTTTGGATTTACTCTTCTCTGATGTTGAACTGCTGGTTTGAAGTCATCCTCCATTAAGATTTTGTGAGTACAAAACTCAGGGTTGATACCCTTAATGTCGGAAAGTTTCCAAGCAATTGCTTGCTTATGTGACTTCAAGACCTTTATGAGAGCAGTCTTTTCATCTTTACTCAAATCTCGAGCAATAATGACTAGTAATTTATCATCACCCTCAAGAAATGCATACTCGAGATGAGGCGGTAAGTCCTTAAGCTCAACCTCAGGAAATTCTTCAGTTTTCTCAACTGACTTGACTTCCTTGTTATGAAGCTCGACGGGAGGGAGAGGAGGAGAAATGTCATGATTTAACAATTTCTCAAGAAGAATATCTCCCTCCAGATTAATCTCATTTTGATTAATCTTATCAGGAATTGAATCACTAGTGTGAGGGGTTGATGATGGATCATCATTAAGCAACTTCTCAATGAGAAGTATGTCCCCCTCAATGTCAATTGGAGCGTGATCAATTTCCCATGGAACAGAATCACTAGCCAAGTATGCTTCAATCTCTTCCAAGATGAAGTCTCTTCCCTCAAAAGGAGTGATAGAAGGAGTAGAATTGGCTATGATAGGTTGAGAAGATGTGGTGGGATCCCCACTCACAGAATTATGAGAATAACCAAGAACTTCTTGAGAGTACTCTTCGGAAGCAACATCAATGATATCTATTCGGTTAACCGACTCAGAATCATAGTTTGCGGAGTACCTCGAAGTTTGATCAAGGTTAAAGGTGACAGCTTCATTACCAACACGTAATGTGATTTCTTGCTCAAATACATCAATGAGAGCACGACCCGTTCTCAGGAATCCTAGACCAACAATGAGAGGAACCCGATGATCGACATCGAAATCAACAACCACAAAGTCAGCTGGAAAATGGAACTTTCCTACTTTCACAAATACGTCCTCAGCAATGCCAAGAGGACGGGATATGGAAGGATCTGCAAGCTCGAGAGTCATGCATGTAGGAGTAAGATCCGGAAGAGAGAGTTTCTTCCATACTGAATAAGGCATCAGATTGATGCTTGCACCAAGATCGGCTAAGGCAAAGCATTCAACCATTCCTGGAAATACACAAGGTAAGAGAAATTTTCCAGGATCTCCAAGTTTCTCAGGAAGCTTCTTCAAGATAACTGCTGAGCAGTTCTCGTTCAGAGGAGTTTTTGCCATTTCAAACAGCTTTTCCTTATTGCTTAACATGTGTTTGAGAGTTGATGCAAACTTGGGCATCAGCATGATAGCATCCGCAAAGCTTATGTCAAAATGTAGTTCTTAGAAAATTTGAAAAAATTTGTCCATTTGATGGCTGGCTTTTTCGCGGAGCTTTTGCTCATTCAAACGTGATGGGTAAGGAATAGAAGATTTGGATTTCTGGTTTTCAACGGGAGCTACTGGAGGTTCAAAAACAACTCCTGGATTTGATTTGGGTTTCTCGACAACTTGAGGTTGGACTACCGAAGGTGGGACGTGTGCGGTACTTCGTGGGCTTGAAAAATGCACCTTGTCCGTTGTATCCTTGGTAACTTGACTCATTGCTCCTAGTGGAGGAGGCATTGGAGTCAAAGGTCCATTGTGTGTCTGAGGTTCACTTTCTACTACCTTAGGGAGAGAAGAAGAAGAGGTAGTAGGAATAGCAGGTCCATCATATGAAACACCACTTCTGGTTGTGATCGCCTTTGCATCGCCCCTCGGGTTAGCGATCGTGTTGCTCGGAAGTTTTCCTGAGCCCGAGGGTTGATCATTTAAAGACTTCTTTAATTCAGCGATCTGACTGACCAACAACCTGTTCATCTCCTCTTGAGACTTCATGAATTGCTTTAAAAGCTCATCAGATGTTGATACAGGAGGAGGTGGAGGTGGAGGGACATTTTGAGGTCGTATGTTCTGATTATAGCCAAAATTCCCTTGATTAGGATTCATATTTCCCTGAAATTGATTCTCTCGATTGAAAGAGTTTTGATTAAGGTTCCCTTGATTTTGGAAACCTTGATTTGGTGCAGGATAGAAATTACCTTGGTTTTGATAACCTTGGTTCATTCTAGGTTGGTTCTGATTCCGGTTTTGCATGTTATGATTCTGGTTAAAACCGGGTGGTGCCTGATTAGTGTTAGCACGGTAGTGTGGTTCATTTTGAGGACGGTATTGATTACCTCCCTGCTGTGAAGTACCGGCTAGAGCATTGGCTTCAAACGGACTACCATCGGTGGCAGTACAGTTGTAGTATGCATGAGGACCACCACAAGTAACACAACTCTCGACTTTCTTTACTTCACCATGTGATGGTATCTGTGTGAAGGTGACTTTCTTTTGGTTAGCAAGAACCAAAGCCTGAACAATATCCGTGAGTTTATCAATCTTAGCATCGGTGCTAGATGTACTCACGGGAGATGAAGACGAAGGTCCAGCATTAGACTGAGATTGATATGTCTTTGCTCGAAAAGGGCGGACCTGGGACTTGTTCTCAATGATTTGTAAGGCTTCTTTGGTGGTCTTGCTCAGGAAATTACCTCCCGCGGAGGCATTTAAAGAGTCTTGATTGGTCTGGTTCAGACCATTGTAGAAAGTATCCATTTGCATTAATTCGGTAAAACCATGATGCGGACACTTGCGAAGCAACTCTTTGTAACGATCCCATGCCTCCCCGAATGATTCATCAAATCTCTGAGAAAATTTCATTATCTCATTCTTAAGACTTGTAGTTCGGGATGGAGGATAGAACTCGTTAACGAACTTGGTGACTAAATCCTCCCATGTCTCAATGGAACGAGGGGGTTGTTTCTCAAGCCAATTCCGGGCTTGTCCCTCTAGAGAAAATGGGAACAGAAGAAGCTTGATAGCTTCATGTGGGACATTCTTGTATTTGATGGTAGATGCAATCTTGTTAAACCATCGAATGTGTGCATGAGGATCATCCCGCTCAAAACCATAAAATTGGCTTTGGGTTACAAGATTAAGCAACCCGGTTTTGAGCTCAAAGGTATCAGCCACGATGGCTGGGACAATAATAGCATCTCTGTAACCCTCGATGGGTGCTTGGAGAAGCTCATTCATCGGCTTATCTTCTGCCATTACGACAGGGGGTGGTGGTGGTAGACGTTCCTCAGTCACGGCTGAAGGAGCAGAACGTCCTCTACGTCTACGAGGAATATTTGCAAGCTCAGAAAGTGGACTTGTAGAACTGGAAGAACGAGTGCGCATGCACTAAGTATAAAAATCAGTTTTCAAAACAAATGCGAGGCAAAACGACAAGCGAACTTAACCAATAATCACAAATGAAATGGCTTCTTTGAAAAAGGTACACCAAATCACAAGGACACAAGGGCAAGTTTTAAATCTGTTTTTCGGGAACTTATTATGGTCACACCCCCAGTTAGTAGGTGTACTGCCTTGATTTGCGGTGGTTGATTTTTATGTATATATTAAGTACCACTGAAAAGACGTAGGTATATATTTGTGATGTTGGTTTAAAAACTTTTGGACAATATTTTTGGTATCGTCTCGTTTAACCAAATCGTATCTCTTTAAGAATCACCTCAAAGAAAATACAAGATAGAAAACGTTTCGATTGTTTTGTTGTTTTATATTTTGTTTGGTGTTGTTAACACTTTAGGAAAAGTGTTAATGAACTTTTTGAGATTTTGATAACTTTACAAAAAACTTTATACAAAAGATGGTATATGTGCAAGAATTGGTCTGAAAAAGGTTTAACACACGCTAAAGCCTCCCCGGCAGCGGCGCCAAAATTTGATTAGCTTCCAAACGGTCAAGTTTAATCACTCAAGCTAACCACTTGTGAATGGCTAACCGTAATAAACTTAAAACTGCTCAGAAACCAATACAATGAAGATCAGGAGAATATAGTGGATCCCTAGGTCGTTAAGTCCCACGGAGACTCAATGGTGTTTCAAAACTTTTCAGACGATAGAATGATCACTAAGGATAGTGATCAGTAAGGATTTGGATTTGGAAATTACACTACTGATTGATTGGAATGATATTTGGAAACAGAATTGGAAGCACAACAATCAGATTAAAGAAACGTAAATACGTACGTTTAAAAACTACGTAAACGTACAAAAGTAAAAATGAGATCTAAGAAATAAAAGACCTAAAAATATGAAAATGACATTTTTGGAATCCTAAAAATAAAAGAAAATTATTAGAAAAAGAAAATTATTTTTACAACTATTTATTTAATTATTATTAATTAAAAACTATTTCTAACTATTTATTAATAACCTAAAATAGAAGAAAATATGAAATAAGGCTAGAAAAATAAAATTATGATTGAGAAAAATCTAAAATATTATAAAACTTATTTTAAAATTGAAAATATATTTTTTACACTTTTTATCTATTTATTACTAATTAATTACTATTTAAAATACACTTAAATACTAGAAAATATAAAATAAACCTGGAAAAATAAAATTTTAACTTAGAAAAATCTAGAATATTATAAAACTAATTTTAAAACTGAAAAGATATTTTTTATGCTTTTTAATTATTTATTACTAATTAATTAATACTTTTAACTATTTAAAATTCTAATAAATACTAAACAGATAGAGAAAAATATGAAACATTTTCTAAAAATAACTTAAGTAGACAGAAAACTAAGAAAAATATAAAAACTAGATTTGCTTAATAATAAGCTAAAAGGAAAAATCAGAAAGCTTAATTCTATTAAATAAATGCTATCACTATTTTAAAAATGATGTTTTTCTGGTTTTTCTTTTTGAAAACTATTATACTACTTAAAATATGAAACTTTTACAAAGACAAAAATTTTCAAACTTAAAAATAAGCTATTTGTGAGCTAAAAAGCTCAACAGTGGGCTTAATGAGCTTAAAATGAGGATATAAGCTCAAACAAGCTCACAAGCTGAAACAAAAGCTGAAATAAGATGCAAATAAGCTAGATGAACTGAAATGAAGCTAAAAAGAACAATTATAAACACTGATAAGCTATGAATAAGCAGATAAGCACTTGTATAAAACTAAGAAATGGACAGAAAAACAAGCCACTTGCAGCCCTAGCAAACAAGCTACAAAATGGAATTTTAAGCTTGGGACCTCAAGATGGCTAGGTCAGCTACCCAAAGAACCAAGAATCACAAGATTAGACCAACAATTAAGCTCTGTGTGAGCTTGTGAAAGTGGGCTTAAAACTGGTGCACATGGCACTTTTCAGACAAGGTGTCTAAAAGAAGTTAAGAAATAAGCACTAAAACAAGCTATCTGAAAATTATAAAAAATACTAGTGTAAAGATGAGCAGTTGTATTTTGATATCCCAAAAGCTCAAAACATAAAACTCAAAGTTAAGCCCTATATAAAATTTTCTATTTTATTCAAAAACGACCAAATGGAAAATTTTGACTTTTATAAAAACTAGCTAAGTTGACTAAAATGAAATTTAAACTGATTTTATTAACTGATTATGTTGTTTTAAGTTATAATAAGACTATAATAAGCTAAATTACCAAGTTTTAAACAGCTATGATGAGTTTCACCTTTAAAATTTTAACAGTGATGAAATGGTGTGAGATTAAAAGGAATTTTGACTATTTAACAAATGACCACTGGTTTTCTTGTATGTTTGAGTTATTATGAACTATTGTAACACAGAGCAACAACAAGCAACCACACAGATAACCTCTATTACAGATAACACAGTGAAAACAAACACCCCTTAACTTAACTGTTTTGAAGATTTTCAAAGACTTTTAAAGATTAAACCCATGTACTTTATTCCAGACCTTATAATATCATATATGAAGGCTAATTAAGTATAAAACAACAACAATAACAACATAAAACTCTAGAATGACACTAATGCTATTATAACTGTTAAACTATGATTTTTAGCAACTACCAATTTAAAAGAGCAAACAACTGATTTTTATGTTTAATTATGCTTAAATATAACTAAGAAACACAAAGACACAAAGATTGAAACTTATGCTTAACTTAAACAGTGAAATGCCAAATTAGAACAAAAAGCTTACAACTTAGAATCCAAGTGAAGACAGAGAACCAAAGATCAAGATCACTTCCTATAGCTTCCCAAGAAGCACTAACCCAGGGCAATCCAATATTCACCCTGCTCCAGCTTTGATCACCATTTCTTGTGATTTTTTATTTATCACTAATTTTTTTGGTATTTTTGGTGATTTTTCCTTTTTGATACTAAACTGATTTTTATGATATCTAATAGCTTTTAGAAGCTATCTAGGAGCTTATATGAGCTATTTCAGTCCAAATCAACAACTAAAAACAACATTCGACCATTCATGAAATTTTTGAATAAGGAAAATTTGCATAAACTGAAATAGGACTTAAACTTGAAATTGATTATCAAAAAAGCTTTATTGTACACAGGAAACTTGAAATACAAAGTTCAAAAACTAGAAAATACACTGGAATTTAAATTTAAGCTAAAACGACATTAAGTAAACTAAATTATACTAGATATCTTGCTACATTGCATCTCTTCTCCTCTTTATAGACTTTTTGGACTTCTTGTCGACCTCTGATAGAATCCCACTCATTTCCAGCCATTGGATTGGCCAAAATCATCATATTCGTCCATGTGGAGTTTTTGGCGCCAATTTTCTCTTGAGCAGGTTTGAGCTATTAATGGATTTTGGGAAGATGTGGAGGTGGAGGGGGACAAGGTAAGGTGGTATACAAGTGGTGAGACAAGTGGAGTGTTGAAAAAGATGAAATACCAGCTCTGGTTTTTGGATTTCAGTTGAGAGAAGGAGGTGAACAGTAATGGTGGTATTTTTTGCGCGTTGACCGAATTTGACCGTGTGTAATAATACGAGGGAGGGGTTCACAATTGGGTTTTGACTAGGGTCAAAATGTATAATGGACTGGCTCAAGGGGAGAGGCCAAGGTTCAAGGGTCAAGGCATTGGGCTTGTATATGGGTTTGGGCCAGCTGGTTAAGGGATTTGGATTGGGTTTGATATTAGGGTCCGGTTTGGATTTAGTAAGTATACAAGGACCAAAAATGTAATTCGGCCAAAGTTGAGGACTGAACTTGCCCATTTTCCAAAGTTATGATAAGGACCATTTTTGCCATTCTTTAATAGTACAAGGACCTCTTTTGCATAAAATTCTATTTTTATAAATCCAAGGACTATTTTTGCAATTTTTCAAAGATTAGGGACCTTTTCTGCCATTTGACCAAAGAATCATTCAAGGACCATTTTTAACAACTTAGAATATTTCAGGGACCTTGAATGATAAAATTCCACATTTTGATTTACCAGGGACTGTTTTTGACAACTTTTGAAACTTGGGGGACTAAAACTGCCAATTTTGCAAACTTGAATCATTTTTCATCTGATTTTGATATTTTTGCATTTAAAACACATAAAATACTTGTTTGTGATATTTTCATCATTTTAATGCATTTCTGAGTGTTTTCAGATGATTTTGCAGTTTAGATTGTACAAAAATGATGAGTATTTAGACACTCATCAGTGTAAAACCTGAAAATTTAAAATCCGAATAAAGACTAAAATACCCTCAGAACTAAAAATTTTAAAATACGTAAAATATATTTATAACACTTAAAGAAATAAAAAGATTAACTTGTGAATATTTAAAAACCTAATTAAAGTATATTACGTAATTGATTTTGGTACGAAGAAGATTAATGTTTCGTGATTTTGGTCGTGTTCTTTTGTTCGAATGAGCCTAGGGCCGAAGCCCATATGGTGTGTCGTGTGAATGGTGTGTTCGGTTGGACCAACCCAAACCCAAACCCAATTACTTTCCTAGTTTAACTCAAATACTACAACTATAAATACAACACATATTCATTAAATTGGAACCCTAGTTTATTTGTCTCTCTCTTTTTCTTTTCTCCCTTGCTCGGCCGAAACTCAAACAAACACCTTGGTGTCGATTTTGCTTCAACGATTGAAGGTATATCGTTTATTTGTTTTCCTTTAACGTATCTTATACGTATATGTCAAGTTATATTTGTTTCGTCGCGTTATGTTTCTTTTTCCTTGTGGCCGAGAGTTGTGAACCGAAACAATAAGAAACCCTAACTCATTTATCTAGTAATTAATAAGAAACATGTAGCGTAAGATGTAATATTGGATCGAGTTATGTTTGTGTTGTTTTAATGAGGGCCGAATCATGCTAATAGGACCGAACCATGTGTAGCTTTTGAATAATGATTATAACCTAATAACTTGAGTAAGTAAAGTATTTAGATGAGCTAATACTAGTGTAAACCCTAATATTCGAAAACCCTAGATGAACCGAAACATACATATGAGTTTTGAAGATGCATTAATTCAGTAAAGGTTAAGTTAAACATAAACCCTAGTTTTGATATGCTAATTTAATAAGTTATGCTAAACCCTAATAGAGTAAATGCGTAATTAATACGAGTAATGAGTAACTTATATGTCACATAAAATCATAAACATGTACGTTGAAACATAAAAAGTAAAGATTACTTTGTGACGAGTTAAGTTAAGTAATTAGTCATTAAAAGACTTAACATGTAAGTACATATATATTAATGAGACATTAAAGAATGAAAACCCTAAACGTTAATAAAAGATATATGAAACCCTAAAGTACTATATTGATATTAAAACATTTAAATATGGAAACCCTAAAATATTAAAGGATCATTGTGACGATTTCGGAATCATTAATAATATATACGACATTAATGTATATAGGTTCTGTGAAGAAGGAGTAATTCTTTGCTTCTCTGTTTCGACTTTTGATCTTTTGCTTTCGAATAAGGTACGGATATTCTGACCTTTTCAGTAAAGGTTTCGTATGAAGTTTTCTTTCATTTTCATATTAGGATTTCCTAAACCTTTGCTATGAACCCTAATGTGGTTATTTGAGCTGTTGCTTATCTGAACTTTGATTTTTGAATCATAACCCATCTGATTTTTGAACTATCTGATATGAAAACTATGATTTTGGAAATATGAATGATTTTCTGATAAATATGATCTATGTCAGTTATGACATTCTTATTTGATTTCTGATAGTTGACACCCAAGCCAAATATAACTAGTCATGGGGGTTCCATGTCCGTGTCAGCAAATGCACTTTCTGACATGACTCTAGGGCAGTAGAGTGATGTTCTGCCACGTCCCTTTCTGTTATCTGAATGAGCTCAATTTGAATTATGTTATGAATATTTGTCTGTGGGGCGTATGGATGCATCCTAGATCTGTTATATGCCATATATTATCTGTTATATGCTATTTGTTATCTGATGATTGATGTTGCGTGCATGCACGTCCTTCATAACTCTGGTAGGTCTCCCCTACAAAAATGTTGCCTTATGTGATTATGATATGTTTCTGATATGGCATATGTTCTGGGCTTTGAGGTAGTTAAGCTATAAAACTTATTCTGATATTTCTGAAATTATCTTTTGAAATGAATATGATTTCACTATCTTTCTTTTACTTTGTTTCGTATTCGATTTCGTTTCGTATTCGTTTTGTTTGTATATCTGTTCACTGGGCTTTGTAAGCTCAGCCGCACTTTTCTTTTTCTTCCGCGGCAGGTATCTAAGCATTGGAGCTGGGTATTGCTTTGGGATGAGTGCTGAGTGGACTTACCTTAGAGATTTAGCTTTGATATTATGATGCCATTTAGACTTATGTTTTAGACATTTCTTTTGGAGTTATTTTTCCGCTGGGACCTATGTATTGAAGTCTTTTGATTTGGATTATTTCCATATTTATGTTAAAGATTTCTTTTGGTTTATATGTTTGCTTTGATATGACACCATTACTTGTGATTCCTTTACCCTTGTGGGGTCGGGGCGTTACAATTTATGGTATCAGAGCCCAGGTTTACGACTTGTAGTCAGGACCTGTGACATATGGAGCCTAGGTTTCGAGACCTTAGAATTTAGGATTTGACCTGTGAGGATTTGGGTAGACTTTAGGATTCCTTCGTACTTCCATTTCGTATCTCACCTTTGTTCATTTTGCTAATCGTTATTGCCCTAAGAAGAATCAGGCAGTTCCTGGAAACTACATCAAGCCGCCGACTACTACTGGACGTGTCTATGCTACTACTCGTAATCAGGCGGAGCGAGCTTCAGGTACCATTACGGGCACTCTTTTCATTGATGATTTTGCTGTCTTCGTTTTATTTGATACTGGCGCCACACACTCTATTATATCTGTCACATCTGCTAAGAAACTTAATATGAAGCCCAAACCGTTAACAAATCACTTATCGATTTCAACGCCTATGAAAAATCATGTGATCATCGATCGTAAATATGTCGAGTGTCCTCTTCGTTTTGATGATCGTATTCGTTTTGCAAATCTGTATCCTCTCAATATGGTCGACTTTGATATCATTCTAGGCATGGATTGGTTGGCTTACCATAGAGCTTCAATCGACTGTCATGCTAGAACGGTGATCTTTGGAGACGTAAAACATCCTGAATTCGTTTATCATGGTTCTCAACCCCTTAAATCTGTTAAGCTCATTTCCGCTATGAAGGCACGGATCATGATTGCTCATGGGTGCCAAGGTTTTCTAGCATCTGTTAAGGACACATCTTTGGAGAGTCCTAACATTGATAGTCTTTCGGTTGTTTGCGAATTTGCTGACGTATTTCCGGATGAACTCCCTGGACTTCCCCCGGCTCGAGAAGTTGAGTTTAGCATTGAGTTAATTCCTGGTGCTGAACCGATTTCGAAGGCTCCGTATCGTATGGCACCTGTAGAACTGAAGGAGTTGAAGGAACAACTGCAAGAGATGATAGAAAGTGGATTTATTCGCCCTAGTGTTTCTCCATGGGGTGCACCTGTTTTGTTTGTGAAGAAGAAGGATGGAAGCATGCGTCTATGTATCGACTACCGTGAACTCAATCGTATTACTATTCGTAACCGTTATCCTTTGCCGCGTATAGACGATTTGTTTGATCAACTGCAAGGAGCTAAGTTCTTTTCGAAGATTGACCTGAGGTCTGGCTACCATCAGTTACGTGTGAAGGAGCAAGATGTTCCTAAGACCGCGTTTCGTACCAGATATGGTCATTACGAATTTCTCGTTATGCCTTTCGGTTTGACCAATGCGCCTGCTGTGTTTATGGACTTGATGAATCGTGTTTTCCATGAGTTTCTCGACAAGTTCGTTATTGTGTTCATCGACGACATTTTGGTTTACTCTAAGTCTGAAGAAGAGCATGAAAAACATCTTCGTATAGTTTTGGAGATTTTGAGGAAGAAGAAGTTGTACGCCAAATTTTCGAAGTGCGAATTTTGGTTGAGACAAGTTGCTTTCCTTGGTCATATCGTATCAGCTGATGGTATAACCATGGATCCGTCTAAAGTTGAGGCTATCACTAAATGGCCAAGACCTACGACAGTGACTGAGGTCAGGAGTTTTCTTGGACTTGCTGGTTACTATAGACGTTTTGTTGAAGGTTTCTCTCGTCTAGCTTTGCCTTTAACCCAACTGATGAGGAAAGGTGAAAAGTTTGTATGGACGGATGAACGAGAGAAGAGTTTTGAAGAATTGAAACGGAGATTGGTGACGGCTCCTATTTTGACTCTTCCAACTGGTTCAGGAGGATTTCAAATCTACAGCGATGCATCTAAGAAAGGATTAGGCTGTGTTTTGATGCAACATGGGAAGGTAATAGCTTATGCTTCGAGGCAGCTAAAACCTTATGAGGAGAATTACCCAACTCATGATCTTGAGTTAGCTGCGGTGGTGTTTGCGTTGAAGATTTGGAGACATTACTTGTATGGAGAAGCGTGTGATATATTCACTGATCATAAGAGTCTCAAGTATATTTTCACTCAGAAGGAACTGAACATGAGACAAAGAAGATGGTTAGAACTTCTTAAGGATTATGACACTAACATTCAGTACCATCCAGGTAAGGCTAACGTAGTTGCTGACGCACTTAGCCGGAAATCAGGCATTCTTGCGAGTATCAAGATTGAGCCTAGGATTTTGCGTGATTTAGAGAGTTTGGATGTTGAGTTGTGTGTACGAGGTTTTGATGGATACTGGGCTAGTATGAAGGTGGAGTCGAACCTTATACTGCAAATTAAAGAAGCTCAGAAAGATGACGGCGAGCTGTGGGCCGTGGTTCAAAATGTTGAAGAAGGTAAGCAGACGGAGTTTAGGGTTGATAATGACGGTATTGTATGGTATGAAGATAGGCTTTGTGTTCCCAATGATCAGGTAATTCGTGAGAAAGTTATGACAGAAGCTCATAGTTCTCCTTTCACTATTCATCCTGGTTCTACCAAGATGTATAGGGATTTGAAACAGTACTTTTGGTGGAACGGCATGAAGCAAGATGTGGCGACGTTTGTGTCGAAGTGTATGATTTGTCAGCAGGTTAAGATTGAACATCAGAGGGCTAGTGGTTTGTTACAGCCATTGGAGATTCCAACATGGAAGTGGGATAAGATATCTATGGATTTTGTAACTGGATTACCTCTTACTAGGAAGAAGCATGATGCAATTTGGGTGGTTGTTGATCGACTAACCAAATCTGCTCATTTCTTGCCAATCAGGAAGGATTATGGTATTGGTAAATTGGCGGAGATTTTTCAGCAAGAGATCGTTAGACTTCATGGTACTCCGACATCTATTGTGTCTGATAGAGATCCGCGTTTTACTTCTCGTTTCTGGAAGGGTTTGCAGAAAGCTTGGGGTACTCGACTTAACTTTAGTACGACATTTCATCCTCAAACAGATGGTCAGTCAGAGAGGACTATACAGACCTTAGAGGATATGCTAAGGGCTTGTGCTTTAGAATGGACTGGTAGTTGGGACGAATACTTGTGTTTAGTAGAGTTTGCTTATAACAACAGTTGGCATGCTAGCATTAAGGCGGCGCCGTTTGAACTACTTTATGGAAGGAAATGTAGAGCACCTATTTGTTGGGATGAATTAGGTGAGCGTTTGATTGAAGGACCGGAAATGATCGAGATCACTAATGAGAAAGTAGCTGTGGCTAGAGAGAAATTGAAGGAAGCTAGGTCTCGTCAGAAAAGTTATGCTGATAAGCATCATCGTGATTTAGAATTTCGGGTTGGAGATCGTGTGTTTTTGAAAGTTTCGCCGTTTAGAGGTGTGAAACGTTTCGGAATCAAGGGCAAGCTTAGTCCTCGATTTATTGGACCGTTTGAGATTTTAGAACGTATAGGAGAAGTTTCGTATCGTTTAGCACTTCCGCCTCAGTTATCGCATGTTCATGACGTTTTTCATGTATCACTCTTAAGGGGATACAATTATCATCCGTTACACGTTGCTTCTTATCCGTTTGATCAAATTCAATCCGATATGTCTTTATCTGAAGAACCAGAAGCTATTCTGGAAAGACAAGAAAGAGTTATGAGGAATAAAGTGATTCCATTCGTTAAGATTCTTTGGAAGAATCATCCTGAACGTGAGGCTACTTGGGAAACCGAGGAGTCGATGCGTGCAAGTTATCCGCATTTCTTTGAATAGTTTGGTATGTTCTCATTTCGTTTCGTTTTCGTTTTCTTTTTCATTTCGTTTCATTCAATTTTCGAGGACGAAAATTTTTCTTTAGAGGGGAAGAATTGTAAAACCTGAAAATTTAAAATCCGAATAAAGACTAAAATACCCTCAGAACTAAAAATTTTAAAATACGTAAAATATATTTATAACACTTAAAGAAATAAAAAGATTAACTTGTGAATATTTAAAAACCTAATTAAAGTATATTACGTAATTGATTTTGGTACGAAGAAGATTAATGTTTCGTGATTTTGGTCGTGTTCTTTTGTTCGAATGAGCCTAGGGCCGAAGCCCATATGGTGTGTCGTGTGAATGGTGTGTTCGGTTGGACCAACCCAAACCCAAACCCAATTACTTTCCTAGTTTAACTCAAATACTACAACTATAAATACAACACATATTCATTAAATTGGAACCCTAGTTTATTTGTCTCTCTCTTTTTCTTTTCTCCCTTGCTCGGCCGAAACTCAAACAAACACCTTGGTGTCGATTTTGCTTCAACGATTGAAGGTATATCGTTTATTTGTTTTCCTTTAACGTATCTTATACGTATATGTCAAGTTATATTTGTTTCGTCGCATTATGTTTCTTTTTCCTTGTGGCCGAGAGTTGTGAACCGAAACAATAAGAAACCCTAACTCATTTATCTAGTAATTAATAAGAAACATGTAGCGTAAGATGTAATATTGGATCGAGTTATGTTTGTGTTGTTTTAATGAGGGCCGAATCATGCTAATAGGACCGAACCATGTGTAGCTTTTGAATAATGATTATAACCTAATAACTTGAGTAAGTAAAGTATTTAGATGAGCTAATACTAGTGTAAACCCTAATATTCGAAAACCCTAGATGAACCGAAACATACATATGAGTTTTGAAGATGCATTAATTCAGTAAAGGTTAAGTTAAACATAAACCCTAGTTTTGATATGCTAATTTAATAAGTTATGCTAAACCCTAATAGAGTAAATGCGTAATTAATACGAGTAATGAGTAACTTATATGTCACATAAAATCATAAACATGTACGTTGAAACATAAAAAGTAAAGATTACTTTGTGACGAGTTAAGTTAAGTAATTAGTCATTAAAAGACTTAACATGTAAGTACATATATATTAATGAGACATTAAAGAATGAAAACCCTAAACGTTAATAAAAGATATATGAAACCCTAAAGTACTATATTGATATTAAAACATTTAAATATGGAAACCCTAAAATATTAAAGGATCATTGTGACGATTTCGGAATCATTAATAATATATACGACATTAATGTATATAGGTTCTGTGAAGAAGGAGTAATTCTTTGCTTCTCTGTTTCGACTTTTGATCTTTTGCTTTCGAATAAGGTACGGATATTCTGACCTTTTCAGTAAAGGTTTCGTATGAAGTTTTCTTTCGTTTTCATATTAGGATTTCCTAAACCTTTGCTATGAACCCTAATGTGGTTATTTGAGCTGTTGCTTATCTGAACTTTGATTTTTGAATCATAACCCATCTGATTTTTGAACTATCTGATATGAAAACTATGATTTTGGAAATATGAATGATTTTCTGATAAATATGATCTATGTCAGTTATGACATTCTTATTTGATTTCTGATAGTTGACACCCAAGCCAAATATAACTAGTCATGGGGGTTCCATGTCCGTGTCAGCAAATGCACTTTCTGACATGACTCTAGGGCAGTAGAGTGATGTTCTGCCACGTCCCTTTCTGTTATCTGAATGAGCTCAATTTGAATTATGTTATGAATATTTGTCTGTGGGGCGTATGGATGCATCCTAGATCTGTTATATGCCATATATTATCTGTTATATGCTATTTGTTATCTGATGATTGATGTTGCGTGCATGCACGTCCTTCATAACTCTGGTAGGTCTCCCCTACAAAAATGTTGCCTTATGTGATTATGATATGTTTCTGATATGGCATATGTTCTGGGCTTTGAGGTAGTTAAGCTATAAAACTTATTCTGATATTTCTGAAATTATCTTTTGAAATGAATATGATTTCACTATCTTTCTTTTACTTTGTTTCGTATTCGATTTCGTTTCGTATTCGTTTTGTTTGTATATCTGTTCACTGGGCTTTGTAAGCTCAACCGCACTTTTCTTTTTCTTCCGCGGCAGGTATCTAAGCATTGGAGCTGGGTATTGCTTTGGGATGAGTGCTGAGTGGACTTACCTTAGAGATTTAGCTTTGATATTATGATGCCATTTAGACTTATGTTTTAGACATTTCTTTTGGAGTTATTTTTCCGCTGGGACCTATGTATTGAAGTCTTTTGATTTGGATTATTTCCATATTTATGTTAAAGATTTCTTTTGGTTTATATGTTTGCTTTGATATGACACCATTACTTGTGATTCCTTTACCCTTGTGGGGTCGGGGCGTTACAATCAGAGTCTCTACGGTTATTAAAGTCTTCCTCACTAGCACAACCTTGATCAACCTTAGCGTTTATAGAAGCCAACCGCACTTGGTGATCTCTTTTAAGCTGGTAAGAATCGGATTTTTTGGAAGCAACCCAATCACGAATGGCACGTTTAAGATTCTGAAGTTTTTTCTTGAATGAAATGAAGCCACTGGTCTCGACAATGCCATCATGTTTCCATGTTTGAACCACCATATCATGAAAACCATCCATCTCCAGCCATGAATGGAAGAAACGAAAAGGAGTAGGACCAAAGTCCACCACAAAATCTTTAAGGAGAATATGACGATGATCGGGAATACCTTTCTCCAAGATAACACATGTAACATGAGGAAATACATCATAAAAACTTTCAGAAATCAAGAATCGATCCAACTTACTCATCTTTAAACCCCATTTATCAGTCCAGGTGAACTTGAAGCCACCTAACGGAATATCAATGAGAGAAGAGTTGATTATAAACTCATTAAAAATGTCATATTGCCGCTCATTAAAAACCGAGCTGAATCTCTCGTCTGCTTCCCAGACTTCATTAAAATCACCCATCATAACTAAATGCCCATCCCAGTTACCAATTATATTTGCCAACGAAGACCATAGAGCAATCTTATAAGACAAATTTTGAGGAGCATATACAACAATACACATAAGGCGGGCATCATTAGGAATCCAAAGACCTTCAACAACCACATAGTTTTCATTACATATAAGGGTTATCGTACAAAAAAGTTACTAAAGTTTCCCAAAAATTTGTCATAAATTAATATAGTTTCATTTTGTTTTGGAAGGATACACTTCAATAAATTCTATGTTAGTTCGAATAACCCGTATGTACACTTTTTGAGAAGTTCAGTAATCATAGTGAACAAACTTTCAAATTTCAGTAACCTGGACTTATATTTTTATAAGTTCAGTAACCTGAGTGAACAAAGTTTCAAAGTTTAGTAACCTGAGTGAACAAAATGAAACTATAGTAACTTAGGACAAGTTTTTTGGAAACTTTAGTAACTTTTTTGTACCATAACGCTTACATATAATTATGGATTTATGGAACACAACACTATTCCAAATACATGTGATACCGCCCGACATACCTCGAGCAATAATAGAAGTACAATTGAATTGAGAATTACCCCAGACCTGGCGTAGCATCCACAAATTAATGTGAGACAATTTTGTCTCCTGTAAAGCGAGAAAATTAACCATGCACCTGTTACAAGATCACTAACCCAACTCGTTTTTTTGAGCTTTCCAGAACCTTGAATATTTATAGACAAGGCATTCATTTATTCAGCATGAACTCTCCATTGTCAGCTAATAAAGATGCGAGAGTGTTTTCACACTCTTCCATATTAAGTCCCAATGTCGTGCCTACCTTAATTGTTTCCTCCAAACGCTCTAACATAGAAAAACCATATTATAGTTTAGAAACTTCATCTGCTTGCTTGTTGCAAGATACAGATCCCTTTTGATTATCAGAATTATTCGGAGAGAAACCCTCTGGAAATTCTGGGGTCTCTGAACCTTTAGCTTCGTTAACTTTGTTGCACCTCTGTTTAATAAGAGAATCTAGTCTAAACGGATCACTATCAATAGGCTCCTAAACAATATTACCATTGCTAGGATCCTTATTGAGATTATCCAGAACGATATGATCACACTTCCGTTTGCAGTCATTAGAAACATTAGTACAACCATCTCATTAGCCGATTCAACATCATTATCCTCAAAAAATTTTGCCTCCTCATCCTCATACCTACCCCAAGAGTCTTTGTCTTCAGCCACTGAATCTTCCCTCATAAATGACGGCGTTCAACTGCAGAGTTCCCTTATCCTAATGGCATAAGTGACCTTTTTCAGAGTGACCATAATTGTAGCGAACACCAACGAAGCATGAAATGATTTGGTGCATAATCGTTTGCTAAGTCTATTGCTTCCATCAGTATCGTCCCAAAATAAAATCTCTCCCCATTTGCTGCAAATTTGAGTGAAAGTTTCATTATTCCATGCACGAAGAGGAACTCCTTCAATCTCCAACCATATAAGACGTTCATCCACCACGAAGTTATTATGCCACCGTTTCAAAAAGAACTTTGACAAATTCCTTCATGTTTGATGAATTTGTCTTTCGCATCATGTGTTGTGAACACAAACAAAACCCATAGGCCTCCCAAATATTTAAATTGAACATCCTAAAAACCTTCACTCCGACATAAGGACCGCGTTGTGCAATGGCACGAAAATCCTTATAGCAGCCGAGAATGGCCATGGGGAAATCATTGGTATTTTCATGCATAAGTGAGATCTCTGAAATGTTATCTCCATCACCCTTGACGCCACTGGTGTTGGTATCCTTAACAACCTTGGCATAAGAAGTTGCTTTACTCGAGAATGAATAGTTGCAATCCTTGCTAACAGGATGGGTGTTAACTTTAGCAACCTTAGCACCAACATGAGAGGTTTTAACCTCTTCCTTTCTAGCAAACCTAGCCACGTTGGCATGTAAACGAAGCTTACCAATCCAAACATTAGATAGCGAATTAATAAAGGATTTTGAATTAGACACCTTTATGAACGACAGAAGGCGAACATTTTCCCTAATTTATTTTTGCGATTGGCAATAAAGACATCGAAAAGAGTCTCATTGTTACCACATATGTTCCAAAGTTCACGCATCGTGAGATGGGAAGGGAAATTGGAGACATATACAGTGAGATAAATTTTCGCTAAATCATCCGCCAATGACTCCTTTGGTTGTGGGTATTGAAGCCTTTGAAACACCAAACCTTTTTTCTTTCGTGAAACCTTCGTCCAGTCGCTATCACCCATTACTCGAGAATGAAAAGAAAATTTGGGGTGTAGAAAAATTAGGGTTTAGAAAATAAATTGGGGTTTACTTGAGAATGAACAAGGGTTGAATGAAAAACCAAGGTTTTGGGTTGAATGAAAAATTAGGGTGTAGAAAAAAAAAGATAATCAACGATTGGAAAGATCACCGGAAATCGTCATGTTTTGGTAACGGAAATCGCCAAAGAGTTTGACTTTTTCCTTTTCCTTAAGTTGTTAGTTGTATTTTTTTTGTTACTTAAACAAATATGTTTATAAATAATTACAGAATATAATTTTTCTCTCTCTCATCATTTGTTTTGATACCAAAATCAAATTCTAATCCTATTTCAAACCCATATATAAAATAAACATATCCTAAGTTCCTTAAATTGTCATGTTGTATTTAATTTGTAGATATTGAAATTACTCTAGTTTCTTGTCATTCTTGATTTTGATTAGTCATTACCCAATATGCTTATCCACATTTTGGTTATTTCTTTTAAGAGCAATGCCATAATCATATAAAAATTACAAAGAAGTTTCACAAAATAATTTGTTATAGAAGAGTTGGGGAAGGAAGAAAGTAAATACTCGGTCAAAGTATCATGCCACATTGTCGTGTAAAATTAATTTTCTTAAAAGTTTATGTGGTTGTAGTAAATCATTTAATTATTGATCCATAATTATTTGGTATAGTAGAGCGACTAGTATCATTGTATTATTGTTGAAATGTGTTGAGTTGTGCAAGCTCATGCTTGGATATAAAGTCTAGGGGCTTTTTATGTCAAGATTTTCTAATGTTTGTATGTTTAGCTCTTGATGGCAAATTTTATATTCTACAGGGGTTAAAGTGTATTTTGCTGCTATAAAAGCAAAGACCTAACCCTATCAGCATAATCAAGTCGTTTTAATCTCTCACACATACATACATCTCTCTCTCAAGATTGTGATTGGTCTGGTATTGGTATTCTGATCATCTTGATCAGGTTTATAGTTTGGTAGGTGTTATTGAGAATGTAGTGAGGCTACTTTGTATCTTAATCATTGTAGTGGGATAGATATGATCCTTCTAAAGGGGACTATATTTTTCTTGTGTATTTGTGGTGAGCACACGTTTTGTGGACTCATCTTATTGTATATTCAGTTAATAAAAGAATTCACCAAGGGGTGGTTGGCTGGGTGATTTGATTGTGTTGTGGCTGGTTTTTTTAGATCAGATCTATAATTTTAACATGGTATCAGAGCCACGGCTTTGATCTCCGTTGTTTCTTGATATTAGGGTTTTTAGTGTTTGATCTCAAATTTGGGGGTTTCTTGTTTTTCGAGCGATTGGGATCTTTTGAGGCTGTTTTCTCGACGGCCGTGGTGTTAATTGCTGGTTTTAGTGGTGGATCTTGGATTTATCAGTTAGGGTCTTTTGAAACCCTAATTTGGTAAATTTGGGGATCTTGATTCTGGTGATTCCCTGTGGTGTTATTGGGGTTCTTGGTTGGTTATTGACTCTCTTGACTAAGTGAATCAAGAGTGTTGGTAATCTGGTCTTTCCGCTGCATTATCTCTGTAAGGTTTCTCTTTATTCCTTTAATTCGCTGAGTACTTTAGTTGTAACACTGCAAACTCTGTGGGTAACATCTTGACCTGCCTCCTTGAGAGGTACGGAAACCTGCTCTTCCCACAGATAGGTGTAAGACTGGGTACTTTAGTTGAATTGGGTGTGTGTATTAGTGTTCTTGATAGTTTAGTTGTTATTATCTTTAGTTGGTTTGGTTCTTGGTTGTTTTCTGTTTATTTGTTTGGTATCTGTTATCTGGTTGTTATTCTTGTTTGGTTGTCTGTTTGTCTTGTTTCTTGTTATTATGGCTGAAGTTCTTATTAGTTCTTTGGATGCTGGTAATCCTCTTTACCTGCATTCTAGTGATAACTCTAATGTATCTATTGTGCATTTTAAGCTTATTGGGTCTGATAATTACAAAATGTGGTCCACTGCTATGAAAATTGCTTTAAAAGGTAAAAATAAGATGGGATTTGTTGATGGTTCTTGTGTTAAACCTGTTACTAGCCCAGTTCTATCCCATCAATGGGAGAGATGCAATGCCATTGTTCTTGGTTGGATTCTTGGGTCCTTGTCCCCTGAGTTGTACTTAGGGCAGGTTTACTCAGAAATTGTATCTGAAGTTTGGGGTGAATTAGAAGAAACTTATGATAAGATTGATGGTTCTATTATCTTTAATGTGATTCATAAAATTAATACTCTTAAACAAGGTGTATTGTCTGTGCCTGAGTACTATCATAAGTTGAATTCTCTATGGAGAGAATTTGACACTTTAACTTTGTTACCTGCTTGTACTTGTGCTGCTCATGAAGGTGTGTTGAAGCATAATCAGCTTATTAGACTTATGCAGTTTCTTATGGGTTTAAATGAAGTATATCAACCAATCAGGAGCAATATCTTGTCTAGGGAACCTTTACCAGATGTGAAAGAGGCTTTTAATGTGGTCTATAGGGAGGAGTCTCATAGAGAACTCCACCCAAGTTCTGGCTTTAACAGCAAGGTCCAACCTGCTGCTTTTATTACTAAGACCAATAATAATTCTAACTCTAATAACAATTTTGTTATGAGGAATGGTAATGGTAATAATAATAATGGGAATGGTAATAGGGGACCTAATCCTAATCTGGTTTGTAAACAATGTGGTCTAATTGGTCATACCATTGAAAAGTGTTTTGAATTAAATGGTTATCCACCTGGTTTTAAAAGAAACCCTAACTTGTCTAATCAATCTGCTGCTGTCAAAAAGTTTAATGCTAATAATGCAGATGTGTCTCAACCATCCACTTCTTCTGGCTCTATGACTGGGTCTTTCACTAATGAACAAATGATGAAACTCTTAAGTCTCATTAATGAAAAACCTTCTGCTAATGTCTCTGCAAGTATGGCAGGTATATCTCCCACTTTCTTCAATAACAATGTGATGTTCAATCTGCATTTTGAGAAGTTTTTTTTGTGCCAAGTCTGGTTCTGTGAGTTATAATGTTACTTTAGGTTGGGTTATTGACTCTGGTGCCAATAAGCATATGACTGATTCCACTAAGAATATGTTTAATGTTGTTAATATCTCTAGTCTTATGTTAACTGTTGGTCATCCCAATGGTACTGTTGCTAAAATTTATGCTATTGGTAGTCTTAGACTTACTTCTGGTGTGGTTTTATTTGATGTTCTTGTTGTTCCTGAGTATAATGTGAGTTTGTTGTCTGTTAATAAGATGATTAAGGATAGTAAGTTCTTTGTTGGTTTTGATGAGCATAAACGTTATATTCATGATTTGAATCTAGGAAAAATTGTGGGGACTGGTAGTGATTCTGGTGGACTCTATTTGTTTGATGAAACTGATTGTGGTGAGTCTAATCTTGCTATGTGTAATTTTGTGTTTGTTTGTCATGTTTCTAATGAGTTATGACACCAAAGGCTTGGTCACCCTGCTGATCAAGTCTTGTCTACTTTGGGTAATAAAAACTGATTTTAAAAAGGTGGATCATCTTTCACCTTGTGATGTCTGTCACAAGGCTAAGCAAACTAGAGAACCATTTCCATTAAGTGAACATAAAACTGAATCTGTTGGGGATCTTATTCATTGTGATGTTTGGGGTCCTTATAGGGTAACTAGTAAGAAGATTTTAAATATTTTTTAACTTTGGTTGATGATTTTAGTAGAGGAGTTTGGGTATATTTACTAAAATCAAAGACTGAAGTTGGTGATCATATTACAAGTTTTATAAAACTTATCTTTACACAGTTTAACAAAAAAGGTTAAGATCATAAGATCTGATACACTTTTTTTCTGAATTAGGGATGGTTCACCAAACTTCTTGTGCCTATACTCCTCAGTAAAATGGGGCTGAGAGGAAACATAGACACCTGCTTAATTTTGCTAGGAGTCTTATGTTTCAGGGGGGATTCCCTTGAATATGTGGCTTGAATGTGTTTTAACTGTTGTGTATTTGATTAACAGGCTTCCCTCCTCTGTCTTGTCTGGTGCTTCCCCTTATTTTCTAGTATATGGTAAGGATCCTAGTCTCTCTCACATCAGACCTTTTGGATGTCTATGTTACTCTACTGTTTTAAATTCACATGATAAGTTTGGTTCAAAATCTGAAAAGTGTGTCTTAATTGGTTTTTCTAGTGTTAAAAAAACTTATAAATTGTATGGTTTGGAAAGTAAGTATGTGTTTTACTCAAGAGATGTTAAATTTTATGAAACTGTGTTTCCTTTCAAAATGAAGTCTTCAAATGTTCTTAATAAATCTTCAAATGGCTTTGATAAATCTGATAATGTTTTTAATATCTCAGAACCAAACTTTGATGAGAGTAAAGTAAACAACTTAAACTTTTTTGACATCCATGGGTCTGAAAGTCCCAATGATGAAGAGGGGGACCCTTCTAATGTGTAAGGTAGTGGGATGGTACCTCCAGATGACTGTGTTAATACAGTCAATAAAGGAAGTGCAACCACAACAACCCAGATAGAGGATACTATCACCTCTGAGGGCACTAATCAATTTTTTTTAATGGTGAGGATCAAAATGTTCAAATGGAAGCACCACCAAGTGTTAGGAGGTCTAGTAGAAATAGAAGTCAACCTGTTAGGTTTAACGACTTTGTTGTTGGTAGTAATGTGAAGTATGGTCTTGAAACATATGTTTCATATTCTAATCTGTCTAAAGTTAATATGTGTTTCTCTACCACTCTTAATAAGTCTTGTGAACCTAAGTCTCTTTCTGAGGCTATTCAAAACCCTATGTGGAAAGAAGCTATGAATTCTGAAATGGAAGCTTTACATAGGAACAATACTTATGAGTTATGTGAGTTGCCTAATGGCAGGTTTGCCATTGGGTGTAAGTGGATTTGGAAGCTTAAATTTAAGTCTTCTGTTGAGGTTGATAGATACAAAGCTAGGCTTGTGGCTAAAGGTTATAGCCAGAGAGAAGGAATTGATTATGAGGAGACATTTAGTCCTATTGTCAAAATGGTTACTGTTAGGTGTCTTATTGCCTTATATGTTTTTAATAAGTGGCCTTTATTTCAACTGGATGTTAATAATGCCTTCTTATATGGTGATTTGTATGAAGATGTATATATGCAATTGCCTCCTGGTTATTATGACAAGAATGAAACTAGGGTGTGTAAGTTGAATAAGTATTTGTATGGGCTAAAACAAGCTCCAAGGCACTGGAATGAAAAACTTACTACTGCTTTGGTGGAAAATGGTTTTAAACAAAGTCTTAATGACTATTCTTTATACACTAAAGATATTGATGGAATTTTCTTGGCATTATTGGTATATGTTGATGACATTGTCATCACTGGTAATAATGTTAGTGAAATTGAGAAATTTAAAAGTTTTCTAAACTCAAAGTTTATGATTAAGGATCTTGGTCCACTCAAATATTTTTTGGGAATTGAAGTTTTAAATAGTGATATTGGTCTTTGTCTTTCTCAAAGAAAATATTGCTTGGACTTATTACAAGAGTATGGTTTGTTGGCTTGTAAGCCTGCTGCTACTCCTTTGCAGCAGAATGTGGTTTTGAGTCATGTTGAGACTGAGAATGATAAATTCTTATTTAACATGACTGAGTATCAAAAATTGGTTGGAAAACTTATTTACTTATCTGTTACTAGACCTGACATCTCTTATGCAGTTCATTGTTTAAGTCAGCATATGCATGCTCATCTTAACTCACATTTCACTGTTGCACTTAGAGTTTTGAGATACTTAAAACATGCTCCTGGTACAGGTATTCAGTTTGATCATGGTAAAAAGCTTAATTTGTATGCTTATTCAGATGCATATTGGGCTAAATGTCCTATTTCTAGAAAATCTGTGTCTAGTTTTTGTGTTTACTTTTGCAATAATCTGATTTCCTGAAAAAGTAAGAAACAAGCCACTATTTCTAGGTCCTCAGCTGAATCTGAGTATAGGTGTCTTGCATCTACTACTTGTGAGCTTATTTGGATTATAAAAGTGTTTAAGGACCTTGGAATTGATGACTTGTTTCCTGCAAGTTTATTTTGTGATAGCAGTTTTGCTATTCAAATTGCTGCTAACCCAGTATTTCATGAGAAAACCAAACACTTTGAAATTGATTCGCATTTGGTTAGAGAGAAGGTAATTTCAGGGGTTATTAAAACCTTGAAAGTTGCCTCTGCTAACAATGTTGCAAATATATTTACAAAAGGATTGCGTGTTTCTCAACACAAGCAGTTTTGTGATAAGCTTGGTTTGGTGGATATGTTCAAGCCATGAGCTTGAGAGGGGGTGTTGAAATGTGTTGAGTTGTGCAAGCTCATGCTTGGATATAAAGTCTAGGGGCTTGTTATGTCAAGATTTTCTAATGTTTGTATGTTTAACTCTTGATGGCAGGTTTTATATTCTACAGGGGTTAAAGTGTATTTTGCTGCTATAAAAGCAAAGACCTAACCCTATCAGCATAATCAAGTTGTTTTAATCTCTCACACATACATACATCTCTCTCTCAAGATTGTGATTGGTCTGGTATTGGTATTCTGTTAGTAATATGATCATCTTGATCAGGTTTATAGTTTGGTAGGTGTTATTGAGAGTTGTAGTGAGGCTACTTTGTATCGTAATCATTGTAGTGGGATAGATAGGATCCTTCTAAAGGGGACTATCTTTTTCTTGTGTATTTGTTTGATGAGCACACATTTTGTGGACTCAATATTCAGTTAATAAAAGAATTCATCAAGGGGTGATTGGCTGGGTGATTTGATTGTGTTGTGGTTGGTTTTTTGAGATCAGATATATAACTTTAACAATTATGATTATGAATTTCTCAGCATGTTGCTAATGGAATTGAAGGGTCCCAAATCAGAGATTTAGGATTTTCTTTTTAATTTTTAAGGCTTCAAAAGGGTTTAAGTTAGTTGAGGATACTTTAAGGCAGAGTAAAGCTTTTCCCATCCAAAAATATTGCATTCCATTAAAGTACTTGTTGTGTGTTGTACTGTTTAAAGCATCTCTGATGATATGTAGAAGGAAAAAAGCTTTTATCATTGGAGTGACGGCTTTTTTTCTTCAAACACTTAAGGATCCTTAGAAATGAATTTTTTACATAAAGCTTTCATTAAGTCCTTCTCTTTCATGTAATTTGTAAAAGACACGGTAATATATTCCTAACTAGCTACATGCCCGCCCGTTGGGCGGCTAGCTTCAAGAAATCTTCAAGATAACGTATAGTAGAATAGTTTTTAAGTTATCATTCAACCGTAAAAAGAAACACAATGACATCAAAATGTTTCCGGTTTATATCTCCAAAAATGCACATTGTGTCTATTTACCTACAAAAAGGGAAAGAAAACAAAAGGTTGTTTATTAATGATAGGATGGATGCAAGGTATGTAAGAATAAATGTAAACCAATAACACTCAAGATGGTATAAAAAATGCCGCAAATAAGAATCAGTAGTTATAACAACAACTTTGCAACTTAAAAGTTATAAAAACTCTACATATAAAACACATAACAATCTTGAGAATATTCATAATCTATGGAAAACCTCTTTGTACACGACATTTGTTGTATATATCGTTAAAAACAAAAGGTTTACAAATATATATCGTTAAAAACGAAATAATGTTAACAATAAAAATAAGTTTATATGAGTCATAATCGTAAAAGAAAAAAGATACATATTAATTATAGTTGGGCATAATAGAACTAAACAAAGATACTCATAATCTGTGAAGAATCTCTTTATACACAATGTTTTTTGTAGCATTGTGTAGTTACTATCTCTATCAAAAATTCAAAAGACAACACTTTAAGATCTTTTTTGCTTTTTACTTTTAAAAGGGCCACATAAAGTTGTCCATGTGAGAAAATTGAGCATTCAAAATAAAGTCCAACCTTTGTCAAAGTTTGACCTTGACTTTTGTTTATTGTCACGACAATAGAAACAGAACATCAAGTTCAGAACACTCACGTAGTATACATAATGCACCAAAATATTCAATATGTAGAAGTGGGCTAAAGTGACCTTAAGTTTTTAAGTATCATGAATGCATTCGTTTTAAAATAACATGAGACTCTACATACCATCATATGAAGTTTATGAGTTGGTGCATTTTTCAAAGATGCGGAGATTTCTAATTCTAAAAGAGCCCATACAAAGTAAACTAAAAAAACTAGAGCAATAAATGTTGAAAATAACACCACCTTGATTCGCGTACAATTCAAACATTAAAGGTTGAAGCTATACAATATTTAACTACAAAGTTTAGAGTTATCACTCAATTTCAGCACACAAATATCATATACAATTCAAACATTATCGAGATCCTTGAATCTACCAATTTTCTCGATTACATAAAAGAAAAGAAAAAAAAACGGGTAAATGATCCAATTGTTCACTCCGGGAAGAATATACAAAAGGTTGCTCAATCCGCCAGTTATGACTCCCCTTGCAGACGACTTCTTGCCAAAAAACGCATAACCTACATAATGAGCCACACTCAAATTAATAATTTATATAATCGTTTTTACCATTTTAAAGGGCCGAAAACTGCAACCTGTTGTAATTTCTCGACCAGAGAATCTTTCCCAAATTTTGCAAGCTCCGCCCAATCACCTGCATCAACCATAAATCAAATCATTTTAAATTTACATGGAAGTAAAGAACTCGGATATGCATTGATTAACCCTTAAAAAACTTATGTGATACTAAACCGTTTGTTCAAAGTCAATACCTTGAGACGCCTTACTTGATCAGCCCATGCCATAAATGTTTCTAAATCACTACTCATCGCTGGTGGAGCTAGTGGCTGATTACTCAATATAATCACATCCGTTGAACCATTAAGTGAAATCCAATCACCTTCTCTAATCATCAAATCACCGATCAATAAAATCTGCACGACATATGGTTGTTAATGGCCTTCAAAATATAAGTAGATAAGCAGATAAGTTGTTTTACCCAAACAATCAGAGGGTGTTTGATATCGCTTATGTATGTGCTTAGATGCTTATTTAGAAACATATAAGTAGTTTTGAGTGTTTGGAACTGCTTATCTGTTATTTTAGTATAAAATTATTCTAAAAAATGTCCCAAGCACCCCGCTAATGACTTATTTTTAGCTTTTGATACTTATGGTACCCTGTTAATGTTTAAGACCACAACAAACGAAATTTTGATAAATATAATACAATGATACATAGTCAAGTTACAAATGGTGTTACAAAGTATAATCTGAGGTAAAATAACCATCCACGTGTTGATATTTTACATGTGAAAATCCTCTCTGTAATGCTACATAAATTTTTAAGTTAAGTATCTCAATCTTTAACGCATGGGAGCTGAGCAATTATTTAAGGGGGTGTTTGGAATAGTGTATATTCTGGTCTTATGAGCTTATATGTATCTGAAAAACCTGATAAGATTAGGTTCAACATGTTTATAGTGATCTTATCGATTTTTCAAAATTCTAATTAGTCACTAAGATGACAAAATAAGGTAAAGTATACTCCCTTGCCATCTTACCAAACAATAAGGGCTCCAGCCTTATATATTTGAGGTGTATCTTAGCGCTTCTCGCGTGAGACATAAATTAAGGATACAGATTTTTAAGCATTTGAAATCCATCTGGTTGAATTTTGAGACCCATTCTACCCGTTTCATAACAACCCATTTTTGCCTAAAAGGGTCAAAACTGTTTTAGTACTATTAGGGGAATAAATTATATAGGATTTGAATGTGCCGCTTGTTTCCAGCATAAAATTGAGTATCAAATGGCAATATTCAAAATATATAGTAGTAATAATAATGACATACCATATGGTTTAAGGTTGGTAAGTCTTAAACGGATCAATGATGTACTACTATCAATAAGATCACATGCAACTATGAGTACGTAGACACCCAAAATGCCTTCTTCAATTCCCTCCATTGTCAGGTAGAAGTAATAAAACCCATGTGCATTCATGTATTTGCAGCTCAAAACTTCAGAATGACAGAGCCTATTTTTGTCCCTCTTAACATACAAACAAAATATTAGTGACAAAGATGAGGTAGAAGAGATAAAGTATACTCTGCTCGTCTTTTCTGGAAGCTGATAAGGTTGTTGTAGCAGTGGCGACGGTAGCTACAGTTGCTTGCTAAGATGACAAAATGAATTTACAAATTTTAATGACTTTCCTAGATTATTTATAAAACCATGCCCTCATATTTATTGTCAGAAACAAACGATCGCGTAATTATAATTATTCCATCGACCGCAGTTGCTGCTAGAATCTTCCCGTTGTGGTTAAAGCATAGCGACGTGATAACAGGTGGATCATTACCAAGAGGTAGGGTTGTCTTCAATGGAATTCAAAAAGTAAGACATGGGAGTTGGGAGCTCTCTTAGAATTATATTATTATTAATATTAGACACAAGTTTTTAAAGCACGTACCATTGCCTTGCATGCTCTCATGTTCCACACAGTTATTGATGCAAATCCCAATTTATCAATATAACTTGTGCCATGCCAGCAAAATTGGTTCAACGGGGCTGCATTTTATGTCCAGAACACTGGAAAACAAACACAGACACAAAGTAAGCGACAAAAACCTTTGCAGGGAACAAAATGAAGTATAAACGCTACAACAGATATGAGAGTAACCTTGGAAATGCATCAGTTGTACTGAGATCAGAAACAACCCTCTTTGCATCAACATTCCATGCTTTTATACCTCCATCAGCAATGCCTATTAGAAGCTTTGTCAAAATGGATAATCAAATGTAGGACCATTACTTCCTCATATCCAACATTCACAACATCCAAAACACAATAATTATATAGACATATAACTTTCAATTTTATATTATGAGTATATTTGTGGCATTCTGAGATTTATTTAGTTGGTTCTATTTGCTCTAAGAAATTTCAATAGAAATTTATAAGCAGAGGATAAAGTTTCACTTAAATTATGATCATACACAAACTTGTGAAATTTAAAATAACATTGGCTTAAATTAGTATACCAAGCGGTCAGGTTTGCATTCCCATTCGAGTGACATGATCTCGGCCCCAAACTTGTGAAATTTAAAATAACATTGGCTTAATAGATGGTTGCATTTCGTGATGGTTGCATTAAGAAAAAAAGAATACTTTGAAGTCACTCTCATTAAAAAGATAAATTGATTTTGAAGGGATGTACCTAACTGTGCCATCAACATAAGCATTGGGGGGGGGGGGGGGGGGGATGCCATTTAGATATTTCATATCGAATCTGCCAGGGTTAATTTAGTATCCATTGCAAACAATAATCTGCGTCACCTTTTGCTTGCCATTCGGTGTCAAATGTAGGCTTAACACAATTCTTTTCGTGTGTTCGCCAATCTCCTCTCACCGCAAACGGCTTGTCACATTTCCTGCACATAAGCATCATAATCGTTGGAGTAATGGTGCACGTGTCATTAATATTAACATTATGTTATCTAAGTGCTAGTGATATATTAATCATAAACTATAATCTGTAAGGTCAAGCAACACATTGCAAAGAGCAACCAAATACAACAGAACTGCATTACATGATATTCAAGCCTAAACATACTCTCAACAAATGATCAGTCAATTGTACACTTTTAGCTAAGTGATTTGATATAGCAGCGAATGTTTCTTATCTTAAGGAATGTATTTAGACTGAATGTATCGAATTGTAATAGTT
Source organism: Chrysanthemum seticuspe (assembly GCA_019973895.1). NCBI lineage: Eukaryota > Viridiplantae > Streptophyta > Magnoliopsida > Asterales > Asteraceae > Chrysanthemum > Chrysanthemum seticuspe. The sequence continues at coordinate 246,172,616 of BPTQ01000003.1, read as the reverse complement.
ACTGGAATGTACAAATTTGTAGCTCGTAAACTCAAATATGTGTAGATCCTATAAACCTTTTACTTGATCTGTGTATCAATTACCTATAACCCTTCTACTTGATCTGTATATCAATTAGTAAGCTATAGGTAATCGACATTCCACAAAGACGCATAGAAAAGTGTAATAAAGTACGATATGATCTAAACATCTTCTAGCACTACTAATGTAAGTGATATTGCTTCACTACTCTAAGAGGCGAATCAAGAATGTTGCATTGTCTAAGAAGTATAATTAATGATTTTTCAATGTTGTACCGATTGAGAACTCCTATCGATCAATCATATTTCTTTAAATCCTGCACTATATCAAACGTTGAAATAATAACTTATTTCTCATTCATAACACCTACCAAACAGCCACTTTTGATTCAGTAAATAGTCATTCGGTCATATCAGGATATTCACTTGTTGCTAAATCCATGTCTTGTACATTATCATCATCCTTACTAAATTAAAAAAATAATATTTTGCTATCCGAGTGTAAGTGGTTTGTTAATATAGTACAATGGCTAATAAACATGAAGTAATAAACATTACTGTTACCACCTTTTTTTTGCATGATGACTTGGCTTTATGATGTGGCATGGTATGGCTATTATATACCGAGTTCAGATTGGAGTTTAAAATGGAAGAAACTTAATAGCTTACCACAAGAATCTTGTTGGCCGTTGTTTTCAGCTAATCCGAATTCTGCAAGCATTGCTTCAAGTTCTTTCTTCTTCAGTTTCTTCTTCGAGTAACTGTCCTTTGGCACAATCAGATCTTTTTCATTACAACTGGTTTTTATACTGCCACAGTTTCTGGTTCATGATCATTTTCATCATCAATTGTAATTATGAAGAAAATTGTATAATACGCTAGAGTGATAATATAAATTATATATATATACTAATTGGCGGGGAGGAAAACAGTAACAAGCAAGGCATTAAATGCCAACTTTTCTAACTTGGCAAAAATAGCCCCTGAGGTTTAAGTGGCGCTGCAAAGTAAGTCCAAACATTAAATGCAAAGTTTCACAACTTGGCAAAAATAGTCCCTAAGGTTTAAGGGGCGTTGTAAGGTAAGTCCTGTAGAATTAATGGCTAACTATAGCAACTTGGCAAAATTAGTCCCTAAGGTTTAAGTGTCGCTACAAAGTAAGTCCTTTTAAGCCAATCCCGCTGCATCGCGCGGGTTCCCACACTCGTATATAACTAAAAGGCAGGACATAGTAACTCCCAAACACTGTTGCACATTTAATGCCAACTTTCGCAAGTTGGCAAAAATAGCCCCTGAGGTTTAGGTGTCGTTGCAAAGTAAGTCCAAATTGGCAAAAATAGTCCCTAAGGTTTAAGTGTCGCTGCAAAGTAAGTCCTTTATAGCAATTTGGCAAAAATAGTCCATATCCAAATTCACGTCTACAAAAGCAATCCCGCTGCATCGCGCTGTTTCCACACTCGTTGTAAACTATTCATCGAAAATAGATAAAAGGAAATTTGGTATTAACTATAGATATTTTATTCAAGAACTCACATGTGGTTAGTCACTTGACTTTAATGCAAGAGGCTGCAATTTCTTAGTACTTCTCAAGCTGTTAAAGAATATTACATGACCATAACGAATACTTAATTAGTGCAAGTTAACACATTTGAGTCTTTGTTTCAAATTCAATAAATAACTACATGGTAGTCTAGTTGCTCTTTTTGATGTAATGAGCTGTTTAGTTGCTCTTTTTGCTGTTAAAATGGGTTGTTCGGCTGCCCTTTTTTCCATCAACACGGGTCATTTGGTTGTACAATTTTAGCCGTAAAAAATAGGTCAAAATAAATTGTTTGGTTGATGTTTTGCTATAAAAATGGTCAGTTTGGTTGATGATGGAACTCCAAAACAGGGCAGTTTGGTTGATACTTTTTGTTGTCAAAAATGGTACTTGTGTAATAAAAATCACCTATTGTTAGATAAAATGACATAACTTAAGTAGTATATACTAATGGCTTTCCTTTAAACCACAATAACTACTCACAAATCAAGCATCCACACACCCTTTTTATTCAGAACACAAGCATATCACAATTGGTTGAATATGGAGCCTTTAACTAAAATTTGTTACATTAAAATAAAAGATACCTTTTTATGGAACCTTCTATCCCAAAATAAGCTAAGCCAAACACTCCTTAAGTTCCAAAAAGATTATTAGCCAGATGATAAAACCTGTATACCTACACAACAAATGATGTTTTTAGATATAAATGATAAATGCCTTAGATATAAAAGAATCAATGGGTTTTAGATATAAAAGATACATGTTTCCCATCATCAAAATCCTTGTATTTAGTAATATCATTTCTCAACTATATTTCATTAACTAGTTGATTAACTAAAATTTGTTACATTAACTCGAAAAGCGAAAATGTTGCCGTTTTTTTCCTTTCAAATTTGAACTCGGTATATTTCATTAACTGGTTGATTCTGTTCATGGAACAATAGTTTAAAAGGCATGTTCATTGTTTATGAAAACTTTCTTGTCAGGCCTTCTAGCCCAACGAATGTTGTCACAAGCACACACCATTATGCCATAACTTTGTCAAACCGAAAAAGTACCATCAATTCATATAACATGAATCATATAAGAATTAAAAGTCAAATACAGTTTCAAAGGGCATTTTTATCAAACACTTGGTGATTATCAAAATTAAAACCCTAAACCTACAATTTCAAGATTAATGAAAATTTGATAGAATAACCTCTCGCAATCAAAGAGAGGGAACCACCACCATCAGCCTGCAAGATGAAAACTTAACCTCATAACACACATAATTAGGTTTCGATTGGGGGATTTTATCAACTCATATTGGGGGATTTGATTTGGGGGGGAATTGTACAAAATTAGTTTCGATTATGAATCTGATTTTGATAGCCTTCTCCAATTTTGGATAAATATTTTGAATTAGGAGGAATTAATTTGATAGAGTATTACTTGATTAGTATGGCTTGAAACGGTTTTGTTTTTAATGCTTTGAGAATTATTATTGATCGGACGGTGCAAGTAGTTTTGGGGAATTAAAATGTCACGTGTCATTTTTTCAGAATTTTGAGGGGAGATGTGATTCAAACAAACCCTCATTTATATAGAGTAGGGATATAAAGGATAAAAATATGTTTTTAAAAGCTTTTAGCATTGAAGTTCATTTTGTTGTAATGGTCATAAGATAGTGGAACTATGATTTGAGAACAAAAAAGTCATCAAAAGCTTTTGCGCATTGTAAATGCTCTTAGTTTGTATTACATAAATGATTTTCTTAACAATCCTTTTGCTTAGTTATATATATATATATATATATATATATATATATATATATATATATATATATATATATATATATATATATTCTCTTGATTATCTGTTTTTTAAAGCAGAAAAATAGTTTTTTTATTCAAAAACTGTACGCTTTTATGCTTTTTTTAAGTAGAAAATCAATTTTTCATAAGCAGGTTAGAAGTTGTTTATTTCATATGGTTTTAGTTGATATGAAATTAAATTACTTTTTACTATAATATTTAACCTAAAGCATTTTAAAAACGAAATTGATTGAAAAATTATAATAAAATTATTATTTTACTAATATTGATGCATTTTTTAGTAAAATAAGCAAATCTTAACACTAGTTCCAAAAATACTTATTTATAAGTGCTTAGTTTTAGCACAAGCAGAGTAAACAACAACCCCAAACACCCTCTAAATGTGTATCGCTTGGGTGACTTCCTTAAGGATCTTTAGCTTTGCCAAAATCAAATTTACAAAACTTTGATAGAATCATAGAAAGATATTTATATACTATGAGCACAACAAATAGCTGAAACATTTATATACTAAAAAAGTAAAAGATGCAAAAGAGAGCCTTTGACCACATCATTTTTTACGCATGCATCTCTTGTGAACAACATTAAAGTTACCACACCGGCCCTGTTATTCTATAAATTTTTGCCGACGTACACAGAACAATATTACCGCATTTTTTTGTGTTCTTTGCGGTCTAAGCATATTATGTGTTTCACGACAAAAATATTACCGCATTTGAGAGTTGAGATCAATATAAAACCAAAATTGTCTAAAGATACAATTAATCAATCCTAACCACTCATTTTTTATTAAAAAAAAAAAAAAAAAAAAAAAAAAAAAAAAAATCACATTTTTATTAAAATTAAATATTTTGTGAACGGTAAATCGTCAAGTGAAAAAAAATACATCATCGCAACGAATACTTTTTTATCTTTGACACCTTGATATGCCTTCGACAGACTTTTCTTTTCAATTTTTTTCAGTTATGTCTGTGATTTTTCCATAAGTAACTAAAAAAAATTGAAAAAAATTCGTTGAAAATGTATAGAAGTGCCCCTAAGATGATTTAATTCTCGTCACAATAATATAATTCTTTTTGCTTAACGATTAACGGTTTACGAGATATTTAATTTAAAAAAATAAATATTAAGGGCCCGTTTGGTTTGTTGCTAGGAATGACAATGGGTATCGGATTTGGAATGAGGTGGAATGATAATGGGTATGAAAAAATGTATGATTACGATTGTTTATGTTTGGTTGATAAAATATGGTATGAAAAAGTGTATAGATATTTGAATTTTGTAGTGGAAAAAAGAGGGGCCCATGGGAATGGATTTCATAGACACCAAATTGGTGTGTAATGAATCTATGACTATGATATACCCATTTCATTACCGGGCCCACAAAACAAAACAAAACAAACACTTACTATGACTTTGAAAGTCATAGTCTCATTCCCATTCAACCAAACCAAACGGACCCTAAATCTAATTGAACTTTTTATCTCTAACAAAAGCATAGGTCGATTGAAATTTAAAACCACACATATTGGGCTTGTTTGGGCCAGATGATTGCTGGTCTGTCTGACATATTGTAAAACCCATCTTAAACTGTTACATTATGGCCATACGGGTCGTTTCTAACCCCCCAACTGAAACTAATAGAACCAGACAGAAGACGATTGCTAAAAGAAAAAGTTAAAAAAAATCTTGTTCCACCGTGTGAGTTATATCATTCTTTCCACCTGCTCATTTCAAGGTATCATCATTTTATGTTAATTAGTTACCACTATTTTTTTTCTTTACATACTAATTCATTTTGACTTACGATCACATATATAACAATTTTATTTACTTATAAATGTTTTATTGCTTCTTATTATATGCATACCAAGTGTTTGATGAAATGCCGAAACCATATAACACAATTTTGACTGTCATATATATATATATTGAGACAATGGTCTAAGGATACTTGAAGTGTGTTATAGCGATTCTCGAGTTTTTTTTATGCATATGCTATTTGTTTAATCTGATATGATTGTATAATGAAAATTTGAGTTCTTCCTTAACCAGCATTTACATTATGTAATTTGGTATCCGTCTACCCGTTTTAAAGATTGGGTTTGAAAACTCATACCCATTCGGCCATTCCATCTTTTTTTTAAGTTCATGCCGATAGTGATTCTGACTACAAACCAAACGCCACCCTGGTGTTGGGAACCCTTTTAGCCAAATCGAGTTAGGTGACACTGAATTATAGATGCCAAAGACCAAATCTCCTCAATTGCATAGATTAAATTCAATATATATGAAATGGGGAATAAATCGATTAAAACTAAAGTTACATTGTAGAAAGACATGTTTGGTTGTTTTCATTAAGATATAAACGTTCATGAACACAGTAAGTTTTGACAAACATAGAAGGAATCAAAGAGTAGTTACGAGATTGGCCAAAATCTTGTTATGCTGATCTTTTGAAATTCTCATTTGCAGCTCCTAAAGAAAAATGAAATTTAAAGAGTTGATGGAAGCTTTGCATTTCGTTTGCACCTTTTCATTCTGGAGAATGGGTGTTCTTTGGACATTTCCTCTTATATTTTCTTATATAAAACTATACACTCAAAGCATATTCTCCAAGAGAACCATATATCACCATTGTGCTGTTTCACCTTTGCCTCCAATAACATCAGCATCGTCGACTTCCACTTCCAATAAGACATCTGACAGACGTCTACCAATCTGCATTATCACTGGTGTAAGCATGTTTATCAACTTTTCCAAGTTACAATATATGGGTATACTGACGGCAAATTTCTCATTACATATCAGTATACTTAATTTGTTTCCTTACAATACTTATATGAAACTTTTTGTTGCTAAATATATCTCATTTTAACATATGTTTACCATTAATTTCAGGCGACTTCTGGTTTGGGTGCTGCAACGGCTCTGGCTCTTTCAAAGGAAGGCTTTTTCGTTGTTCTTGGTACGTTAATTATTTTCATGTACTACTTGTGTTTACTTGATGCCGTTGAAAAAATAAAAAAATAAAAAAAATAAAAAATAAACTTGTTTTTACTTGATCTGCATAGGTTATAAGTCTCTTATATAGCTAGATATGAGCATTGCAACCATGCATCAATATTCAAATTAAATGCTGGTAGCTACTTTTTTTTCCCTTGTGTTAGAGTTTTTCTTGGTATCCATTATAGATTTCTTTGTCACCTACTTGAAGAAAAAAATATAAGCAAATCAATCTCACTCCCTATTCCGCTGTGTGACAATCATCAGCGATGAATAACTGAAGTTTCCTTACATGCCTGCAGCTGGAAGATCTTCCGATAAGTTATCAAAGGTATGTTCTATGCCAGATGTTAAATATGTACCATGTGTTTCAGTTATCCTCTTTTTCTAATTTTTTTAGACAGGTTATGTCTGACATCAGAAAGCAGAACAAAGAGGCGAATCTTGAAGCTTTTCAAGTTGACTTATCATCATTCTCATCAATAATGAGGTTTAAAGAATCTATTGAACAGTGGATTTTGGACTCGAATATGCATCCTTCAATTCAGCTTCTGATAAATAATGCTGGGATACTTGCAACAACAAGTAGATTCACTACTGAGGGCCATGACCAGTAAATAATCTTATCTCTTCCTACGGTTTTAAAAGTAATTAATCAGATTAATTTATTTGCTAAGATGGTTATAATATTAAAGTATTTGCCTTGACAAAATGTTGTACCTTTTGACAGGATTATGGGGACTAATTACATTGGGGCATTCTCTCTTACACAAGTTTTGCTCCCTTTTCTAAAGAACAGTCCAGTTCCTTCACGTATTATTAATGTCACATCCTTTACACATCGGAATGGTGAGTTTATGTTACAGATATCAGAAACTCGTTTTATTGTTAAAGATGTCTGATGATATTGGATGTTTGCTAAAGTATGCAAATAAACTTTCAGAAGGATGCATATTATCTCACATTAGTTTTTTTTTAAAAAAATGAGTCATGGTACATGCTTATAAATTTTAGGGTCATAATGTGTTTCCAGCTAAGTTTATGCTTTTGGGTATTATTTTTTCAACGAGTTGCATTTTTCCTTTTGCTCTCCAGTTTCTAGCTTTCCAGCAGCGAAGGAAACCATTACTGGCAACCATTTTTCAAGATATAAAAGCTACCCTTTTGCTCAGATCTATGAGTACTCAAAATGTAAGCAAATATTGATAACATCTTAAGTTTAGTTTAATTAGTTTCGTACTCATTCACTACTTACGCCTTGTTTCTTTTGTCTTTAGTATGTATATTACTCTTCTCGTATGAGCTCCATCGACAATTTCACCTCACAGAAGGATCTCAACCAATATCAGTAATGTAGGTGATTAGTTTTTTTTTTTTTTTTTTTGTTATCACGATACAAGTCAATTTACTTTTTCGTTTCAATTGATTTGTAAACTGATGGTTTCTTAATAACTGGGCATGTGTGATGAACAAAAGGGTGGTGGACCCCGGAGCAGTGAAAACCGACATCATGCGTGAAGTACCATGGTATATCTCGCAGACTGCTTTTTTTTGCCTACAGCTTTTGGGACTTCTGCAGTCACCTGAGGCAGGTGTCTCTTCCATGGTTGATGCAGCCCTTGCCCATCCTGTAAGTTCTTCGAGCTGGTTATCGTTATAAGGCCGGGTTGGGGTTGAGCTATTTATCTTATCAGGTTATCGGGTCACCCCGATAAGACCCGAAAGCTTTTATTTAAAATGTTTTGAAATTAATGCTTCAATACTTTTGTTGTTTAGTTGTTTAAGACCTGATTTGTTCTCCCAAATTTTGACACTAATAATACGGGTACTGTCTTTGCATATTTGTATCACGAGTACTGGTTGTTGGTACAAAATTATAGAGAATAACAAATCAATCTTTAGTGAACATAAAGCCTTCTCATTATATGTTCTGTCAATTACTATACGGATACCAATAAGATTATACTCCATGTCCTTTTATCCAAAGTTAAGTTGGAGCATATATGATACAGAACCAAATACATGTTTGTTTTTTTATTTATTAAAGGAACAATGAAATGGTTGCTTGTAACTTTTATTTAATAAAATTAAAATTGAATGTGAAATTGAACACCAAGAACATGTTTACTGGTATTGTAAATTTATACAAATTAGAATTGCTGGTACTTCACATGTTCAACGCCTAATGTTGGTATGCTACTGTAACCTTTTATTTGTTGTACACGGCATGGTACTTGTACATTTTATTACGCTTGCACATTTCATTTATGTTAAGTTAAAAAAAGCAACCCGATAACCCGTCCTGAAACTCACGCGAACCCGATAACCCGATTTCTTATAGGGTCAGGCTGCGGGTCACTTTTTTCTTAAAAAAACCCGAATCGACCCGATAACAGACCTATACACAATATGAGAATTGACAATTAACCGGAACTTATTGCGTGCAGGAAACATCAGGGTTATATTTTTTTGGTGGAAAGGGTAGGACTCTTGAATCTTCAGCGTTATCTCATGACATCATGCTCTCGAGAGAACTGTGGGATACGTCTAATGATATATTCCAAGATTGTCTCCTGAGTTACAACAGAGGTTCAGTTTCTTATGAGAAGGCTGCTTAACTATACTCTGTACCTTAGAAAATTTTGGTGCTGCTCCTATGTTCTATATTTAGTTGGAAATGTCAATACTTTTGGAATTGTCACATGTTTTTGGTTCTTTGCTGTTTTAACTTTTGCATATTGTAATAACTTGAGCATACTTGCATAGTTGTATTATGACTATTATCGTTTTTTTTTTTTTTTTTTTTTTTTTTTTTTTTTTTTAATGTTATATCCAAAATCAATATGATCTTATCACTTTAATGATCATACTAATAGTTATAGCTGGCTGTCTTAACCAATTTTTCTCTTCTGACTTTTGAGATAACACTGATGATACATCACTTGCCTTCGATAGGTTCTGTTGTAGTCACTAGAGTCTTATTTGTTTTAATTGTCAATTAAAGTTGTCATAATGAAGTTCTAGTTTTTATATGCTTTTTAAAGAAAAACACTAATAATGCAGTATTTTACTGTATGCTAATTTTCTAATTTGAGCTTACTTTGGTGTATTATAATTTTTTTTTTTTTTTTTTTTGACATTTTTAATGACTAATTCACGAGGTCTGAGTCGTACGACATAACCATGTTTTCCCCGAATTTCATCAGTTCCAGGCTCAAGTGCCTGTTCATCCATCTTCATTCCAAAGGAGGGCAAGTTTCCTATATTTTCCGGGAAGACGAACGTGGCCAATTTAGATTTGTTTACACCAAGCACGAAGCATTAATTGCATAATACAACCAAATCATCTTTGTTAATACAACAGTCAATTAGTCATCAGTTTTATCTTTAAAAAAAGAGATTAAGGCTGTGTTTGTTTTTTTTTTTTTGCCTCTTAACGCGTCTGAACGGGCAAAATGTCTGAATCGGTCAGACATTTTGCCGTTCAGACCGTTTGTTTTTTTTTTTCCGTTCAGACGTCTGAACGGAAAAAATGTCTGAATCTGTCAAGACCTGAGAGGGGTGTCTTAACGCGTCTGAATGCTTCTTGTAGACACAAAATAACCAAAAAAAAAATCCCGTTCAAACATGCGTTTTTTTTCTTCGTTCAGATGCGTTCAGATTCAGACATTTACGCATCAGATTCAGATTCAGACGTGCGATTCAGATTCAGATTCAGACCCTCTTAAAAAACAAACACCACCTAAGATGAGTAACTAACATTAGACAAAAATGATAAGAACAAAAAATATCGGTCATATGACTCGTACCTAGAAAAAAAAATAATTCAAGAATACAATGTAAAAAGATTTGACTTGTTTCGGTCAGGAAGAAAATGATACAAAATGAAAAAAAGTAAAAAAAATTGTGTACTCGAGTATCGTTTAAAAAAAATAAAATAAATATAAATGGGTTGATTTATTTTGAAATTAAATATTTTCTCATGAAATTAAGCTAAAAATATTTACTTTTATATTCCTCCATCCCTATATATTTACGTTAATTATATAATAACAATAATAATAATAATAATACTAAAAAAAAAAAAAAAAAAAAAAACCTAGTTAAAGCGTTGACAAAAAATTAACTTACACAAAACTTATTTTTCAAAGTTTTTATTTACCAATCAAAAAGTATATCCTTTTAAATACTCATCTAATACTACTAGCCTCTAATAAATAAAGAGTCGTAGAAAGCAAGAAATGAAATATCATCGTGTATGATTTCCTTTCCAATCCACCAAAACGACACCGTATCAATAATCAAACTAGTCACGAAATAAAATCCCTATTTGACCAAAACAAACAAATAAACATTTTTATTTATTTTAATTAGCAAAAACGATGGCGATGCAAGCCAGCATGGGATTCTCCAAGATCATCATCTTAATCGGAGCAGGTTTCATTCAATTCAATTCCACTATAACAATTAAAATCACTTTTACATTTCAAGCCCTAATTTATTTATAAATATGTATAGGGTATACTGGTACCTTGTTGATGCAAAATGGTAAACTCTCTGACGTCTTAGGGGAGCTTCAGGTATTTATATTTTTTAATTAAATGATATCATTTTTATTTTTATTTTATTAAGTTGTAGTGTTGATTGTATCATTTTTAAATGAAATTGTTAAGGCTTTGGTGAAAGGATATGAAGGGAAGAGAGGCGATGGTGGCGAAAATGATCACGCTGATGCTATTGCTGCACAGGTACTTATTTACTTATTAGTTACTTAGTTTACGTGTTGGTTGTTTGTCGAAATGGTTTAGAATTGCTTAATTTTAGGTTTATCTACAACTGATTTTTTAGAACTAGGCGCGCCACTATTGATGCTATTGCTGCTCAGGTAATTATTTATTAGTTGGTTTACTTGATGGTTGTGTGTCGAATATTTAGAAATGGTTTAGAATTGCTTATTTTATGTTTATCTAGAATTAATAATAGACAAGTAGGCGCGCCACTATTGTATCCTCCGGAATCGGATTGTTTAAGTTGATAAGGCTCGAGTTTAAGCTTGTTTGGAGCCGTGTGCTTGTAGTTCGAGTTTGGTTTGTGACATATCTTACAAGCTCTGGCTCGGCTCATTTTTACGATAGGCCTAAAGCACGACTCTAGGTCAGCTTGTTAAATACACTATGCTTGAGCTCGTTTATGTATAAATATACACAAGTTTATATGCAATTCTACGTATACCAAGTATACTTACACTTATAAATGTATATATTTCTTATGATTAGTTAGGCTCGTTTAGGCTCATGAAGTTTATTAAGCGAGAAATAAGGCTCGAGATTCTTTAGGCTCGGCTCATTTTGAGCTTTCACTAGGTGAAAATGATCACGCCGATGCTATTGCTACTCAGGTACTTATTTACTTATTAGTTAGTTAGTTTACGTGTTGGTTGTTTGTCGAAATGGTTTAGAATTGCTTAATTTTAGGTTTATCTACAACTGATATTTGAGAACTAGGCGAAGCTTGAGCTCGGATTGTTTAAGTTAACAAGGCTCGAGCTCAAGCTTGTTTTGAGCCGTATGCTTCTACCTCCGCTCATTTTTATAATAGGCCTGATTAAAATAAAGCTCGACTCTAGGCCGGCTTGTTAAATACACTATGCTCGAGCTCGTTTATTTAGCTTAATGCTCGTATATGTATAAATAAACATAAGTGTATGTACACTTCTACATATACAAAGTATACTTACCTTTATAAATGTATATGGTTCTTTTGATTAGTTATGTCGAATACTTAGAAATGGTTTATAATTGCTTATTTTAGTTTTATCTGAAATCTATAAATATATTCACATATATGATCAATTTGGATTTACGTAGAGGTGGAAGGCAGGCGCGCCACTATTGTATATCTAAAACTGATATAGGTTAGTTTTAGGTATTGACCTAGTAAAACCTATGATTATATATCTAAAAATGATATCTGAGAAGTAGGCGGCGCGCTACTATTGTATTCAAGCTTTTTGCTGTGGAAGATGAGTCGAGTTTTTTCCGGGAGTGCAAAAGCTCGAGCTCAAGCTTGTTTTGAGCCGTATGCTTCTAGCTCGAGTTTGGTTTGTGATATTTTACAAGCTTGGGCTCGGCTCGACTCATTTTTACGGGTGTTTGTTTCAGCTTATATAAGTTTATTATGTCATTTTAAGCTTATATGAGCTGAAAAGTTTCAAAATAAGCTACAAAAAGTGAGCTTAGGAAACATTAGCCCAAAACCAAGCAAGTCATAATTCGGCTATGTAAGCCGAGACAAGCACCCCCTTTATGACAGGCATAAACGAAATAAAGCTCAACTCTAGGTCAGCTTGTTAAATACACTATGCTCGAGCTTGTTTATTTGATCTAATGCTCGTTTATGTATAAATATACACAAGTGTTTATACAATTCTACATATACGAAGTATACTTACATTTATAAATGTATATATTTCTTTTGATTAGTTGGTCTCGTTTAGGCTCGTATGCTTAGTTTGGCTTGTGACATATTTTACAACCTTGGGCTCAGCTCGGCTCATTTTTATAATAGGCCTAACTGAAATAAAGCTTGACTCTAGGTCGGCTTGTTAAATATACTATGCTCGAGCTCGTTTATGTATAAATATACACAAGTGTATATGCAATTCTACGTATACAAAGTATACTTACACTTATAAATGTATATATTTCTTATGATTAGTTAGGCTCGTTTAGGCTCATGAGCCTAATCGAGTTTCCGCTATGAAGTTTATTAAGCCAGAAATAAGGCTCGAGATTCTTTAGGCTCGGCTCATTTTGAGCTTTCACTAGGTCAAATACCGAGCAGCTCACAATCGGCTAGGGTCATATTTAATGACCTGGAGTGATCATTTATAAGCAGTTTGGCAAATAAATTGTTTATCTCTTTTATAAGGGTTTTAGGTTAGATACTGAGTATAAAGGCTATTTTCTATCCCAAAATAAGCAGTTGCAGTTTGCTCATATAAGGCCATTTTATCCCAAATAAGCAGATGCAGTTTGGATTACCCAAACACTCCAAACTGCTTATCTTCTTATTTCATTGTGCTGTCTTTCTTCATTAAGAAAGGATACAGGGTTACATTTGAATGGAGAAACTAGTGATCTTTTATTGTTTTAGTTTCTGTATAAAGAAGAAATGTAGGAACTTCTACGCAGCTTTGCTACACAAATTATGTATCTTTAAAAGTACAGCTGTACATTTAAATAGTTAGCGTATTTTATACCAAATAAATTTTGCAGGTTCGTCGATTGGCAATGGAAGTTCGTCAAATGGCTTCTTCGAGGCAGATCACTGTTCTTAATGGTGGTTCTGGTGGTATGTGTTTTTAACTCATTTCGAGTAGCATACTTTGTCGTATGAAATTGCTTAAATGTGCATCTTACAATACTTGTGTGGGTTACTATTGACGCAATCATCTATTGCTTGTTGAATACAACGTTAATTGGGTTTCATTAATTGAGTTATGTTGATGCAGGTACAGCTCAATCTTTAGTGGTACCAGCTGCTGCTTTGGGTGTTGTGGGTTATGGATACATGCGCTGGAAGGTTTGGATTTGTTAATCTTGTTTTTGTAATTTTCATACTAGTCTAGTAATCGATGATTAGTTTGATAGCTCATGCACATGCCAAAAGTAGACTTAAAGAAAACATTTAGTTCTTACTCAAAACAAATATTCTTTCTCATTTGTGTAATTTTCGGTTTAAGCTAAAGTGTGTAAAGCTTGACTCTTGTCTTTTTGTCAATGTATTCTAGGGTTTGTCATTCTCAGACCTCATGTATGTGACAAAGCAAAACATGACGAATGCTGTATCAAACTTGACAAAGCATTTGGAACAAGTCTCAGACGCTGTTGCTGTAAGTTTCTATTGGAGAGATTCTAGCTAATTTCTTACATAATCTGTATCTTGCTTTATCATATATCAAAGTTTCTGTTTATACCTGCAAACATTAGTTTGGTGGTAGTTGCGTCTCTTAAAGACTAGTTTCTTGCTCAATTGTAATATGCATTGTGTTGGTTTCTTGCTCAATGGAAGGTATATTAGTCTAGGTTTCTAGCAGACATCTTTAGTAGTTGATTGTATGTGACACCCTTAAGGCGAAAACATTGAACTAACTAATACCTTCAAGTTTCAACTAAGCCTAATAGATCAGTTTGCACCACTTAGTTACCTGTTTGTCCTAGTTTGTCTTCACCCATATGAAGTTTAAGGAGTAGTGTTGTCAATGTGAGGACTGAGGTATATTCTATTGCTTTAATCCGTGATATCATATATGAAACAGAGAGATTTTCGTATGTGCAGATATAGCCTGCAAGGCTGCACGTGGCATGAATCGAGGTTAGGTGAGGTGGTTATGAACAATTAAAGGTTTCATATAAAGAGGATAAATAACGAGCTATAGGGTGAAATCAATTAACTAAAGCTACAATGGATCCAACCACAACTGAAAATGTTGGAACAATTAATACTGAAATAACTCTACATCTATATGTGTAGTTAAGAGAAATGTTAGGTACAAACATAGCGATGTGCATGTCACTTGCTGAAAAAGCATGGTCATGAATTTGCATGCGGATCATGTAGCATCTAATTCCTTTTAAGAATCATGAAATATATTTTCTTTATGCAATGACAACAATACCCAATCCCTCCGGTTATATTTTTATCTTATCATGTGTGATTCTTTCTTGTTGGTAATTCTTCAGTGTTGCATTCAAATTCGTGCTTTTCTTACATCTGTAAATATTTTTCTTTAATCAGGCTGCCAAGAAACATTTGACTCAGAGGATTGAGAACTTGGATGGTAAAATGGATCAACAAGTGGAGATATCCAAGCTGATCAGAAGTGAGGTACGTTTGTGAACAGGAACTTAAGACCAGTGTATAGTATTTCTAGGGATTGGCTTAAGCATGATATAAAATGTGGTTGGTATCCCGAAGCAATGACAGTTGGTTGAGGGAATCTAGATTTTTCTATGTCTGACTGACTTGTTGAACGTTTGAAACAGGTGAATGATGCTCGTGAGGATATTTCCCAAATAGGCTACGACTTAGATTCACTCAATCAATTAGTTTCTGGTTTGGTGAGTGTTCTTTGATTTAGAGCTGTTATGTGTTACGGCTTTTCTTTGCGTTTCTTTTAAACAAATTTCTTTATTTCTCTGCAGAATGGCAAGATAATGACATTGGAAGAAAAGCAGGTAAACAAACCATTATATTTTTTGAATTATAAGTATTTTGAATATTCACTTGGTACATATTGCCTGGATCTAGCCCATTTGTGAGGTTCCATGACATATAAGCTAAAGAAGTGGGTCACACCACTTATTCTAAAATATCTTTTCCCTTGTGGTTTATTATAATTTCGCAGATCACAGTTTTTTTGCCATTTATTATTTTATTAGTGATCACATTCATTGTTATTTTTGGAGAATGTACTTACGATTTTTTTCTCTTCTGCAAATAGGATCTAACAAACCTTGGAGTTTGGTATCTCTGCAACAAGGCTGATGGAAATAAGATGTCGGGCAAGGCACAGGTGAGCTGTTGTTACTAATTTAAGTTACTGCTTTTGGTTTGTTTCATATTTCTTCACAAGAAGGTGATGAAAAAGTCAGTTCATAAACCTAACTTATTGAACTTACTTAATGAAAGGTCGAAAGGATATTAAATCTTCCTGGTAAGCCTGAATTGTGATCATAGGCTTACGGTCGTCCATGACCCTAACAATAGATTTCATGAACATCTTGTCTGATGCCATCTTATCTGAATGTCTACCCAGTAACATATTTATCATGAGATATATGATGTTATGAACTATGGAATGGGCATCGAATCCACTGTTTCAATCATTTTATCATTGATGAGGAATCACTATTATTGTTTCTTCTCTACTAGCCTCTATTGTTTACTACCTGAATCAAATGAATTTGGACTCTCGTATTCTGATTTTCATTTAAAACCTTTTTGCTTTCTACCCAATTCCAATCCAACCTCTTCTTTTGTGCTGATCAGTAGAAATCTTTTTGTTAGTGGTTTTTTTCAGTTAAAGTCGTTTATATTTTGATAAATATCTATCAAACCCTTCGTGATGGCTTCGGATTTACGTTGTGGCTAATTTTCATAACTACATATATGATCTTTGAACTTAAATTGGCTTTATAATGCGTTGTTAATAACTGTGTCAAAACACAGGTAACTCGCCTTTATGTGCATCTACCCCTGTACTCTGATTATGATTGCTTGTTTTTCTTGATAACACAGGAGCAATTTAGACTCGCTGGCAAATCCTTTGCTGGTTATCTGACGTCTAGTGGGGGATCACTGAATCTTGAGGTGACCTTCTCTCTTGCTATTTTCTTCTATAAAGATAGAACATTATGTTTGATTAGCTGTCACATATGGCACTGATGACATGTACCATATACTCCCTTCATCCAAAAAACACTTGATTCAACTTTACTTTTTGAGAGAACTTTCAAATTTAAATACCACTTTCCCCAATAATAACCTTTACAAATTAATGATGACATTGGATTTTTTTCACATCTTCCTTTTTTTTCTTTTGTCATTGGGAGAACAAAATCTTGCAACATTTATGTGGATGCCATAGTAACACTGATCAAAACATCAAATTCACAAATTGTTTATGAAACACGTAATGGAAATATATATATAAAAATTGGCTTCTAAGTTTGTACTCTTTAGCATCTCAAAGCCATACCAACAATTTATCTGTGGATTATCGGGCCCATCAGGTTTAAGAACCACAAAATGGGAATATTTGGTTATTCATTTGTCACGTGTGAATTATCTTTTTTTTTTTTAAGTTTACTTTAAACGATAATGACATTCTGCATGACATTATTCTTCTCCAGGGAGTAAAGGAAATTGCTGAAACTCTAGATCCAGAAGACAATCAATCAAGAATGCTAACCAGGTATTCACGTCAACTGCATTCTTTTACACAAATAAACTCTTATTTTCTGTACAATTTGTTTGTTTCACATTATCTTCCAATCTTCGTAAATCTAAAACAAAGCACTTCTGAAGCAACTGCATTCTCATGGGCAGTTTGTGCATAACTGAACGACTTTTTATGCGTTATGCTTGAAAGTTTGTTACATACAAAACAATATAATTCTTGCTTGAAATGGAAACGGTGGAAGTTTGTCTGTGACCCAATTCCAACCATCTGTAAACAAACGATTGGTGTCATGTTATTTTTTTTTCCTTGCATTTAAGCAAAGTAAAGTGGTTACTTTACGATGAAACTTTAAGTACACAGTAAAAAATTTCAGTCATTTATGCATACAATGATACAACAAAGCACATCGGTTAATGCTGTAGTGAATTTGTATCTGGTGTGACAAAGTTGTAGATTAATGCTTTTATTCTGATTTTGTTATTGAACAGGAGAAATACGGTCAAGTTCAGCTCTTGAACCAGACGAAGGGGATAAAGTGAAGAATATAAGTTATACAAGTCCTGTTTAACTGTACTTGAATTCTTTATGCCCAATAAGCGAAAGCACTGAAATATCTTTTTGTTCTTTTGTGGGTAGTAAGTATATATTACCTTGAAAAATTCGTAAAGCTATGGTTTGTGCTTACATGTGTTGTTTTCTATCTTATGATGAACCTATGTCAGTATTTGGTTCATTGTGCTATACGTGCATAGCAGGAACTGATCTTCAGTGATATGTTTTATTTGATCAATCACATTATTTTATAGAATATTATCGACATTGTTTGCAAGTTTTGAAAGAGCCTTTTTTCTATCGAGTGCTGTTTGAATGAACTTCAACTGTATTGGTGTTTTTGTTTGATTAACTGGGGTCAAACTACCTTTGCTCCTATATCTAGGATCTTGTATACTTTC
The DNA here is from genome assembly GCA_019973895.1 of Chrysanthemum seticuspe. NCBI lineage: Eukaryota > Viridiplantae > Streptophyta > Magnoliopsida > Asterales > Asteraceae > Chrysanthemum > Chrysanthemum seticuspe. The sequence continues at coordinate 246,154,311 of BPTQ01000003.1, read as the reverse complement.
TGGCAATGTTTTAAAAACTGGTTTTTTAGTTGACCTGGTCGAGCCATCGGGTCACGGTTCAGCCAGGTTTTTTCACTCAAAACCATCTTCAGGTCACGTGACCGGTTCATGGTTCATCTGGCCGGATCAACTTGTGTTTTTTATTTGTAAGATGAAAGTTTAAGCAGGTGCTACTGATAATATTTGATGTGATTGCAGATAATATGTACGTAATCTATAATGTTTAAGGCCAATACAAGTAATATTGCATCTAATTGTCTTGCTAACATGACCTTAACATTTTCTTCTTGTCTTGCGGTTTTTATGGGCTCGAATCAGTATCATGTTTCTATCTTGGATTGTTTTCTTAGTCACTTATATTGCAATCTGAAAGGCTTCTAAGCCAAAATATTACATACAACAAACAACAGCGATACATGATCTTGCCGGAGCAGGGTGCGGGGAGGCAAGATGTTCGCAATTATACCCTTACCCGAAAGTATCCAAAAGGTTGAGACTGAGAGACTACTTCCAGAATGACACTTATCTAAAAATCAATATTTATTGTACATATAAAAATCAATTTGGATAATATGAATGCTACAATACTACCAAATTTATTAAATCTTTATGTAGACATTAATTTTGCTATATAAGTTTAAAAGCTTGCCATACTTTTTGTGTCGTTTCATTTAATGCTCACGAACCATTTTTCCGAAATAACTTCAATTTAAAACAAACATATTCATTGCTAACTAATCTTCTTCAACATGTCACCAAGTGGATTCTGAATCAAATATTTTTAAGCACTTATTTGTTTCTTAGTTGCTTCTATATTATCTTTAGTTTAATCAATAATTCTTTGTTTATTAGTTTGTTATGTAGTATAAATTAAGATTTTTGACTAATTCAAACACAAAAAAAGATGCTCTCTATGATGAAGTCATGGTCCTCAACACCCTTTGAGAAACATCACTGTCCATAATACTTTGTCAACTTATAAAAGAGTCAAAATTTATAGCCTTCTTTAAGCTCATCCAATCATATTAATTTTTTTTTTTTTTTTTTTTGGGTATTCAAGAAAGTGTACAACACCAAAAAAGGGTATATAGATAAATAATAAAAACAAAACTTTAAAAGATAATGTATTTAATTTGATGAGGTGGGTTTGGTGGTATTTTGTTTGCCTTGTTTTCATAACAATGAATGCTCCTTTTATAATACCTCGAGATTCTTTTTTAAGAAACTATGGATTGCGTGTCCATGTCTTTACAAAACAGATAAGAGTTTGTTCCATTATACTTTTTATTTTTTAAATATCTTTTTTTTTTTTTAATAAAGTATTTGCAATTTGTGATTTTCATTAAACATCTAAAACATAGAGCTATAGAGAGCAACCTAAGGGTGAGCAAACGGACCGGCCGGACCGGACCGACCGAAGGACCGACCGGACCGACACGGACCGAGACCGGACCGACCACATTCGGTCCGGTCCGCGGTCTCGGCTTTTTGGCAAAGTGGTCCTCGGTCCGGTCCGGTCCGGACCAAAACCGACGAATTTGGCTTAGTTGGACCGGACCGACCGAAGACCGGACCGGACCGACAAGGACCGAGACCGGACCGACCACATTCGGTCCGGTCTCGGTCTTGGCTTTTCGCCGAACTCGGTTTTCGGTCCGGTCCGGTCTTGGCCGGTCCGGTCCGGTTTTCCGACCGTGCACACCCCTAGAGCAACCTATGATTTTATTAAATATTTTTCTAACTCATGCATGCCATGATGTGTATTGTGTATGTAAAAATTTGTCTTTCGATCTCGAACAAGCGTAGGTTTTTTCAGACTAGTTGAAAAGTCCTCTGAGCACATATACATTAACTAGTTCGAAGAAACTTACACTTGTTCACCAGACCGAAAAACAAAATTTCACCTAACATTTATGCAATATATTCCATGGTGGCTTTATAAACATGGGTTGAGCTTATTTACTGGTTGGTTAATCTATAATAGATGAGTTTATATTAAACTAGTAGTATATAACACTTGTCATGTTTCAAATTAGAGTGAATTTTCACTTCTTTATGTCTTTATCCTTCGAGAAAAGTCGAACCTTCTTCTATTTTTTATTTGATTACTTGACTGCTTTCCTTAATTTACATATTCAATTTAAGGTTGTCTTTTTTTTTTTTTTTTTTTTTTTTTTTTCTTTAAAAAAAAAAAGAAAAAAAGATAGGAATTGACTCATTGAGTTGAGATAACATCTTCTTTGATCATACTACGGAGTACGGAGTAGTAGATAAGCTAGAAGAAAGTATTGGAGAAGCTCATGTTATGAGAGAAGCTCCTTAATACTACGACCTGCGTCTCAATAGTATTTCATTTTATGTGAGAAGCTTTGAAATCAAATTGTTGTGGATTCAAATACTGATTAAGACACTTGAGATAGATTTGTGGTGTAAATGCTGTAAGATTGTAAAAATTATTTTTTTAAGGTGCAAAAAATATATAAGAAAACAATAAGTAATTTTGTTAAGATTGTAGTCAAACATTATTTGAATTCGATATGTTTTGTTTCGTTGTCAACAAAATGTTTCTCGTCGTAAATTGTTCCACATAGCAATGTGCTTTTACAGAGTCACTAAATTTGCCAATAATACTTTAAGGGTATGTTTGGTAAAAATAGATTGTGCTGATGCTAGTGCTGTTGCTGATTCTGGTGCTGTTGCTTAAAAAGATTATAAAAAGAGATTATTTTTATAAGCTACATGAAGTAACCTTTTATTTTCAAAGATTATGAAAGATTATTTTTTTTATAATCTCTTATAAGCTATGCTGCCAAACAAAGATTATTTTTTAAGTAGCTTATTTTTTAAAAAAATAAGCATAATCTCTCCATAATCTTGTGTGACAAACATAGCCTAAAGCTTATTTGTAGAAACTATTATAACTGAGTATAAGAAAATGCAACATTGTGACACTATCAAATAAAATAAAACTAGTTTATTTGTATTGATGACTCGTCACGTAGTGTCACGTTTACGTGTTAGTTAATTACTTCATTAGAGATTAATTTATGAAACCAGAGTAAATAATTTTTAACTTTATATAAACTATTTGGTGGCCTAAACACAAAGACAAACATAAAAAAGTTCACCAAATGATTATTTAATTCATTTATTTTTTATGTTCTTCATCCATAAGTATTACCTACCATAGGTATTATATATATCTACCATGAGTTAAAAATGAAAAGGACCAACGTAATCAATAGCGGAAATGCGTAGTGATGTTTGAGACAAGAACCCCTCTAATCTGCATAATATGTTATCATTTCATGCAACAAATAAAAAGAAAAGTGGAAAAGGCAAAAAGCCCAAGACACCTCACCAATAAGAGATTAAATAAAGTTTAATCATAGTCACCCAGAAACAATATTTTTTGTTTGTGTAAATAAAAAATTCATAAATAATAGATGAACAAATAAATGTAAAAAGTTTATTGTTAATCAATGTTTATATACCTGAGTGCACGCACGGGTTTTTAACATAAATCTTATTATCTTATTAAATACTAGATAAAAGACTCATGAAATTCACGAATATCTTTAAGTATTGTCAAAAAATGTAGTACATGACATTGCGTATTATGAAGTTTGTTTGAAAGCACCACATCTAGACAAACAAACATAAAGTATACGACATACGTTGTATGAAACACAATACTCAAAAAATCCAAAAAAAGAAATAAACATTTCAGTCATTTATTTCTACCGATGCGAGATACGTATACAACTATACATGTAGATATGATCATAAATTGTGAAACACTTATTTGTTGACCACATTGGTGGTGGTATTAGTGAGATTTTCGTCCTAGTCACGAATAACCATTTTCAATCTTTTTTTGCTCATAACGCGAGAGATGACAACATATATTTGGCCATGTGTAAAACACGACTTGGCAAATACAAACCGACTTGCTCGAGCGATTGTCCCCGAATTTTGTTGATTGTCATCGCGAAAGAGACGGACACGGGGAACTCCTTTTACAATCTTTGACAACAAACGTTTACACTTGTATACCAAAATTGCTTCCGTTGATTATAGTCGCAACTTTTCATTTACCGATCCACACAAATTCTTGTTCCATTGCACAAACCATTGGATTGATCAATGTTCTGTAACAGCATGATCGGAACACCCACTTTCAATTTAAGTTCGTGGTTGGGCATAGACAATTTCGTACCAATAACAAAATAGAGTAAACGTCTTCGTTTATACTTGTACCCTTTTCTGACTTGCAATTTCGTCTTTGTTTGATATGTACTAAAGTTGTTGCAAAATGTAAGTGTTGCTGATATTGGAGTGTCCCAGCTTCTATTTCGGTCTTGTTACATATATATTTCCTCTTTTACCAAACACTAGCAGGGTACCCGCGGCGGCTGGTATCCTGTGACTAAATTTTCCGGCTAACAAAGGTTATTTTGTTTTGAGCTGCTGGATTTCAGATTTATGTTTTGGAAGCTTAATTAGATTGTACATTGTGGTTAAAGAATTGCATATTTTGGTGAATGTGTGAATTAAATTGTGTATTAATTATATATGTTGAATACTGTGTTTTTAGTTTTATTTGTATTTGTACATTGTGCTTAGGTAGTTGTATATATTGGTGATGGGGTGTATTAATTCTATGTATGTAAGAAATAGTATTTGCTTAAAATCGATTATGCTTTACATAGTTGTACATTATGTTTTATAAGTAGTAATTACTTAAATTCTAATTTAAAAAATCTTAAACTCATAAATAGGAGAGAGGGTCATCCCTCCATTATAAGTAGTATAGATACTAATAATGAATGTTTGTCGGCTTACTTCACATTCAGGCCTCAAGAACTATTTATTTTTGTCTTGTTAAAGATATATTTCCTCTTAAGGAAACTGGATGGTTATCTATTTGGTTAATACTATAACATATATATTGTTTATCTGGATGGTTTCTTTTTCAATTAGTTACCTCACTGCCTTGTATCAGAATAATAGTTTGAAAGATGTAACAAAACATTATAAACCTATTCCAAATAGCCCTACATGTATCTTATTTACGTTTTCAAAACAACCTTCTTGATGCTACCCAAACAACCCCACATTATAAACCTATTCCAAATAACCCTACATGTGCCTTATTCCTATTTTCAAAACAACCATCTTTATGCTAATTTATGTGAAATTGTAAAATCTGTGTTTTCTGGACAATTTGTTGTAAATTGTTGATTTGACCCGCTTAAACTTGAAATCAGTTTCATTGGAAAGTAGATTCAGAGAGCTAAAATTTTGTTTTTACCTCAAGTAAATTCGATAAACGGTTTATTCTCTACATCCCTTCAAACATAGCACAAAATTTTGCGCAGCATGCTATCTTACTTTTAAACATGTCCAAAATGACCCACAACTCATCAAAGCTATTCTACTATTTACACAACTAATATCTCAACTTATTAAACATGTTAAGACTATTTTTTAACAAGTGGTCTATAAGCAATTTCACCAATTTAAGCATTATTTTGGCCTTGTGTCAAACACTTCTTTTAAAGTATAATCTAAACCTTAACATCATCTTTAACATGCTTTAGCTCCATACACCTAAACATGAAATTCATAAATTTTGAAACATAATCATTCTATAATCTACAAATCAAGCCAACTTGGTCTATGAAATCTAAACTTGAAAATAATACATACATTTGATTGGGAATATGTTAAATAAGCTTATAACATCTTGTGTCTAGCATGATAACACCAAAATTTATCATAATTCACCATGAAGTTGCTTTCTTCATGTTTAAGAAACTTAGTTTATTTTTCTCCAATTTTTTTTAGGTAACACATGTCACACTATGAGAGAAATTCTGGTATTTTAGAAGTTATAAAGCCATAAGGGCATCTTGGTAATTTTGCCCAAAATATATACTTTGCACGGTTAGTCCCTGTCGTTAAATATTTTGCACCATTAGTCCGTTTTAGTTATCTCTTTGCATGACAAGTCCTCTTTTCTACTAAAAACTAACAGAAAGACTTTTATAATATTCTAAAAGCATTATAATATATTTCTAAGAGTAAACTACACCATTCGTCCTTGTGGTATACGTTGACCATCAAGTATCGTCATTTGACAAAAAAAATTGCACCGTTGGTCCTTAACTGCGAAACGTTACTCAGCGTTGGTCCCTCACCCTAACTGATGTGACTAACGGGCGTTAAGCCTATTTAAGTGGAGGGTATATTTGTCTTTTCCCATAAACCTATATATGTTATTAAGAAAAACATATCTCAAAACCAGATTCGTTCACCATAAAAAATATATCTCACCATCACCATCAAAAACACACCACGATCTAAACCACTCACACACAAAAAACAAAACTTCAACATATTCACCAATACTCTCTTGATCCAAACATAATAAAAACATAGACTCCTAGTAATCACATATTCATCACAAAACCCTCACAAAAAAATCATCAAAAATCAAATCATCACTCATCTCTCAAAAAATCCAACAATCGAAAACACATATACTCTAAATCATCTAAAAAATTCATACAGAGCTGGTGATGTAACGTTTTCGGCGGCTACAGTTACAACTCAGATGAATACCGGGTTGTTGGTCTTATTGTTGTGTTTTAGATTATTGTTGTTAAGTGGATGAGAAGGCGTGGGGTTATTTTTTTTGTTGCTTGATTGAATGATAAGACCTTAATAGGAGAGGAGGTGGGTGATGTCAATCGAATGAAGGGACCAACAATTTAACCCGATTACGCACTATTCAATCCGAACCCACGCCAAGGTCACAGCTACAGCTTCAAGCATCTTTGAGAAATCTTGTTCTTGTGATTTGATTAAAGTGTATGAAGGGTGTGAAACCCTCGTGATTCGACTGCAAATTTACAAGGGAAAAAGGGGATTGCTTTGACCCTAGCTTTCTTGAGGTGAGCCTTGTGATGGGATGGATTTGGCAAAGGTCACCATCAAGTTTCCATCTTCTAAACCCTCGCGTGACATATCTTGGGGAGGAGAGAAAAGTATAAAATGAACTATCATCTTTGCCTCTTGTTTGACTTGTGTTTTGATAGCGATTGAATGATGGTGCAAGGAGACAATCATCAAAATGAAAATGGGTGGATTTTGAGATGAGAAGAGCGTGGGTTTTGTTTCCAGAAAAAAAAGAAACAGACAAGGATGGATCTTCAAGGTGGTAGAGGGGGCGCATGTTTTAGGTGGGATGGGTAAGTTTGGTAAAGATGATATATATAAAGAAAGAAGATGGAGTGTGAAATGACAAATATACCCTCCACTTAAATAGGCTTAACGCCCATTACTCACACCAGTTAGGGTGAGGGACCAACGCTGAGTAACGTTTCGCACTTAAGGACCAACGGTGCAATTTTTTTGGTCAAAGAACGATACTTGATGGTCAACGTATTCCACAAGGACGAATGGTGTAGTTTACTCTATTTCTAATCAAACATGCACATTTTGGGGTGTTACATGTGGTAACGTGAACATGACGACAATCCTATGTGGACACCAAATGGCTTGAGCCATTCAGTGCCACCACACCCCCCACCCCTCTCGGTGCCATTTCTCAAGTGAGTTTCTTGGCGCAACGCCAATTCGCAAAAGGCAAAAAAGAATTTTTTTTTTTTTATTTTTTATTTATTTTATTTTTTTAGGTATGGTTGGTCTAAAAAGGTAAAATGGTTTGAGTTATTAGTGAAATAGTATTTCGACATGTGTATGTGAAAAGTAAAATATTAAAGTGCCGGTGAGATCCCGAAACAAACTCAAGTCACCGCAACCTTTGCTCTTAGAGCATAAGGTATGGGGTGCCATTGGTGAGCTATTGGTGAGCCGTTGGTGTGCCAACCTTACCGGCCAACATGCCAAACTTGTGTCAAATGCATTCTTTTGTGTTTTGAGCCACTCCACTAGCTCAAGCCAAATGGACCTTTTGTGTGTGTGTGTGTTTTTTTATTGTGAGTGAGAAGTATATTTGGTGGGGTATTTTGCGGGACCTACAGGTGATGTTAATGGTGTGTTATGAGGGAGAGTTGTTTAAGTTATTGATGTGTGATTTAGAGGTGTATGATGTAGCGCTGATGTGGTAACGTGTTATTGGGTCTTTGCATACCTTGTGCTCTTATATAAATGAAACATATTTACATGAATTTAACAGTATATATTTGTTCCATCGTCATAAACGCAAACAAAAGTTATCACAATCTCTCTCCACGTTTTTTCTTTTAAAAAGAACAACGGTGTAGAATTTTGACTGTAATAGCCAAATTACGGAAACAACTGGATAAGTGATAAAAGTCGTTGGTCATATGTTTGAATACTAAAAAGGTATTATTGTCTACCTTATACAGTACTGGTGCATGCAATATCGACAGGTCAACGTGGAAAATATTTGTTCAAATATGTGTTTTGAATACTAAAAATAGGTATTATTGTCTACCTTATACTGGTGCTGACGAATAACCGTGCTACAAGACCAAGTAGTCGATTTGACATCAGTCTTCAAGCTGCATCGTATTGACACGCTTACGGTTGACTAAAAAAAAATATATTAGTAAACCTAATTCACACGACTAATATTATGGCTAAGTAATTCAATATTTGACAAATAAATTATATTATTTCTCACTTATAACATTTATTCTTTATCTTGTGACATGTCATTATCTCATTTTTAGACACATGAATTAGTCATGTCAATTAATGCTAAAATCTTTTTTGTCTTGATAGATAACGTACGGAGTACTATTTAGAGCCTTTTAAAAAATTTAGACCTAGTTTTGCTCAAAAAAAGAAAAAAAAAAATTAGACCTAGTTATAGAAAATTTATCAAACTTATTACTTAGTCTATTGATAATTGTTATGAAAGATGTGTGATCAATTGTGATTTTGCGACCTATTATTTATTAAAAAGGTAGTTAAAATACTACTAGTATTTAGTAACCAGTCAAAAAAGTTAACTAAATCATATTGTGCCAAGTCACCAAGCTAATCTTGCCTTTTAGATTCTCTTTATTTTTGCATGTGAAATAATGTTGGGTTGTTTAGTCTAAAATAAACTTTGCAATGGTCAAAAACTCAAAATTAGCAACATATATGGCAATGCCATCTGTAGAAAAAGTTCCAATTAGCTTCATGTAAGTACATAAAGATTCTTATGGTATACAAACTTTAATATATGCTACATGAAAATGACAAGGTGAATCTTGACTTCACTATAAACCACAAGTGCTACTCCCAATTAGATAGAAAAAAAGTTGGTAGTCGAAAGGTCTACATTATTTCCGAAGGCGGAGCCAGGATTTAAAGTTAAAGGATCATGACATTTTTTATGGTATCGGTATATCATCTACTGAAAACGACCTACATATCTCTTATGAACCAAGAGTTTATGTTCAATCATCATAATTTAAAAAGAAGAGGAAAAACAAAAAACTTGACATTCAGTGTAAAAATAAGCATAAACATTAACTAAATTGAATTTGTACTTAATAAATGAGCTGCCACATGATCTATATATTATCAAAGGATATTAATTTTGCAAGAAGAAAGGATACTAATAGCAACCTTAAAATGTTAGTTAGGGGGTGCTATTCTGCAGAATTCGGGTTTCACTTACAAAAAATAAAAATCAAAACCGAATCGAACTGAAAGAAATCTAACTGAACCGAATTAAATATTTGATTTTCAGCTCGGTTATGGTTTTTTAGTAAAATGAAAGCCAAACTGAGCCAAAAACTGATTCACATAAATATATGTATTTTTTTATATTTATATTCAAAAAAATACATTAAAATTCATTCATAGTATAAATATAACATTTTGAAATTTAAAATGTTTTTTTCAAAAAGTCTACTAGTATATAATTAAATATATAAATAATTAATATTATGTAATTTGAGTTATTCGGTTTGATTTTCGATTTTACCTAGAAACATATTTAGCTAAAAAACTTTATAACCGAACCGATGAACAACTTAGATGCTACTTACACAAATTCTGCTATTATGGGATGTTGGGCTTATCAAATACTAAGGGCATGCTTGGTTAAGGGTTATAAGGGGTAAACAATGGTTAAGGTAATGATTGATGTTGCTTGGTTAAAGGGATTGTAATGCCTCATTACCTAGTATTGGGTAATACCCCATTGCACAACAAATTGAGGGAAATGCCATTACATTGCATTGCATTACTTTTACCATTGCTTTTCCTTTTCCCCTATTTCAATCAAGCGGGCCCTAAGTTTATTGGATTGATTGAAAGGGCTTAGCACCCACTAGCCACCCCTTCCCTCCGTCCCTTATTATATCGATTTTACCAAAAAAATAAAATATGTAAAGAGTTGTTTACATCAACCAAATAATTGAGTATTTATAATTCTAATCATTGGTTGATAATAAATATATTACTTTTAGTCCCTAATACATGATTATTACAAAAATAAAAAAACTAACCCTAGACTATTAATTGACTATTGTCGCATTCAAAAATAACTCCTAAAAATCCAATGTAATACGTCTAGTCTAGCATAGTCTTCATTTTCACTTCTTGACAAGTATTCGAAGCTTGGATGCCGAGAAGGATTTATGAATGTTGTAATCATCTTTCGAAGAATGAAATCATCTATAGAAGAATTGTGTCTCTTGGCGATCTTAATCCAGCTTTATCCTTGCGTAATCCTGAAAACATTTGCCTCATGTTCTTAATTTGCAACTCTAATGCTTGATCTTCATCCTGATCTTGAGTCTATTTCTTAAATGTTACTGAAGACTAGTCTATGAAAATTTGACATAGCATGTACAAGATTGGATATTTTACTGATGATGTAAATCTTCTTTGTGGAAAACTAGAAGGGGGGTTGAATAGTTTACCGATTAAAAACTTTGTTTTGAAACTTATTGAAAGATCAATTGATATTGACCTTAGATATGTTAGTGAATAATAAACAATATGCAAGCAATATATAAAGAGTAAATAAGAAAAGAAACAATCAAACCCCGACAAGTTGTTTATAGTGATTCGGTCTACAAGGACTCTTTTTCCTTACCCTACTCCACTCCCCGAGTCTCACACTCGAGAGTTTAACTTCACTAGTCAACAAGCTCCTTTCACCGGCGGAGAAACCTTTACACTTCGCTTACACACTATTTTCGACACTAAGCTAGATGTCGAGTTCTTTTCAAGGGTACAACCACTCCCACACACAATGTATTTTAAGGACTAAAATACTAACTACTCACACTCACAAGTTTATGATGACTTGGTACAACAATGATGTATGAACAAGACTAGATCATACAACAACAAAATAAACAAGACTTCCAACTATTCGTTGAAGCTTGAATATGCCTTGATCTTCTTTGCTACAAAAGAGGATCACTATAATGATATAAAACTGAGTTAGAAATATTAGAGAGAATGAATGTATGTGATTATGCTAGAAAGGGATGAGAAAACAACTTGGTTTTGCTTGCTATTTATAGCCAAAATGAACAGCAGTCACCACGGACCACGGACCCCATAAAAGGGTTCCGCCCGTGTATAATTTTGGTGCCGCCAGGGTCTGACAGCAAGATTACCAAAATCTTACCAAAGTCAACCAAATCCATCCAAGATTGTGTAAGATATGTATAGTCCAAATCTACACAAAATATATAATGAAATCCTCTATAGATTTCAATGATGCACCACATGATGTCATATGTTGTTTTCTATTTTTAGAAATATGTTAAATGTTAAATACATATGTAATGTTTTGTTTTAAGAAACTAAAACATGCTTGATCTAAAAATGTTAACATACATTATGGTTTAGAGGCATATCAAAAATATGATTAATCAAAATGTAAATGGTTGAGTGATGAAGATATTATTTGAGGAAAAACTTGTTTTAATATCTATTAAACTTGACAAGCTTTAAGTTTTATAAAAATTAAATTTACTTTTGTCGTTAACAAAACTTAGGTAAAGATCATAAAATATAAGTAACGTTTAATGATGATATTTGTATTAACATTCTTTATCCATGCTCGTCATCTTCTATGAACCTTATACGAAAGTTTGATGTAAATCATTCACTAAGCATTTTTAGACAATCATGACTAGAAGCCTTGTTCTTCAATCTTGATCTTTTGTAATCTTTGTCATTTCATTTACTCATATTAAACCAATCGACCTTCGTATAATTGTGTAATTATGATAGCTTAGTGGAAATTGATCTTTGTAGATACTTTGATAAACCATTGTCAACTCATCATCTTCTAATGTCTTTAATCATTATCTCTTGATAGAAATCGTTAGTCATGTGGCAGGCTCATTCAGAGTAGCAGCGTAATTGACTTTGGAAATTGTGTGAACAAACAATATCCCCCAATCATTATATATTATTTTTTTGAAAATGAGAAAGTTGAGAAATTTGTTGTTGATGATTACTTTTGTTGATGAAGTAGAAGACGTTGACATAGATGAAGATGAGGAATCTTTACCTCGGGCTTGATCCTTGGCGTGTTTTTAGTCTTCACTACACATCTTGGTTTATCGATTTTAGGATTTGTATCCAATTTGTTTTAAACAATTGTTAATACAAATAAACCGTAAAAATGTTTATTTATATTTTACGATCTTCTAATGTTTTGTCGATAACAAACGTAAAATCATTTTTAACGAAACAAATAAAATACGAAAATGGTTTGAGCCAATAGTTTACTAACACACTTACGTTTTCATATAAAACACCAAACAAGTAATAGTGTTTTCATGATTTAGTAATACATATGTACAACAACTAGTGTTTGCATATTGGGTAGATATATACATAACTAATATGTATTATAATGGGTAATATAATGGGTAGAAGTTTAAGTATTTGACCCATTGACCAAATACATTGAATGTAGTTAGCTTTAACCCAAAGTCCATGACCCATACCCATTGAGCATAACCCATAACCCATTGCATGACATCATGCATAAGTCATAATGGGTATTATCCATGACCCATGGAGCTAACCCATGACCCATGGACTATATACATTGTATCTACTTGGATACCCATGATCCAAAGTCTAGGACCTATGACCCATAACCCATGACCCATGACCCAAAACCCATGGGAAAAGAGGAGCGTCCCACGGTTCCCCCATTTTACACTGGACGGATCCCTCAAGTAAGGGATCCATGGGATCCGTGGAATAGTAGCTTATTTTCTTTTATAAATAGTGAGCTATTTCTTCACTTTGGGTTGCCACTTCTACATATACTTTCACATAGTATTGTAAACTCTCTAACCTCAGATCCAAATGATCTTTCTATGTAGTTTGTGTTTTTTTTTGTGTGGTTCTCTAGGTTCTTCTTAAATGCGAGATCAACACCTCTTGAAGTCGAGCAAGCTCAAGTCCATGAGTTGCCATGCTTCGTCATCATCAAGACTACTGATGTTATCTTGTTGATAGTTCTTTCTTCCTCCATAGAAGTGTTGTGTTGATGGCATTAGTGGAAGGTGCCCGAGGTTCGAATCAAAGACATTAGTGAATGGTGTCAAAGGTTCGTATAAAAGACATATGTAAAAGATGTCTAAAGGATCAAGTTGAAGGCATTAGTGAAAGGTGTCGAAGATCTATGTCAAAGGCATTAGTGAAAGGTGCCTAGGTGTCGTGTCAAAGGAATTAGTGAGAGGTGCCGAAGAGTCAAGACGAAGGCATTGGTGAAAGGTGTCGAACGTCCGTGTCAAGGGCATTAGTGAAGGATGCCAAGGGTGTACAATCAATATGGTGTATCGATGTACAAATAGAGATAGGTTGTATCCAAGGATATTAATATCCTTGATGATGTTGTAATAAGAAGTGGGTCTCCTTTTGGGATAGGTGTTGTGTAGTGTTGGGTAGTAGTTCCTCCTTTGTAATGGAACTCGGTATCTAGCCTTGTACCGGATAAAGTGTAGGCGACGTTGTGATAGGTGTGGTTCTACCTTGTGGAAGAACACGGTGTATAGCCTTGTACCGGAAAAAGAGTAGGCGACGTTGTGAAGGCTTCTCCGCCATAAGGAGTTGTGTCGTGTAGTGATTACGAACTCTCGATTAGGTGACTCGGGGAGTGGAGTAGGGCAAGGAAGGTGTCCTTGTAGCCGAACCACTATAAACACTCGTGTCATGGTTATGTGTTTCTTACTCTTTATCTTTCCATTACACATTTACATATCTATCTATCAATGTCCAACATAAACATCCAAATAGATTGACATAAGTCGATCTAAATATTTTAAAACGAAGTTTAATCGGTAAAACTATTCAACCCCCTTCTAGTTTTCCACATTTGGCATCAGAGATTCGTTACCAAGTTTCTTAGAGTATGTTGTACTTTAAAAACTTGATACGATCCGTGTATGATTGAAAACTACAAAGAAGGAAATTTTTTTAAAACAAATTGTTTTCTTTTAAAACAAATCTTCTTGCTAGGATCTCTCCAAAGTCTTCATTTCTATTCAAAAAAAAATGAAGTCAACTTTCAAGGAAGAACCTAAAAGTAATCGCAATCTATTTATTCTAAGTACTTCAGATTACTTTAAAATCTCATGATGTATTTCGGTTCTATTGCCTCCATAAACCATATCAAGAGTTTAGAGGTATGTTCACTTATCCACAAATTAGCTAATTTACGTTTACATGGATATGTTGTTATGAATTCATTAACTTAGACGTTACTAATTGCTAGTCTCTAAAAAGTCTCTTTTCGCCACTTTCCCGACTTACTCATCATCGGGAATATTATTCCTCCTTGATTTTCTAAAGATCGTCAAACTAACGCCGCCGTCACAAATAGATACTTGATAGTTAACCTATCAAAACACGTTGACCAAATGTCTATTCAATTAGGAACCTCAAAGCTATTTTTGTTCCATAAGCTAATGTATAACTTATTACAAAAATAACACCAAACACCCTCTCTCTGTCCACAGTAGCTGGATCCCACAAGTTGTAATAGTTGGATCCCAATTACAAGGGATCCGGGGGAACCGTGTGACAGAAACCAACCATACGTTTTTCAAAACCAATTATGCTCTTTTCCCTCTCCTCACAAAACACAAAAACGACCCAATTGCTGCTTTCATCTCCATAGGGCTTCATATCCTCAAGCGTCTTCCTCTAGAACATCATTGTAAGTAATTACACTCATATGTTCTAATCTTCATTATCCTCATCCTAGGGTTTATGGTTTTCAATTTGTTTTTCAATTGATAAAATTAGGTTTGCAAAATTGATCACTAGAAAAGGTTTTCACATAACTAAGATTCCATTGTGCTTACAACATTGTTAATACAAATCAAAACCATAAACCCATCTCAACAAATTTTACCTAATTGGAATATTTGTTTTTCTAGGACCAACCATGCCTAAAGCTACCCAACAAGACCACCATGATACCGTTCACTACCTAATTAAATACTATCAAAAAAAGGGGTTTTCAAAAACCGATCGTAAAATCTTCAAAAGACTTGAAAAACGACTTATCCACGAAGGTCGTGTGGTCAAGGAATGTTTCCTTGAAAATATCGACATTCGTCAAGTCTTCTCGGCAATCAACTTTGATTGTTAATTTGTCCAGTTTTCATCTTTGAATTCTACAAAAGCGTTAGGATCATTCGAAATAGTGATGATAGCATCTCAATCGCGTTTATCATCAATAAACAAAACTTTACTCTACCCCTCAACACATTTGCACAAATCCTCCGAATTCCTCGTGAAGGAATTTGTATGTACTCCCAAGATTGGGCAATATCCACTAAATCCTTTGCACTAGATTCCAAACCAATCTACCGCACTCCTCTTGATGACCCCGAAATTGTTCGAGACACCATTTTCCAAATTAGAGCCGACCAATCTCGCTTAAACCGCAACAAAGAGCTTATTCACCGTGATCCCTTTCAAATGGAACTCTTCGAAATGCATCCCATCTATAGAGAGTGGTAAAAAAATTCTTAGGGAAAATGTCATTAGTTTGGTCGAAAACAAAGATCATCCAAATGCATGCCTTGTCCAAATGATATATTGCCTCATTCACCAAAGGCTATTTAATCTTGCCTATTACATGGTGAAGAGAATGTCCGGTGAATTCACAGTCGCCAACATGGTACTTCCCTATGGTATGCTCATAACACGACTCCGTGAGTATGTTAGTGCAATGCAACCTTCTCCAATCAACGATGATCATTTCCTTTCCGATCATGTCATGGTACCCCTCACCAAACAACCCTCTAAACGATTCATGGTCAATGAAAGAAGACCTCGGGTTCTCTCGGACTCCTCGGACGAAGAAGAAGTAAATGTCAACCCCGTTGCCAACGTCGACTTGGACCCCATAACCTACTTTGAACAACTTCCAACTCTTCCAAACGAGACCGAAGAATTCAAACAATTGAAGGGTATGATCCAATGCCTAACTAATTACGTCGTGAAGTCGGGAAAGAGGAAGAGAAAAGATTGACAAAAGAGACATTAGGATTATGGTTGTTTTTAGACAATTTGTTTATCATTTTGCAATGGATGCTTATGTTTGTGAAATGCTTTATTTTGGTTGTTTGGATATTATCATTACTACTCTTATTTATGGTATGGTTTATGAGATATATTTCTTGTTTTGTTGTTCTTTTAGAGTAGAGACCAATAGCAATTGGTATGCATAGTATAGTGCAAAATCTGCACTCTTTTTTGCGATGCTTCTGATCTGCAGTTGCCGTATCCCTAAAGATATACTAGACGGATCCCTCCTTTTAGGGATCTGTGGGATAAGGGGTGACAAATCAACAATGCAGAACCCCATACATCAAAACAACCCACTAGAACACTTCACACTAGCTAAACATAAGGCCTTAGGACCATTTAAGTCTTCTTCAAGCTCAGTAAGCTTCACACTCACTCATAACTCATTTAGGATCACACTCAAAAGTGCTTTTTAATTTATCATTTCACCAAAACTTATCATCCTTCCACTCCTATACTCACACATCATCTATCACATGTCAACACATCTAGTTTTATAAATCTCTCAATTTTAGCAAATTGGTTTTAGCCATCTCTACCTCAAAATGGGTCAAAAACTAGTCTTTCAATTCTTATAATTTTTAAGGAATTCTCAAATTTTATCCCAAGTTGCCATCTGATCTCTAGGATCATTTAACATCACTTGACACTATCAAAATTCCTAGTTTCATCCTTGATCACCCATTGGTGGTCATAAAGTCCCATTTTCCTTCCATAAAATGCAATCATTAGCTACCACCACTCATTACCCTTGATCATTTAAGTCACACATCATTTAAAACACTTAAGAAGACTGAGACACTCAAGATTCATAGGTATTAGACTCTACCAACATCATCTTCTTCTTTTCTTGACTGCTGATAGCCGGATCCCTAGGATTAGCCTAGACGGATCCCTCTTTGGAGGGAACCATGGGAACCGACTGGCAGATTCAGCAAATCCTACCTAAAACAATCATTTCAAGCCCTCATTACTAACTTGAACACTTCATCTTGTCTTAATTAAACTCATAGATCAGTGCAAATATGTAGTTAACCCTTGTGTATGCAAATCATCACATTTCTAAGGATCTTAGTGACTTAAGTCTTTAATGCACTTCCCAAATCCTTCCCTTTATAAGTCATCTTGATTAAAACTTCTTAGTCATCAACCACAACTTAATTCTCAACACTTAGAAACTTTTTCCTTGGTCATTTCATCATGAGGAAAGCTCCTAGTGCTAACTCCTCCATCAAAGGACCACCCAAGAAACTTGCTCGTGTTGTACACAAAATTTCCTCAACCGAATCATCTCCCGTTAAATCCACAAATGCTAGGATTTCTCCTCCACCAACTCAACCAATCAAACCAATCCCAAAAAGGATTGTTCCCACAAAAATATCATTTACCACTTCACAATCATCTCCACATCTCTACAACTTAGAGGACTTACATCCTAGGCCATCCCATGCTCCACCATTGCCGACACTCTCTTCAATATAGAAGAGTGTGCAACAAAACCAAGGTTTTGAATCAACACTTGCACTGGTATCCTTTTCTCCATTTCCCTCAAATGGTCCATTTTGAATTATGAGGAATCATCAAAGTCAACCACCCGACCGCATGGAAGTTGACACCTCTCTACCTCCACCATCATCCTTTGTTGAGCCATCATTGAATGTGCCTCCACCAATCCCTTCTTCTTTTGAGGATACTCAACCCTATTCACTTGATCCTCCACATCAAGCCACTCCATTTCTACCACCACCTTTTCTGAGCCATGACAAGGATTGTTATCATTGTCAACACATTGAAGGCTTGATACATGAACTACGTGAAGAGCAACGTTTCATGTTTTATCACCTCCTCGAACGTTTCGATGAGGTCAACAAACCTAAACAACCATGAGCTTAAGGATTCAAGTGGTGTCCTAGTCTTAAGCTTAACTTAGATCATTTAGGAATCACATTTCATGTTTAAATCATTCTCTTAATTTTTAGAGATTTGTAGATTATTTCTCGTATGTTTTATTGAATGAGATTACATGTTTTATGCCATATTGTCTTGAGTCTATGTTTGGTGCCTTATTACATATCTCATTTTGATGTTGACATCATTTGTTCACATCACCATTGTTGTCTTAAACTTTCAGACAGACGGATCCCTCTGTTTTGCCTTGACAGATCCCTCCAAAGAGGGAACCGTGAGATCCGTACAACAGAAGACCTGTTTACTACTAACTTTAGTCTTATTTGCAGGAAATTATGCATTATATACTTGTTTTCTAACCTTTTTTTTGTAGATTTTCAATATACACATGAAGACTTTGACACCCTAAGCTAGGAGGAGTTTCGTGTCAAAGCAATACATTGCAAAATCATTTGCAATATAATTCAAATTAGGATTACATTACATGACGTCCCCTTGCAAAGTTGCAATCATCAAGGGGAAGCATATTCGTCACATTGATGAAATCATTTGCAAACATAGTTGCAATGCATTAGTTTAGTATTTCTTCTAATTTAACGCCCTCACAAAGGGATGGACTCGTCAAGGGGGAGCTAAGTCGAGAATTCTTCTCCTCACTTACTCTTTATTTTTCGTATCTTTCTTTCACATGTTTTTCTTAAAACAAGGTGTTAGTTTCTTTTCGACACTCTTTTTGTTTCAACAAAAAGGGGGAGAAGAGAGTAAAAACTTCAATTCAAACTTTTACGAATTTTGATTTTTCCTTAAAATAATTTTATGTTTTGTCATCAACAAAAAGGGGGAGATTGTTAATACAAATAAACCGTAAAAGAGTTTATTTATATTTTACGATCGTCTAATGTTTTGTCGATAACAAAAGTAAAATCATTTTAACGAAACAAATAAAATACGTAAATTGTTTGAGCCAATAGTTTACTAACACACTTACGTTTTCACATAAAACACCAAACAATTAATAGTGTTTTCATGATTTAGTAATACATATGTACAACAACTAGTGTTTACATATTGGGTAGATATGTACATAACTAGTATGTATTATAATGGGTAATATAATGGGTAGAAGTTTAAGTATTTGACTCGTTGACCAAATACATTAAATGTAGTTGGGTTTAACCTAAAGTCCATGACCCATACCCATGGAGCATAACCCATAACCTACTGCATGACATCATGCATAAGTCATAATGGGTATTATCCATTACCCATGGAGCTAACCCATGACCCATGGACTATATACATTGCATCTAGTAGATACATTGTATCTACTTGAATACCCATGATCTAAAGTCTAGGACCCATGACCCATAACCCATGATCCAAAACCCTTGGGCAAAGAGCAGCGTCCCACGGTTCCCCCAGTTTACACTGGACGGATCCCTCAAGTAAGGGATCCGTGGAACAGTAGCTTATTTTCTTCTATAAATAGTGAGCCATTTCTTCACTTTGGGTTGTCACTCCTACATATACTTTCACATAGTATTGTAAACTCTCTAACTTTATATACAAAGGATCTTTCTATGTAGTTTGTGTTTGTTTTTGTGTGATTCTCTAGGTTCCTCTTAAAGGCGAGATCACCACCTCTTGAAGTCGAGCAAGCTCAAGTCCATGAGTTGCCATGCTTCGTCATCATCAAGACTACTGATGTTATCTTGTTGATAGTTCTTTCTTCCTCCATAGAAGTGTTGTGTTGATGGCATTAGTGAAAGGTGCCCAAGGTTCGAATCAAAGACATTAGTGAATGGTGTCAAAGGTTCGTATAGAAGACATATGTAAAAGATGTCTAAAGGATCAAGTTGAAGGCATTAGTGAAAGGTTTCGAAGATCCGTGTCAAAGGCATTAGTGAAAGGTGCCTAGGTGTCGTGTCAAAGGCATTAGTGAGAGGTGCCGAAGAGTCAAGACGAAGGCATTATGAAAGGTGTTGAACGTCCATGTCAAGGGCATTAGTGAAGGATGCCAAGGGTGTACAATTGATATGGTATATCGATGTACAAATAGAGATAGGTTGTATCCAAGGATATTGATATCCTTGATGATATTGTAATAAGGAGTGGGTCTCCTTTTGAGATAGGTGTTGTGTAGTGTTGGGTAGTAGTTCATCCTTTGTAATGGAACTCGGTATCTAGCCTTGTACCGGATAAAGTGTAGGCGACGTTTTGATAGGTGTGGTTCTACCTTGAGGAAGAACCCGGTGTCTAGCCTTGTACCGGAAAAGAGTAGGCGACGTTGTGAAGGCTTCTCCGCCATAAGGAGTTGTGTCGTGTAGTGATTACGAACTCTCGAGTAGGTGACTCGGGGAGTGGAGTAGGGCAAAGAAGGTGTCCTTGTAGCCGAACCACTATAAATACTCGTGTCGTGGTTATGTGTTTCTTACTCTTTATCTTTTCATTACACATTTACATATCTTTTTATCAATGTTCAACATAAAATCCAAATAGATTGACATAAGTCGATATAAATAATTTAAAACAAAATTTAATCGGTAAAACTATTCAACCTCACTTTCTAGTTTTCCACACCTATTTTCTCCCTCACATTATAAATGTGGTTTACTCAATACATACGCGAAGAACCTAGACCGAACAACTAAGCCAAGTTCGAATTCACATGTATACAAGTCTATGTGAGTCAAATTATAAGTAAAAGACAGACAAAAACTTTAGGATATGAAAACCACATCCTATCAACTTTTGATAAGTTGACTCAATTTAAAAGGTCAAACTTGAATCATATGTACCCCTATTGAAATTGGACATTTCTAATTTCATGATATTTTTGAAATGGTTTCTATATTAAACACAATTTTATAGTATACGCACACATAAGACACATATATCATAAGAAAATAGTTATTAAGCCACAATGATAAGATCGTTAATCTAATAGGAGTACATTTTATCAAGAACATACAATGCATTATGCATAAAAACATACTATCAAACGCGAAATGTTAATAACTTATTTCGAACACGCTAGATTTCTAAAGAGATAATAATATCTATCTCAAAACCCGAGTAAACGCGAAACAAACTATCTAAAAGAGGTTGAACAAAGTCACAAATCATGAAAGAACTTTATCAACAACAATGCCAATTAATCACTCACAAGTCACAAACACTACAAATAATTTGGGACAATAACACTTTCCAAATGAAGTCAAACATATTTCTCAAGAACTCATAAAGAAATAAAAATAATTGTAATCTTTCATGTATAGTCCGACATCTTAAAACTCCTTTTGTGACACATAATTTCTTTTTTCTAATTTTGTCTCCTTAAGATTGTGTGAATAAAGGACATAAAGGGACATGTGTTTGTCATTCTACAAACATAGAAACAACATGATTATGAGTCTAATTTGTCTTTAACATATGATATGGTAAAGCAATAGAACGATAGTAATTTCAATGTGGTTCCTAAAGACACATCACAATAAACATATTATGAATGTAATTTGACATATGCATTGATGCCGAAATGATGTGTTTTCTTGTCTTAAACATCCTGAAACGT
This sequence comes from Chrysanthemum seticuspe, assembly GCA_019973895.1. Classification (NCBI taxonomy): domain Eukaryota; kingdom Viridiplantae; phylum Streptophyta; class Magnoliopsida; order Asterales; family Asteraceae; genus Chrysanthemum; species Chrysanthemum seticuspe. The sequence continues at coordinate 246,132,248 of BPTQ01000003.1, read as the reverse complement.
TGCACATCGGTCATCAAATGGTAGTTGTCTCGATTGATAGCGGTTTGATTAGTTGGTGGTACTCCTTGCCATGTTATAAAATTGGCTTTGTGCTTGATTTTCAATTAGGAGTTGTGATTAAACCAAAACAATCACTAATCGTCAAGCTTTTCTTCTTTGCAACACATACCATCTCTTTATTTTTTTTATGTTTTTTATACTGAGTACGTTTTAGTAAGTTGATTTGAGCTAACACGGTGGCTCGGCCACTGTGTGTGAGGATTTTTCTCTTGTCTCGGTTTTACTGTAATTGTTAAGAGTTTTTTCATCACTTTTGTAGTCTTCGCAGTTAAAGCCTCAGAAAGATTCTAAAAAATGTAGTTTCGTTTATTTTTAGTTGTATTGTACTCTTTGGCTTCTAGGCTCACTAGTAGTTTTTATATATATGTATTTATTTCAGTCGTTAAAAAAAGCAGCATTTAACCAGAAATTTCATTCAGCTTCTTTTACAAGTAATATGATGCATCATTTCAAAAGAATATTTTTATAAAGTTTTATTTCATAAGCAGGAACATGATACTATAAAGTTGATATGACAATACTTATCAATTTATAACATGTGTCTAACTTTTCTGATATTATTAAGGAATATTGTACAAATCACATCAGTAATTCAATACTGTATTACCTTAAAGACTTTTTTCTTCTACTTGGCAGTAATCTTTTTATAATCACTCATACAAAATTGCAACTAATGAAAAAGCTCACATAAAAAATAAAAACAAAAAAAATACTAAGTGTGTGTTTGCCATGGAACATTTAGGAGCATATAAGAATGGTGAGTGGTGAGAGTTGAGAATTTTAATCCTCGTTTGATAAGCGTTAAGTAGTTTTATCGAATGCTTATTTTTCTACGCTTCATAAAGTAGCATTTATGAGTGTTGAATATATAATAATTGTTTTATACATTATGATTACATCTACAACTATATTATGAAACGTTTTTATAAAAAAAACCGTTATTGCTCACAGTTACTACTCATTGTTACTGTTTAAAGCTATTGCTCACTGATACCGTTATTTTTGCCGACCACAACTTAAAAGTTTGATTGATGACTATTATTGTTAGAATGGAAATTCAAATAATAAACATTGCTCACATAAAATAAACACGTTTATATACTAGCGTGTGAACACGGTTGACCAATATTTAAACAAAATTTCAATCTGCAATAATAACATGAATGAATAAACAGCCAATCAAAACTTCACATTACACATTACTATATTAAATTTTGTCTTACTTTTTTAGTTGACCCATAACTTATTTCTAGACCAATACCAGAAATCTAGAACTAAACTTACGTAGTACATCTTTTTCTGAACATATTACAACTCTTTTAAACCTTGTCATATTGGATTTAAGCAATAAAAAGTCGGCTAGACCGGGCCATGTGAAAGACCGGCCAAACCGCGTTGAAGAATGGAAGTTGACCTTTTCAAAAAGCCGAGCCGAGAAAAAAACAGTGGGATAATTTACATATAGACCCCTTGGGAATTTAGAAAAGGACTTTTGAGTTTGAAATGTAATGATTAATTAGTGTCAACAACAGCTGTTGCATGCCAACACTTAACACGACGACAGATTCGGCGTATCTCTTAATAAACACTTTACTGCTTTAGTATCTATATACTCATTTATTCCCACTCGTCTCTTTCGGTTGATTCTATATAAACACCTCATATCTTTTATATAGCAATGATATATGGACATAATGATAAGCCTAAAAAGAGCCCTAAACTGAAATGACATCATTTGATTGGTGACATTAAAAATGGCCTTTCTGATATCACCAACTGGAGAATGACACTTTAGTTTAGACCTCTTTATCATTTCCTTTTATATAAATACCCCCGTCTGGTATAAAAGTAGTGAGTTATAAAAAAAAAACATATGTTATTCGCTTATTGGTCGCATAAAAATAATAAAATAATAATGTAATTTTGCTCGATTGTGTGATTGGGGTGTTTGTATAGGAGATTTTGTACTTAAGAGATGTTGCTATAAGAGGACTTATTTCTTTTAGTCACCGCTTCCTTTATTTTTATGAGTGTCATATAATCATTTAGTATATAATCACTCTTCTCATCCTTCAGCTTCAATGGTTATCACTATTAAAAATACCCACATTATATAAACATACCTCATACACACTCAAACACAAAAGAAAAAAATAAATGGTAAGGGTTATCGCTGCTCTCTACTTTTTTTTTTCTTGTATCACAAGTAAGGAAAGGTCCACACAATAGAGTTGGCACGTGATGGGTGGATGTCAAAGTGAGACCCACCCCATTGCAATCAGTTTAAAGACATTTAGAGCCCGTTTGGTTAGCATAAATGGGAATGAGACTATGACTTTCAAAGTCATAGTCGGTGTTTGTTTTGTTTTGTTTTGTGGGCCCGGTAATAAAATGGGTATATCATAGTCATAGATTCATTACACACTAATTTGGTGTCTATGAAATCCATTCCCGTGGGCCCCTCTTTTTTCCACTACAAAATTCAAATATCTATATACTTTTCATACCATATTTTATCAACCAAACATAAACAATCATAATGATACACTTTTTCATACCCATTGTCATTCCACATCATTCCAAATCCGATACCCATTGTTATTCCTAGCAACAAACCAAACAGGAATGGATTTATTTCATTACGATACCCACATCATTCCAAATCCGATACCCATTATTTATTACTTGATTATTTTTTTTCCAATGCCCATTACAAATTACCAAACAAAACATGTACAATTGATTTATTTCATTACGATATAACAGCCAAACAAGATGAAATTATAATGATTCGTCCAATTTCTTTTTTAGAACAACAACTTTTATACTCTTATCTCACTTATCTTACACATAATAACTCACAATATTTCCAGCGAGATTTGAAGCTACAACCTCTAGGTTGATAGATCACTCTCATACTACTAGACTAAAAGCCTTAAGTAATTACTCGTCAAATTACTATGTTCATTCCACAAAGTCGGTATAGGCGCAAGTTGATTTGTTTAACCACCACATAACTGTTAATCTACATCCGTTAAAAACAGTTAAGACACCCCATCATGTTGACATCGTATCAGCCAACCTATGTCGTACTATAGATTCATGCTTCTGATAAAGAATAATCATTTTTAAGTGTATCAAATTAATCACTATATTTTTTGTATGTATCAAACTTTTTCATTCCTATTTTACATACAAACTTTAATAACTTTTATTCTGTGTATCGTAATTTTTTAATAACCTTTATTGTGTGTGTCGTTACGGTAAGATTACGACGTGACACTACTTAATCTCATTTCATTCAATAAAAACATGTTTCATTTAAGTTATAGTCGTTATATGCTCAACCGCTGATACCCTATATGCCCCAAACACCCATTCTCCCACTTAAGTGAGAGAAACTGTTGATATTTGTAATTTGTTTTAAGAGATGACTTAGAGATTAAATAAAAAAAAGTAAACGTTTAAAGTATCTGTAATTAATATATAACAGCTATAATTTAACATCAAGAAATAAGAAAAGAAAACATTTGACACACAATTCTAGGATACACACAATAGAATTGAAGTTATTAAAAATTTGTATGTAAAATAAAAAAAGAAAATATTTGATACATCAAAAAATACAATTAGTTTGTTAAATACATTTAAAAATAAATATCCCTCTGATAAGGCCGACTTATATTCAAAACTATTAGGCTGGGCACAGTCGACACATAAACATCGGTCGGTCATCACTTTTTTGCTTTGACGACCGACTTTGAAGTCGGTCAAGTCGAGTGTGCACCATTGGTCATCAAATCGGTCGACACATAAAAATTTGGGTATCGGTTGAAAATCCAACCGATATTCAAACACTCTCATATAACTGTTTAACATTTAAATTAAAAAAAAAAAAAACTTTTTTTTTAAAAAGCTTTACCACTTTTCACATCCTATAAATACCAACCTCAAACACACTTCTAAACACACAATTTCAAACACAATTCAACCACAAACTACTTCTCAACACAAGATTTATTATGGCTTGCCGTCTCCCCCATTCCGTTGAAGATATGCAAATGTACGTTAACAAACAATGCGAAGAAGATGATGTGGCTCGAAAAAACGCTATTATAGACGTTATCAATCTGTTTGAGCAGGCAAGGGCAGAGAAGCAACGTATGAGAGCAGACTACAAGACTTGCAACGACATTACGCCTGAACTAAAAGTCGTGATCGACAAATTTTTGATGGATGAAGCCCGTAAAGACGACGACATTGCTGACAAGTTGTGGGAGTGTGTTCAACAGATATCGAACAACATCAACACCAAAATCAGTTGGAGCTATCGGGAGAACAAAAACGATGGTGCAGGTGCATCAACTTCGTCTGCTAGCTTTGTTGGGGAATCTCAACTAGACCAGAAACATTTGGCTCGCATCGAGGAATTTTCCGGTTATCGGACTCCCTCGTATGACTCTGCATGCGGGGAGTATTTAGATTAGGATTTATGATTTATGTATTTCGTATCGTTTTTATTTTTAATATGTTGTAATGTTTTTATTTTAATGAATTTTAAATTTGTTGTTTAAAATGTTTGAATTAAAAAAAAATAAAAAAAAAAAAAAAAAAAAAAAAAAGGTCAGTCATCGACTGTGGCAACTTGATCGTGTCTGGTCTTCGGAGAGAGAAAGCTGATGTGGCACTGGTGACCTGGGTCACGAGTGTGCCCGGCCTAAATTTGAGTACTACTAAATAAAAGATTATAATGTGAATTGAACAGAACACATGCTACGCCAATGTCATAATTAAGATGAACACTACTCCAAAATCACATATCTTATCAAACTAGGCTTTTGTGTGACGATGACATATATTTATCACATTTCCATTCCATTCAAGACATGTTTACTCACACCAAACATGTTAAGACTAGTTTGAATACATTCTTTGAATCTAAGGGCCCGTTTGGTTCAAAGTGGGGAAAGGGAAATGGAAAAGGAAAGGGAAAGGGAATGCAAAGGAATGAGTGAGGTGGGTAATCAATACCTTACCCCTCAATTTACTTTATAATGGTTCATTACCCATTACGGGGTAATCAATCCCTTACCCCTCCCTAACCAAGCACTATATTATGAGTGAGGTGAGCCCTTTTGAATACCTTACCCATTCCCCACCCCCTTTAACCCCTAACCAAGCATGCCCTAAATATGCATAACAAACTGGCCTAACTAAACTACGAGGGCTATAGCTTGTAGGAATTATACGACCCTGTTTTATTGTAGTTTTATACTCTGTATTTCGTACCAAGATGCTTATAATTTGGGCGTAAGTGATTCGAATTGAATGGAGCTTCGACAGAGCTCGATTCGACTTGACAAAATTATTTTTTGACTGGATCAAACTAGACGAGGCTTCATGAGAGAAGCTTGAGCCCAACTCGAAAAAGTTTGAATTTGGCTCGAGTTCAGCTAAAAAGCTCGATTTATCCGCAATAAATTTTTTTACTATTATTTTTTTAATCAAACTAAATCAAAATATATGATGAGATTTGAACTTAGCTCGAGCTCGGCTCGAAAAGCTCGAGACACTCACAAATAAGTATGTGTATATATAAAAAAAAACACTTAAAATATACATAATATAATAACAACATATACTCCTTCCGTCCTAATTTATTAGTCTATATTATTATTTTGGGTTGTCTTAAAATACTTGTCTACTTTGATAATTTTGCCAATCAAAAAAGACTTAAATGGGTAAAGATGATATTTGATTGGTAGAAAGTGTAGTTAGTGGAAATTTTTTAAATTGCGTGCAATTTGAAAGTGAACTAATAAATTAGGATAGAGGGAGTACATCATTTAAAAGCTCGAAAAGCTTAACAATAATTCGAGTCGAGTCTATATAAGCTCGAGCTCAACTCGTTAAATATTCTGAGCTTATTTTCTAGGCTCGAGCTCAAGGCTTTTTAAAGCTCGGCTCGAACGAGCTCAAGTCAAAATCGAGCTCGAGTTACTCGATGAAAGCTCGACTTGTTAATTACACCTATACATATGATATGCCTGTGATACAATTTAAGTAAAGCTAGTCATTTTACTATACAAAACTACATTGACCAACTGGGGCTTCCTCCGGTGGTACTATTCGCACTCCGCAAACACCGGTTGACTAGTTAAATGAGGGATTTTGAGTAAAATTGCTCGGCTTCAATCCCAAACACCTGACTAATTAGGTTGCTGGGACGGTTAGATCATTGCTGGGACGGTGGGGCTGGTCTACATTTTTTGAGTAACACTAAGGTGTAACAAAAACTTTTGCTAACACCCAAATCCACAAACATTTTTTTATAAAAGAATAGGTTTTGCAATCCAAAAACGACTAACATCGCAGCTTGTTGACCGTTTGGTTTTCACTAATATCTAAATTCTATTTTGATGAAATAAAAAGTATCACCATAAAAAAAAAGAACTTGAAACATAATGACTACTATTACAAAGAGAAAAATAAGAAAGTAGTCTACACTCTATTGATTAAAGTATTGTAACAGAAGTACAAAACCATGCTACATTATTTGTACGATGCCATATTTTAATATTTGATACAATACCTAGTTTCTGATAATGATCTTAAATGCTTATGAAACAAAGTGATAACTCAAATCAATCACATCAATTCTTTTAATTGTGACAAACATGTAAGGGCACTTTTAATGTAAAATTGTACTCCCTCCGTCTCAAATTAATAGTCCATATTTCCTTTTTGGGTTGTCTCAAAAAAATTGTCCACCTTCCATTTTTAGTACTCCCTCCGTCTCAATTTAATTGTCATGAGAGAGAAAGCACAAAGTTTAATAAAAGTGGGGCAACTTTAATTTTCAACCACACAAATAGAATATTCCCCCTTTATATTCCCTAGTTTTTACTAAAAAGGGAAAGTGGACAATTTTTTTGAGACATCCAAAAATGGAAATATGGACAATTAAATTGAGACGGAGGGAGTAATAAATATGGAATTTAGTGGGAGAATATTCCTTATGAGTGGTAGAAAATTGCCATGGTCCCACTTTTATTAAACTTGATGAATTTTGTCCCATGACAATAATTTTGAGACGGAGGGAGTACTACTCAAAAGGAAATGCATAGTTTTATGGGACACAAGAAAGAAGTGAAGTGTTACAAATCACAACCCAAAAACTAATGTCTCATAGAACACGAAATATGAGTTAGTTCATCTGAAATAAATATCTTAAACACCTTTTGAATGATTAGCACCTAATTTTGTATAACAACCAATCTTGCTTTACAACATGATTTTTAAAGTAAGAATTCGGTTTCACAAATGTGAATTCCTTTTTTTTGAGAAATGTTGACCGGCAATTTAAAATGTAGCACTACTCTACGTATCTACTAAACCTTCACAAAAAGTTAAGTAGGAGTAATATTAATACTTTGACTTACTATTCATAAAATACAACTCTTGTATCTTAGTCTAAACCTATTACTTTATAATTAAATAGTTATAGTTATTATGAAATGTTGTTCACACTAATCTTGATTTTATATTTAGTAGAAAAAGACCTAATCGCGTTGGTTTTAATTATGAGTTACATCTCGTAACTTGACATCGTTGGCGGCGAAGAGAGCATGCAAGTGGTACGGTCGTACAAGAGCTCACAATCTAAAGGGCCTCATTTTGTGTACTTACGTTATATATTTGACTACTCTTTTTCGTAAATCTCATTAGTTAAATACAGTCCCATCTTGTCACAATAAATAAAACGTCATTAAAAACCATCAATATAAGAAATTTTTATAACTGAACACCTTTTATGCATTCATTTAAGTTTTTATTTTTTAAATTTTGATGGGGCATCTTTTTAATTTTCGTCCGGAACCTCCAAATTCATTTACCGGCCCTAGCTGACATGAACATAATTTTCACAAATAAAATAGTGAAACCTAATGAGGAACTCAATCACATTGTTTTGTTTGTAAAAAAAAACGAATTAATTATATTCATATCAATCGAAAGAATATCAGTTTTATCAAACTACATGCAGTGAGAGTGAGCCCTCACTTTTGGATGGTGAGACTCACCCGTCACCCTAACGCACAACATACCGCCTCACACATAATGCTAGCAAAAAACAAGGACGAACAATATGTTTATTTGATTTGTGAGTGTTTATAAAATATTTTGCGAGGTATATTTAAAATGTAAGAAGAGTTATGAGTTATAACTATTGCATCTGAAAAATAAGTTAAGTGATAATGTGCTGAATGAAGATGTGACTGTAAGGCTGGTCCCAATCGTGCCTTTAACATTGGTTGGGCATAAAAAATGAAGACCCACGACCGATGTGGAGATCGGTCGTAACAAAATAAGTCGGGAGTAGACTTAGTTTGAAGATGAGGGACACCAAGATCATGATCCCTTAAGAACGCATGAAGAATCGTTGGTGGTTACTCAGGAGTAGAGGTGGGCATCGGTCCGGGACCGGACCGGACCGACAAGACCGAAGACCGATTTAAGGTAAAAACTGGGACCGAGACCGAATGTGGTCGGTCCGGTCCGGTCCGGTCTCGGTCGGTCCGGTCTGGTCTCGGTCGGTCCGGACCGTTTGGAGTCTACTAAGGCCAAAATAGTCGGTTTGTGGTCCGGACTGGACCGGACCGAAGACCGAATTAGCCCAAATGCATAGACCGAGGACCGGACCGAATGTGGTCGGTCCGGTCTGGTCTTGGTCGGTCCGGTCCGTTCGGGTCGTTTGCTCACCCCTACTCAGGAGCTAATGGACTCATCAACTCATCAAAACTTAAAATCTGATTTGGTCGAACACATTTGGAGAAATCGTCGACATCATATCGATGAAGTGAAACAAGTCGATAGTGACGATGACGAAGACGATGAAGAGTTTTTGTAATGTTTTTAACGTTATTTGAATAAGTTACGTAATGTTTTTAATGTTTATTTGAATTTCGTAATGTAATGTTTTTTTTTTTAATAAATTTAAATTTAATGTTTAAAATATTTGAACTAAAAAAAAAAAAAAAAAAAAAAAAAAACTTTGATTATCGACTGTGGCATCCGGGTCATGTCTGATCGCTATAGAGAGAAAACTGACGTGATGCTGGTGACCTGGGTCATCTCAGGTCACGATTGGGACCGGCCTAAGACATACACATTGGTTTAGTTGAAAGAGTTGAAGGACAGTTTAATGAAAGCACAGAAAAAAACGACACGTATAAAGGCGGCAAAACGTCTGTTTGTTTGTTTGTTTGGTTGAACAAACCTAACCAACCAACCACCTCTTTCCTTCCTTCATCCTTCACACTTATTTCACCTTTTTCCATTTCCCATTCTTTTTCATTTCTTTTTTTTTTAAAATAAATAAATATATATATTCCCCACCTATATCCCAAAAAAAACTCTTCCTTCCAAATTTCCATCCACTATTCATTTTTCTCTCTCTCTCTAAAACCAACTCACCGGAATACCGCTTACCGGAAAACCACTATTCACTTCCTGCACCTCGTTATACTCACCACGTGCTGTTAAACCTACGTGCACGTGCTAAAAGTGGTTTTCCGTTTTTGACCGTTGATTCTTCCGATCTCGTGGTGTGGTGCCTGTTTAAAGAGAATGTATTGGAGTTAGTTAAGGAGATCGTTGTTTTATTTTATTTACCGTGGTAAAATATTGGAATGAGATGGTAATTATTTACTGTAGTTTATTTATGGTAACTTTTTTTTATAAATATTTTGTTTTATATTTTTGGTGAATAATTAGATTGCTAAAATCTATAGCATTATGTTTTAGTTTCCTAATTTATTTATGGTAACTTTTTATATAAATAATTTATTTTACTAATATTTATTTTTTAATTTTTTGATTTGTATATAAATATAGAGATAATATTGTTACGATTCTGTTAGGAGTTTGGTGAGCGTCTTTATAATGCAGTTTTTTTTTCTACATTAAGTTTGCTAGCTAGTTAGTTCATGACATAATTTTTTTTGTAGGGTGAAGGAAGGATTTGTTTTTCGAGAGAGGCGAAGTTAGAGTTTTTAAAGCATAAGAGGCTGCAACAGATGAATATGATGACTAGGAGTAGTGGGGACGCGTTAAGAGATTCCGCGTCTTGTGGTGTGATGAGATCGTTAGGTAGTCGAGATTCTGGTGGTGTTGTTAATGTGAGAGAGGAGTTTTCGGGGCGTAAAGTTGATGTTGATTGGACGGAGAACTTGCCCGAGTGTCCGGTTTATTATCCGAGTAAGGAAGAGTTTGAGGATCCGTTGGCGTATTTGCAGAAAATTGGTCCGGAAGCTTCGACATATGGTAATGACCTGTTAGAATAGAGGTTTAGGCTGTTCTCGTTACTGTTATTGTTGTTGTTCGTGTTTATCAATGTTGGCTTTAGTTTACATTATTACATATGTTTGTGCACTATTGATACATAGGTTGCCCGTTGACTTGATAATTTGTATTAATAAAACTAGCGGGCCGTGATTAAGTTTATAATTTTGACTCAGTCCAAGTAAGCTCTTAGATGTTATCAACGTTATAAAGTCAACCATGGGTTTGATGCAGACTAAAGTATAACTGTTCATATTGATTGCATCATAAACCGGAGATTTAGGGTTCTACTTTCCTATTGTGATAGTCTTCTATTAATATTGATATATTGTTTATTCTGCGCATCTTCAATATGTTGCTGCTGTGTGGTTATTGTTTATTCGTAATAGTAGTACCATTACTTTGACCAACTCATGTTTTTGACTATGTGTTTCAGTCTTGTACATTGTTGATGGTGTTTGAATTCCTTTCCTTTAATCCTTGTTCAGGTATATGCAAAATTGTTTCGCCTTTAAGTGCCTCTGTCCCTGCTGGCATGGTTTTGATGAAAGAGAAACCTGGCTTTAGGTTTACTACTAGAGTGCAGCCTCTTCGTCTTGCTGAGTGGAATACTGATGATAAAGTTACGTTTTTCATGAGTGGAAGGTGTGTTTCTGACTTTTCGTATATGTTTTTTGCTTCTCTATATGATTTTCAGATTTTGAGTAGCGTTTTATATATTTATCAGAAACTATACATTCCGTGATTATGAGAAAATGGCGAACAAGGTCTTTGCTCGTAGATATTATAGTTCTGGATCTCTTCCTGCTACATTTATGGAAAAAGAATTTTGGCAAGAAATAGCTTCTGGAAAGACTGAAAGCGTTGAGTATGCATGTGATGTTGATGGCAGTGCATTTTCATCTTCTCCCACCGATGAACTTGGAAACAGCAATTGGAATCTGAAGGTATATTTTAGTTAGTCATTCAGCTTATCGCATCTTCTGTGTCTACCCTGCCTACCCTCTATCAATATGGTATATTTATAATTTAGTCTTTGATAGAGTAGCATGTACCGGTGTGTTTATTTACAAACACCCATATGCTTTCACATGTCTGACTATAAAGTCTGTCTGCTCGTTGCACTTAATTCTCAGTATTTCTCCTTTTATGACAATCTATGCGGAAAGTCACTTTCTTTCCTTATCGTCTATGTAACTGGCACTTTGCAGTTCGTATACCATTCATTTTTACATAATTCATTGTCTTATCATATTCGCCCCATTCTTCCAGTATCAGACTTTTTTTTACAAAACTTCGGTTATGTTTGTCTTTGTTGATTTTCTTATTTCTTAAATTGGTTAGTATATTCACCAGTGGCATTGACAATGTGATTGTTCTTGTATGCTTATTATTATATTGTGTGTTCCATTTACTAAAAATGCTTAATTTTATGACTGCAGAAAGTTGCAAGGCTATCCAGATCAATCTTGCGTCTGCTAGAAACAACAATTCCGGTATTGAGATAGTTCAAATTCTTTTATTGGGAGTATATACTAATTAATTGGTATGTTTTGTTCTCTTATCCAAGTTCTTGTGACTCACAGGGCGTTACAGAACCAATGCTATACATAGGAATGCTATTCAGTATGTTCGCTTGGCATGTAGAAGATCATTACTTGTACAGCATTAATTACCATCATTGTGGAGCTCCAAAAACATGGTATGGTGTTCCTGGTCACGCTGCACTGGATTTTGAAAAGGTAGTTCGACAAAAGGTGTATACTCATGATATTTTGTCAGCTGATGGGGAAGATGGTGCTTTTGATGTTCTCTTAGGAAAGACAACCCTGTTTTCTCCTAATATTTTGTTACAAAATGATGTTCCAGTTTACAAGGCTATCCAAAAGCCTGGGGAATATGTTGTCACCTTCCCTCGAGCATATCATGCAGGATTTAGTCACGGTAAGATCACATTCCATTATTTTGATTAACATAATCCAAAAGATTTATATGCTGATTTAATGAGTTTGGTATTAAATAGGTTTTAATTGTGGCGAGGCTGTGAATTTCGCCATTGGTGATTGGTTCCCATTGGGATCAATAGCTACTCGTCGTTATGCACACCTTAACCGGACACCACTCCTTCCTCATGAGGAACTTCTGTGCAAAGAAGCGATGCTTCTTTCATCAGCCAGAGACCATAAATATTCGAACCATTCTTCTGCTGAAATGACATCTCAAGTTACCATTAAGGCCTCGTTTGTGAGTTTGATACGCTTCCAACATCGTGCTCGTTGGTCGCTAATGAGATCAAGAGAATGCGTGGGTGTTTCCGAGCATTCACATGGAACTATTCTTTGCAGTATTTGCAAACGTGACTGTTATGTAGCGTATATCAACTGCAACTGCTATTTGCATCCTGTTTGCCTTCGTCATGGTATATTGGAGCATTATTTTCTGGCGTTTAGTATATTTAACTTCTATTTTTATTTTGAGTCTTTCTATTAAGTATTAACATGGTATATTTTGAATTGTTTCAGAACTTAAGCCACTTGACTTGCCCTGTGGAAGCAACTTTACACTCTCTGTAAGGGATGAACTCTTTGATATGGAGGCAGTTTCTAGGATATTTGAGGAGGATATAGATATTGTCAACGAGGTTCAACGTCAATTTAAAAACGGAAGTGACATGGCTCTACTGTCTACATTGTACCCGCTATCTAAAGAAGATGGATACAATCCACATTGTGACATTGATTTTGAGGAGTGTTGCAATTTGAAGCAATCTGTTCCCGAGCTTCTTGTTACCCATGTAAGGATTTTAAACTCATTGCTCTATCTTCAATGGTTAAAAGACACGACACACTTGGATCAAGATGTAACCTAACCATACTTGTTTTTTATCGTCACAGGATGTTAATAGCTCTTCTAAAGGCACAACTAAGGAAATGGATGAAGCTTCTTCAGTGATTGATGAAGCTCCTCAATCCAATGTCCATGCGGAAGTTAAAAGTACATGTTATAGTGACGACTCTGACTCTGAGGTATTCAGGGTCAAACGTCGTTCATCCGTAAAGCCACAACACAGAAAAACAACCAATTCTGTCCCATCAAAATCAGAACATCAGGTATTAAATATTTCCGTGACGCATTTCCTCAGAGCATTGTATTGATAAAAATGATTGATTATTAATTTTGTTTAGTCTACTTCATCATGCTTTTGAAATACTAAACCCAAGTTTCATGTTTGCAAAGGGGCTTAAACGGTTGAAGAAAGTACAACCTGAAAGATCTGGACATAGTTCACCACCCGACTCTGGGTCAACATCTGTCTCCATCAAGTATAAGCAAATGGGAAATGAGGAAGCAACAAGTATACACGGGTCCTACAAATTGGGAAAGAGAGCAAGGGAACGACCGCCCCTAAACACATGTTCCAAACGACTTAAAGTAAAAGGCCCGTCAGTCACAGGTTTAGAGCACAGGTATCTATGATTACAGACATAATTCGTAGAGCTTTAACTTGGCTAACTTGGATTAAATTGGATCTCTTAAGTTCTAACAACAGAGGAAAGTAAATCAGCCATTTTTAGTTATTGAAGCAGCAGCAACAACGTACGTAGAAATATATTCTTTGCGCAGGCCTCTAATTGGGGCAACTGGCACTCACAGTTCCACTCCATTTTAGGTAATTAGGTTGGCATGGATTCGGTTAGCAGTTTCTTTTGATGTACATTTTGATGTTAACAGTCGATTAAATCCGCATCTCATTTAATGTAAAAAGTCTGCTGCTTCCCTTACTGTAGGGGGTTCTTTATTCTTTTATTATGAATGTAGCAATTGGGTCCTTTGACTACATCAATAACAATCACCATATCTTTAATTTTAAGGAAAGAATTTTTATGATTATTTGGCTTAGAAGGCAAGACAAATATAACTAACAAGTTGCTTTCAATTTGTTTTACCTTCAACAGCCGTGATAGCCAAGTTTTATGTATGATATCCACATCATGATCTATAAGTTTTTATCATGAATCTTTTAGTTTGTTACACTTCCCTTTTGGCATGTTTTCAATATTACTGTATAAATATTCCAAATGTAGAACCAGACCGAAGATTGAGTAATGAACCTTGCTTAGAAAAACTCTAGAATCGAGAACGGACCAATGTCAACCAATCTTGTTTTCGTTTGTCCTAATTCGGTTCTTAGGATTTGTTGCCAGAAATGATTTTCACACATCTAGCCGTTATACTGTTGGCATCACTGGCTTTCGTTCGTAAGGTTCTTTTATATTTATCATCGATGAACATAGTTCTAATGCGGGTCAAAACTACACTGTTTTGTGTCATAACAACCCCTCTTCCTAAATCTAACCAAGCTAGGCATTTATTGTTGCATAATATAGTGATTGCAATTATCTTGAACAGGTTTCAAGCTATGTTGTTTATTAGCTTTATCTAAATGTGGTTAGGCTATGCACAATGGCGACCTAGTTCGTCGCCGCCACATCAGCTTTCTCTCTCCGACGACCTGACGACGACTTAGTTGCCACAATGGTGATTTTTTTATTTTTATTTTTTTTTAATTCAAATATTTTTAAAAACAAAATTAAAATTCATTAATAAAAATACTTAACATTACAATAATAGTTAAAAACTTAAACTAATAAAACGTAGACGTTACAATACTTATTAAAAATTGAAAACATCACAAATACTGAAAACATCACAATAAAACGTAGACGTTACAATACTTATTAAAAACTTAAACTAACAAAAAATGTGTTTGAAAGTGTTTATGAGAAGTTGTTTGAATTTGTGTGTTTAAAAATGTGTTTGAGTTTGGTATTTATAATGTTGTAAAAGTGGTAAAGTTTATTTATTTATTATTATCTTTTTAATAGGAAACGGTAGCATTTTTTTGGATATATGTGGCTTTCCACTCGGTTGAGGAAGCAACCTTCTTCCTCCCTTTTCTTCCCCCAACCGACCACAACCTTCCCAGCCACAATGGCTCGACCGACCTTCACCGAAGCAACCAACCGACCTTCACCGAATCCACTGCGCATAGCCTTAGGGTCGTAATCTCACTTTGGATTTTGCAATTAGGTTGTCATCTTGCAACTATATTAATTTTGCAATTACGTTTTAACATAAAAGCCTCAGTTGCCAACTCGACATTATGACAAACAAACTGTGTTCAAATAGATCATCTGAACCGTCTTAGGGCTTATATGATCCGGTGAGCCTGGCTCGAATCATTTTGGGTAAGATCAAGGATTGGATTCTAGTCCATATAACTTATACGTTATCTCTATGTGTATGTCTTATTGACGACGTATATGCCCCTCCGGTCTCACACCGGAGGATCCAATACTCTAAACCGAAAGGACCGTTCGATACTCTTAACCGAAGGGACCGATACTCTAATGCAACAGTCCAAGCCGAAAGATACGCTGCCAGGTCACCCGTCCGAAGGACGCGCCGACCTGACAGTACTTTTGGCATTTAGCCTGGATACACTTTGTCTCATCCCCGTGGATATCGGGCATGACCCCAGGGACAGTGTCAGGTTCAGTGTCAGCTCTGATATCGCCTACGACCCCATGAAGTACGACAGACCCAGGGACCAGACAGTGACATCAGGTAGTATATATACGCATACAGTATTTGAGAATAAGGTATCATTTCTCACACACATACATTTATACTATACCTCTCGGTAAAACACATACTTACTCTTACGCCGGAGTCGGGTCCTGGGATAACACCCGGGGCGAGACTAACGCGTCGTTCATCTTAGCAGGTATCTGGAAGGCTTACTCCTAAGGCTGAAGGATAACTGCAACAACCCACAAAAAATTACTTCGACATTGGCGCCATCCGTGGGACCCGCATTCAATCTACCAGAGCTGTAGGATGACGGGTTCGACACCACCGGAAGCTTCAGGAGGAAGTTCCACCCCATTGACAAGGCAGCAGTTGGAAGGGTACGTGACTGCTCTCAAGTCAATGGTAAAAGAACACAATAGCCGGAGGGATACTGTTGAACCACTGCGGTTGGATTTCGAAGACGAAACAACTCTTGATAAGGACGAGCCAGCGGTTAAGAAGAAGGAGATAGTTACGGGAAACAAAGTGAAAGACGAAGACCTGGCGAAACCTTTTAAAGAAGTCTCGAAATCCCCGTTCAGTAGGCGAATCATCGAGTTTTCTGCTCCGGAACACAAGATGCCCACCCACATCAAGCTGTACGATGGGTCTACGGATCCCCAAGACCATCTCAACCGGTTCACTGGAGCTGCAGGACATGGAGAGTGGCCAATGCCCGTGTGGTGCCGCATGTTCCAGCAAACGTTGGATGGAAAGGCCCGAGGATGGTTTGATGGGCTTCCGCCGGGAAGCATTGATGAATGGGCGGCTTTCAAGGATCAGTTCGAGGCTCGCTTCTCCTTGCACAAAGCTTGTGTCAAAGACCCTACAGAGATCGCCAAGATAGTGAGAAAGGCTAATGAAACGCTGCCGGAGTTCAAAGAAAGGTGGACCACGGAGACGGGATTCATACAGGGTGCTCCGGAGATCATGAGGATCTCCTCATTCATGAACGGGTGTAAGTGCCCCGAGCTGGCCAAGCGGTTCGCCGATACGATCCCTAAGACTGTGGAGGAGATGATGATCAGGGTCGACGACTTCGTAAGGTCGGAGGAAGCTTTCGCCAGCACCGAATTGCCTCGAGGAGAACACTATGATACTACTAGAAGAGCCTCGACGGGGCCCTTCCGAAAGGACGAAAGGGCCGTCAGGAGTCACTACGGAGGGGACAGGAGGAATGAAGGACGGCATGTGCACTCGGGAAGAGACCGTGGAAGTTCACACCGCCATGGTGACAGGTCGGCTCCCTACGTGTCCCATCGCGGTGATCACCAGAACCGAGGCAACCCGCGCCTAACCCTGGACTCACTCATAAAACCACCAAAAGAAATCTTAGCCACTGAGCACCAGCTACGTTTACCCCCTCCAAAGCCGATGCGTGATCCCCCACGCAAGGAGAATCAAGATAAGTACTGTGATTATCATGGGGAGAAAGGGCACTATACGAATGATTGCTACCAGCTCAAAAGACAGTTAGAGATAGCGTTGGAGTCAGGGAAGCTGAATCATCTGGTCAAGGATCTGAGACAAAAGGGAAGGAGAGAACCGCCAAGGAATGATGCGGGAACTAAAGACAAGGTCATCAACATGATCCGAACCTGGCCCGAACGAAGAAAAAGGAAGTCATCGGAGCAAGAGGAAAGGTGGATGAATGTGCCTATAACATTCCCTCCCCTCCCGGACGGGGATGTGTCGGATGACCCTCTCATAGTGGAAGCCACGATGGAAGGGTACTTAGTAAGGAGAGTCTTCGTAGACGAAGGAGCTTCGGTGGAGGTGATGTTCGAGCACTGCTTCAACAACCTACCTCATGAGATAAGGAGTCGAATGAAGCAGACACAGACAGATTTACTGGGGTTTACCGGACAGGTAACACGCCCACTGGGGAAAATCGAATTAGATGTGTCATTCGGAGATGAGGGGTTGTACAGGAAGGTCCGGATGAAATTCACAGTTATTCGGGCACCATCACCATATAATGTCATCTTGGGAAGGACCGGGTTGAAGATCCTGCGAGCCATACCTTCTACGGTTCATTCTATGATGAAGTTCCCAACCCCTCAAGGAGTCGCCACGTTGGTTACTCGTTCCGTCATCATTTCGGAATGTAGGAGGTTGGAAAAATTGCAGACCATCGTTCCAGAACAAGATAAGGAAGATACAGGTACCGGAGAGGTAGGGTTAACGGAGGAAGTGGCGATCAAACCTGTCTTCCCTGAACAAGCCATAACGATAGGAGGAGCATTGTCCGCCGAGGGTAAGCGACGTCTCAAGGAGCTTTTACGAAGGAACATCGACATATTCGCATGGGAACCGGCGGATATGACTGGAGTCCCTAGAGGAATCATAGAGCATACCCTAAATGCCAACCCTTCAATAGACCCGGTATGTCAAAAACGCCGGATGTTGGCCGCTGATCGGAGTCAAGCAGTCACAAAGGAGGTAGAAGAATGGATAAAGGCCGGCATAATCAGGCCGGTGAAATACCCCACTTGGATATCCAACCCGGTTCTGGTGAAGAAATGTGACGGAAGCTGGCGCATGTGCATCGACTTCAAAAACATCAACTCCGCCTGTCCCAAAGATTATTACCCCTTGCCAGAGATCGGCTGGAAGATCGAGTCGGTCATGGGGTATAAATACAAATGCTTCTTGGATGCTTACAAAGGGTACCACCAGGTACAAATGGCAAGAGAAGACGAAGAAAAAACAGCGTTCTACACTGAGCAAGGAACCTACTGCTACACCAAGATGCCGTTCGGTCTGAAGAACGCCGGAGCCACCTATCAACGGATGATAGACTCCGCCTTTCAGTCACAGATAGGGAGGAACCTGGAAGCCTATGTGGACGACATGGTCATTAAGAGCAAAGAGGAGCAGGGAATGCTAGCTGACATTGCGGAGACATTCGACAACCTCCGGAAGATCAACATGAAGTTAAATCCTAAAAAATGCTCTTTCGGAATGGAGGAAGGAAAGTTCCTAGGGTACATGGTAACTTCAGAAGGAATTCGAGCAAACCCAAAGAAGACGAAGGCAATAATGGACATGCAATCGCCAAGGACCCTGAAAGAAATGCAGAGTCTCAGCGGCAAGTTGGCGGCGCTTAATCGTTTCTTGGCTCGTTCGGCTGAAAGATCCTTACCGTTTTTTGAAACACTCAAAAGCATCACCAAGGAGAATAAGGATGAATACCGGTGGACGGAAGAGGCAGAATCGGCATTCCAGGAGATGAAGAAGTTGATAACGGATCTTCCCTCACTAACAACACCGTCCGTAAAAGAAACACTGTATGTGTATCTAGCAGCCGCTGAGGAAGCAGTCAGTGCGGTTCTCCTCACAGAAAGGAAGGGAAGGAAGTTACCAGTTCGTTATGTGAGCCGAACACTCAATGAAGCCGAGAAGAACTATGCCCCGATTGAAAAATTGGCATTATGTCTGTTACACATGTCGAGAAGGCTCCGGAGATACTTCGAAGCACACCCTATAAAGGTGATCACGGACCAGCCGATAAAGCAGATCCTCAACAAGCCGGAAGCATCCGGAAAGTTGGCTAAGTACTCTGTGGAATTGGGTGCATACAACATAACTTACGAACCTCGGAATGCAATCAAAGGCCAGGTGTTAGCAGACTTCCTGTCGGAAGCACCCATTGGAGAAAGCAATGAGGATTACTTCAACCAGCCCACGCCGAAGAAGAAGGAGGAGGGGAGATGGCTTTTATATACGGATGGGGCATCCAATAACAAAGGCTCCGGAGCGGGTCTCGTTCTAATCAATCCGGACGGAATGGAGTTCACTTATGCCATCCGACTTGAATTCGACAGCACTAATAACGAAGCCGAGTACGAAGCCCTACTGGCAGGGTTAAGGATGGCAGAGAGTATGCAAGTTCGTAGCCTTGAGGTCCGGGTGGATTCTAAGTTGGTGGCTAACCAGATAAACGGAGATTATGTGGCAAGTCACGAAAGCATGATCAAGTACCTGGCGAAGGCGAAGGAGTACATAGCTAGTTTTGAGAACTTCACCATCCGGAACATCCCTAGAGGTCAGAACCAAAAGGCGGATGTTCTTAGTAAGCTGGCCACGGTCGCTTTTGATCACTTGACGAAGGAAGTACTGGTGGAGGTGCTAAGGGAGAGATCGACTGAAAGCAGAGAGGTTAACAATGTTGTTGAAGAGGAGGGAGATAACTGGATGACCCCCATCATTCGGTGTCTCGAGGAAGGAATCTGGCCGGAAGACCCCAATGAAGCCCGCAACCTGAGGATGAAAATCAACCAGTATGTCATGGAGGACGGCATACTCTACAAGAAAGCCTATTTGGTACCTATGATGAGGTGCGTGGGCCCCCTGCAGGCAAACTACGTTATAAGAGAGATACACATGGGAGCGTGTGGTATGCATTCCGGTCCTCGATCGGTCGTGGCAAAGGCCATGCGGCAAGGATACTACTGGCCTACAATGCACCGGGATGCTAGAAACGAGATAATCAAGTGTGACTCCTGCCAGATCCACTCCCCGGTACCACAGCTTCCAAAGACCAAACTGACACCCATCATGGCTCCATGGCCCTTCTACCAATGGGGTATGGATATAGTAGGACCTCTACCACCGGCGGCCGGAAAGGTCAAGTTCCTTTTGGTTGCAATCGACTATTTCACCAAATGGACGGAAGCCAAACCACTGGCGAAGATCACAGGAAAGGACGTCACGAAGTTCGTGTGGGATAACATAGTATGCCGCTTTGGTCTCCCCGCCGTCATCGTCACAGACAATGCTAAGCAATTCGTAGACAACCCCTTCAAAAGCTGGTGCGAAAAGCTCAACATCAAGCAGATCAACACAGCCGTGGCTCATCCACAGGCCAACGGACTGGTAGAAAGGGCTAACAAAAGCTTGATGGAGGGAATCAAAACAAGGTTAGGGCGCGCAAAAGCCGGATGGGTGGATGAATTGCCGAACGTCCTATGGGCGCACAGGACTTCCATTAAGACTAGTAACGGAGAGACCCCCTTCAGCCTCACTTATGGAAGTGAAGCGGTCATACCGGCAGAAATAGGCATGCCAACATACAGAGTAAGGCGGATAAGAGAAGGAATGGAGGAAGAAGATTCCCACCGAACGGTAGAACAAAACGAAGAAGACATCCGTCTCAACCTTGACTTACTACAAGAACGGAGAGAAGAGGCCGCTGTGATGGAAGCCCGATACAAAACAAAGCTGGAAAAGTACTACAACCGGAAGGCACGCCTGGTTTCTTTCAAACCGGGAGAGTTCGTGTATCGAAAAAACGAAGCAAGCAGAGCCGAAGATCAAGGCAAATTGGGACCCAAGTGGGAAGGCCCCTATCGGATCAAAGAGGCAAATCTCAATGGCTCGTACAAATTGGAAACTTTGGATGAAGAGGAAGTACCCCGGAAGTGGCACGCCGTGAATCTGAAGAAATGTTTCCTTTAAATTAAAAATATGTATTGTAAGCCCACGGGCATGAACTACTTTATTCTCACTAAGTAATGATATATATTCCCCCACGGAGGAGGAAAATTTTCCGCAATCATATCTCATGCGTAAGGGAGGGACCGGCGGAGATTAGCTACCTCCGACCGCGTACCCAAAAATCCCCCAATTAAAATTGATTTACCCCCGCAAGTGCAATGACACTAGGGAAGGCCACACACCATTCGGTAGGCGACTGCATACCCCCAGAATAATGCTAAGACATTAAGGGATGAGCCGAGGCATATGTGCCCGAACGGCACGCAGATACCCCGGAGGCGTGACGACGCCAGGGATGAGCCACCAGGTATATTTACCACCAGGCGAATTTAATACCCCAAAAAATGCTAAGTCATTAGGGAACACCGCGGCACATTTGCTTACGGACATAATTTAATGACCGAAAGTGTCAAGACGCTAAACACGGCATACACAAGCATATACATACCAAAAATGAGGACCCGACATGCGGGATGACCTCGTCTGAACATAGATAAATAAGTAAAAATAATCGTTCGACAGTGCACAACTACAAAAGTACCCAAGATTACATACTATGATTAAATTGTCCAAATACACCAATTCTAAGGCACGCAGGCCTGATAATGACGACCTAAGCGCTAAGAACCCCCGGAGGTCCCAGCTCCAGGAGTAGCTCCAGTCCCCTCCGGAAGGATATTCATCAAGTCCGCCAGAGGAAGATGATAAGAACGCTTGATCTTTTCTATGTATGGATAGCTTCGGGTGAACATCTCGTCATAAGCTTTGGTAAAACCTTTCACAGCCTCCATATCAAAATCATGCTGTTCGGCAACGATCCTGTCAACCTCTTCATCGGTTCGTTCTTCCCTGACCCCGTCCAACCACCCAGAATCGATCGCGGCATTGAAAACGGCCCCCCAACTCTGTTGATACTCCTTGCTGCCCTGTAACCTACGAACCACCGTAGGGAGCAACTCCTTCACATAGTTGAAGCGTACTATCTCCTCGTGACCAGCTTTGATGGCAATTTCCTGCACATTTTTCCTCAAATCCGCGGCGTCCCTCTCCGACTCCTCCAGCTCCGAAACCTTCTTCTCCAGGGATTCCTCCAGCGACTTAATCCTTTCAACCTGCTCCGAATCTTTAACCTTCAACAGCGCAACCTCAGCTTCCAAGCTCTCCAACTTCTTCTTCAAATCCTCCTCTTTCTGATCACAAACCTGATGGACTTCCTGAAGAGCCTGATGATCCGCGGTCAATTTCTCGTTAATGACGACTTGGGAGTGAAGACTAGCTCGGGTCTCGGAAAGTAAAGGTTCGATGCCAGAGCAAACAGAGTGAGCTCGATGCAATTCCGCATATTGGCTACTCAACCGCTCAAACCTTCTAAAAACCTCGCCGACGGCAAGAGATCCATGGGTCAATTCGAACCAACCCCTGTACAAGGCTCGCTCATCAGTTTGGTCCTCCTGTTCAGCACGGAGGTAGGGAGGGGCAAGGTTCATCATCATGTCCCTGCAGAGAGAGGCATCATTCAAAGTTGTATTAGCTTTCAAACCCCAGCCGGGGATGAAAGGCTCCCCCGAACCCCTTCGTCCAAATAGACCTGCGAAAACGGAAAACAAACAATCAAAAAAAAAAAAAAAAAAAAAAAAAAAAAAAAAACACGGCTACCTCTTGTATAATCTTCGCTATAGGGTCCCGTTCGGTGTTGGACCGTCTCCTCCGCATGCAACCCCGAACCACCAGCCCCAGTTTCTGCGGAAAACGAAGTCAGGACCCACTCAATAACAACGATAGCAACACATAATAACTAAGATAATACCTTGGGCAATGGCAGCAGAAGCGAACTCTTCAACCGGATGAGACCCCTCCTGAAGAGACCCCCCTCCCTGATTACCTCCATCTCTCTGCAAGACATCATCCACAATGTCCTCAGGCCTCACGGTACTGACGGGAGAAGCCGAATGAGCATCCTGGGAACCCTCCGGGCTAGACAATAACTCGATAGAGGGAGACTCCCTCCGTCTCCTCTTCAACAATGACGAAGGGCCCCCAGCTGGCCTTCGCTCCACCTGCTTCCTCTTTTTTTCCTTTGCTTTTAAAACTCCTGCATCAGCTTTCTCCACAATCCTCTGAACCCAGCTCACCTCAGGAATCGGTTGGTCGGTCCTCAAAGGCGACGTCACATGCTGAGAGATTTCCTCCCCTTCGGCCAACCTACGCCCTTTTCCCAACCGGGACCCCTGCTCCGACCTCAGGCGAAGATACTGAGACATAGTTATGACTACAAAAAAAAGAGGAAGAGGTCACATAAAAAAAAAAGAGAAACACGCAGAACGAACTTAGGTGTTTGCATTACCATTCTTGTCAATATCCTTAAACTCCACACGGAACCCAGTATGCTTCCAAATCTTTGTCAACCCAACCTCGTACAGAAGACCGGAGTGTACTGGTCGGAGCTCCACCACTCCTTCACACAACCTCCTAACGTCGGCCTCCTCAAAACCGCTGGCAGGAAGAGGATCCGATACGTTGGAGTCTGGATGCCTCCAAGGCATTGCATCCGGAATCGCCCTCCGGTCAATCAAGAAAAAACAATCTTTCCAATTCTTCAGACTAGAGCAGGTCTCTTTAAAAATGCGGGGACGGGCCTCCCCCCCGGTCCTTCGCTGAAAGGAAAACCAATGCCCCTGCTTATTTAAAGTATAGAAGACCCGAAACAAATTCACGCTGGGCTCAATTTCTAGGCTCCGGCAATAAATCTCAAACATGACCAATCTGTTCAATCCGATAGGCACCAATTGGGAAATGTGAACTTGGAAATGCCGAATCACCCTCAAAAGAAAAGTAGAAAAGGGAACCCGGACACCGGAAAACGCAAAGTACTGTTCGTACAGGCCAATGGCATCAGGAGGCAGTTTATTCATGGTGAACTCCGCAGGGGGCAGACGAGGGTTTAGGTCATTCGGTATGCCGTAATCACTAATAATCTGCTCGAGCTCCGACTCGGAGAGTAGCGAAGAATATACGTGCATATCAGCCTTAGGAACAGCATCGCTGAGGGGTCCCGCGGAGCTAGAAGCCATGAGATATTGACAAGAGGCAACGGAAACGACGAAGGAATAACGGGACGAAACTCACCCGAACTCGCCGAAGGTTTATGTCAAGCGGAGGACGAAAGGGTTGAAGGTAAAAAGTAAAAATTGCAAGTGAAGAAAAAGCTCCTTATATAGGCGAAGAAAGTAGACGCGAAACGTCCCATCATGACAGAGAACGACGCGGGCGAATCTGAGCCGTCAACGGATACCATCTGCCACGTGGCACGATCCCACGAAAAACGGTATATATTAGTTTAACTCGTTTTCACCCCATGGGCCCGGGCCCAAGGCCCAAAACGAGGCCCGTAAACCCAGAGCTCGCCACGTCACTCCGAATGAAGCCAATCGACAAACATATAGTATCACGTCACTTGTCAAAAACAAGTAACATGATACTGGGGGGGACATGACGACGTATATGCCCCTCCGGTCTCACACCGGAGGATCCAATACTCTAAACCGAAAGGACCGTTCGATACTCTTAACCGAAGGGACCGATACTCTAATGCAACAGTCCAAGCCGAAAGATACGCTGCCAGGTCACCCGTCCGAAGGACGCGCTGACCTGACAGTACTTTTGGCATTTAGCCTGGATACACTTTGTCTCATCCCCGTGGATATCGGGCATGACCCCAGGGACAGTGTCAGGTTCAGTGTCAGCTCTGATATCGCCTACGACCCCATGAAGTACGACAGACCCAGGGACCAGACAATGACATCAGGTAGTATATATACGCATACAGCATTTGAGAATAAGGTATCATTTCTCACACACATACATTTATACTATACCTCTCGGTAAAACACATACTTACTCTTACGCCGGAGTCGGGTCCTGGGATAACACCCGGGGCGAGACTAACGCGTCGTTCATCTTAGCAGGTATCTGGAAGGCTTACTCCTAAGGCTGAAGGATAACTGCAACAACCCACAAAAAATTACTTCGACAATTAGGTTGTCATCTTGCAACTATATTAATTTTGCAATTACGTTTTAACATAAAAGCCTCAGTTGCCAACTCGACATTATGACAAACAAACTGTGTTCAAATAGATCATCTGAACCGTCTTAGGGCTTATATGATCCGGTGAGCCTGGCTCGAATCATTTTGGGTAAGATCAAGGATTGGATTCTAGTCCATATAACTTATACGTTATCTCTGTGTGTATGTCTTATCAAAGGTCAATAACAACTTAGCTGTTGACAAAATATTGTAAATGGAGCATTACACTATCGATAGGTCTTAATGTCTTATCAAAGGTTGGTTACATCAAATCTTAAGACATAATACACTTACAATATTTATATAAACAAACAACATTTACTCCCCATTTTATTGTTAGTTTGATATGAGTTGTAATTTTTGTTTTAAAGTTCAAAGTTAGAGTTGTAGTGTTAAGGCCCAGCCCAAGTCACCAAGCTTTGTATCTTCAACTAACCACACATATTACTTTGATCCATTATCAAACGGATGAAAATTTTGCTGTTTTTTCATTACATCCATTTTTCATGATGACAAGGATTGATTGAAACTGGTTATCTATAATATGTATTACAGTAGTTAGTTAAATGTTTAACTGTAGATGGTCAAATTTAATGATTGATATGATTGTGAGCTAGAGTATACGTTTGGTAAACCTTCTTATCTGAATGTTTTATAGTACAATAATACCTATATGCATATTTTGACCAAACGATGTCAAATAAATGTGAAAGAAGTTACAATAATGCTCTAACATGCCCTTCGCTATGTTAGATTTTTAAAAAGGTTTGTGCCTCTATTACGAATTTACGATGAACTTTCCTAAAGATATATAATAGTGTCAAGTTTAGCTTACATCATTAATTAATAATTTTTTTTTTACAAACTTTTCTTTATTATGTATAAATTTTTTAAAGCTTTATAAAAATCTCACTAAACGCCGATACATTAATTTAGAAGAGACTCAAGATATTAGACATTTTCATTTTTTTTTGAGTAAAGGGTTTTCACGATAAATATTTTGACTCAACAAAATAAATAAGAACAACGAATGAATATCACATCTCAGCCTAAAATTAGGCGAAATCAAACGCACCAACTGTGCTTCAAACATAAGTTATCAAAGAATGACATGTCACACTAATGAGATCTACTATAAACACCCCTATCTAAGTGACAATGAATACTAATGTCAAAGGCATTAGCAAACTTATATTTTTTTATTTTTTATTTTTTGAAGGCAAATATTTTTTATTAAAATAAAAGAAAAAATTACAAAAAAATACACTCACTCATATATAAGCCATTCTAGAACAAATGACTTACAAGTGAAGTAGAAAGAAACTATAAGAACACTACAAAAAACAAATTACTCTATACAAGACTATTGAAAATAATACAACCAACACCTCTAAAATAACCATGACACTTAAAATAACCACATAAATCAATTAGACGACCTTGCACTTGACTGCGTCCTCAGTAGTCTTTATACTATCTTTTGCAAGCTAGTGAGGGATTTGTACACCAATCCAACCACGACGATATCGATCCTTTTGCTCTATTTGATACCCAAAAAAATGAACTAAGTTGAACTTCGTCACAAATGGTTGTTAAATTGGATATTTAGTTTATAAAGACTCTTTTATTACGAGCACCCCATATATGATATAACGTTGACCAACATACTGCTTGCCAAATGATCTTTTGTTTTTTGTTGAAGTTGCTTAGGCCCTTATGATCTAGGATATTTTCAAGAGAGTTGATAGTGAACGGACCCATATTCCACCACTTAAATTTTTTTTCCCACCCCTTTATTACTCTATGACACCTTAAAAAACAATGCTCCACCGTTTCAATCTCGTTTACACAATGCGAACAAAGTATAGAGTTAAGATCAATACCAAGATGGTTAAGCCAATCGAACACCGGGACTCTTTTTTGTTGAAGACGCCAAATAAAGATACAAACTTTTCTAGGGATTGTCTTGTTCCATTTCGTCTTTTGTACCACATTCGGTTGAGGAAGAATTTTTTCATCAATTAGTTCTCTAAGACCTTTTACGGTAAAGCAACCATCTTTGTCAAGAATCTGAAATTAAAACATTTGGAATAAAAAAAGTTATCAAGTTCGTCAATTCTATAAACTCACCTAAGCCCCTTCCTCGAGGACTCCTCACCCACCTCTAACTCCAACCCCAAGTTTCACCATTCCATAACCTCATCTCACCCACCAAAACACTCTCATCTATTTACAATCTAAATAATCTAGGAAACTTTTCCTTTAGCACAACTCCATCTCCGATCCACGGATCTAGCCAAAATCAAGTGCTTAAACCGTTACCCATTTTTTTCACGAAGGATGAGTAAAAATTAATGCCCGAAGCTTCAATATCTCTACCGACCTTCACTATGTCATTCCATTTCCCGCTTTCACCCCGAGTATCACTACCTATATCCTTCAAACCCCCGTCATCACCATATATACTTTTAATGATCATAACCCAAAGTCTATTTTCTTCAACTCGGAATCTCCACCACCTCTTTCCAAGTAAAGCCCAATTAGAAGCTTTAAGGCTACCAATATTTAAACCCCCATTTTGCTTTTTTGGAGGGTTTTTTCCCACTTAATCCAAGTCATTTTCGGATCTCATCGTTACCTCCCCAAAAGAATTGTTGTCTCAAAGTTTCTAATTTTCTAAGAACACATTGGAGCACGAAATAAAGAGAAGTAATAAAGGGCCAAACTTCCAAGAACCTACTTTATCAAAATTAATCTACCCCCAAACGACAACGATCTAGCTTTCCAACTACTTAACCTTTTTCTTAAACTTATCAATTATCACATTCCAACTAGCACTTTTTCTCATTGATATACTGATGAGTGTGTAAATACTCATCATTTTTGTTCCTTCTACACTGCAAAAACAGTCAAAAACACTTTGAAAAGTCTCAAAAAGACATTTAGACTGTATTTTATGCAATAATTGTCAAAATCTAGTCCCTGGTTATTCAAAACATGTAATTTTTTGTCACACCCCCAAATTACCTGTTTTGCAGCGGAATGGAATTCCTGGGGATTGACTGTCATAGCATCACAATCACAGTTATATTGAACGACCTAAAGTGTCGTTTGGAAAATACATCGTTTGATTTAATAAAACAATCAGAGTTTACAAAGTAGGTCCCAAATAAAAAATCAACTTGTGCGGAAATTAGTTTGTTACAATTCAAACGATGTTTTAAAGTGCGTAAAACCCAAGTGAGACGCGTCGTCACCACGACTCCATGATGTGTCCAAATGCATGCCATGAAGTGAATGCCTTAGATACCTGAGATAAAACATGCTAAAAAGTGTCAACACAAAGGTTGAGTGAGTTCATAGAGTTTGTGTTGAAATGTAAAGCCTTTAAAAAAAAAATCGTTTATGCAGCGAAGGCATTGTAAATCGTTGAAATGTAAAGACTTTCAAAATCGTTTATGCAGCAAAGGCATTGTAAATCGTTGAAATGTAAAGACTTTCAAAATCGTTTATGCAGCAAAGGCATTGTAAATCCACTCAGTTCCAAGTCCCGCCCATACAAAACTTGCAACCTGTGTGTTCACAACCCACTGCCAGAATATGTAGAGGTAATGTTCAAGTGCATGATGTCAAATGAATTCACAATAGTACCTAACTCGACGTAGAACAATAGCACAATATCAATAGTACTTAACTTCGACGTAGAACAATAGCACATAATCAATAGTACTCGAATCAACATATATCAGTAGTCAACTGATTTAGAACGTTATACGACGTAGAACCGTAGCACATAATCAATAGCACCTAACTCAATGTATCAGTAGTCAACTGACATAGTACTTTATACGACGATGTATCAGTAGTCAACTGATTTAGAACGTTATACGACGTAGAACTATAGCACGCAAACAAGAACAATTGATATAGTATAACATCTGATTTAGAAACAATGGTAATCATGATAGAGTTTAGCCTTAAAAATCTAAAGTACTTGTGAAAAATAAATGAGCATGTATCTCCCCCAAAATAGTACAAACAATTGAAAATGGGGCTATGAAAACTCACATGGTGGAATGATGCGAAGACAAAAGTGAGTACACCGAGATGTAGTGTGATACGCAAATCTTGACCTATTGTGAAGGATATGATACGTAATGAGTTGCAATGTAATGTTATGCATGCATTTCGTATGTTATTTATACCATTTGTGAGTTTTGAAAATATTACTTATCGTCGAAAAATACTCGTTTGACGTCTTGACCAATCAAAAATCACTTTACATGTTTTTACGTCAAAATGTCATCCTACAATGGTTTTATAATGATTTTTGGTGAAATTATCACTTTTCGTCGCAAAACAATGTCGTCGGAATTTTCATGAAATTAACAAAAATAGCTTTGGAAAACTAGTCGTAAAACGGTGTACGTCGATCGTTAGAGAACGAACTCGACGGTTTTGGAAAGTTTGTATCGATATCTAGAAGTTTCAGTTCAGGAGTTTTCGTCCAAAAGGTCTCGATCATAAAGATATTAAGGGTTAAAGATAGTGATTTTGGCTAATTGTTGTGCAGAAAATGAGTTTCGGCAAAGTTTAAACATCCGTAATTAATTTACTATAACTCCGTTTTACAAACAGCTTGTTGTTTTGAAAAATATGGCCGGTGAACTTGATTTTACTAGAAGACATTTCGTTCCAAAAAGTTTCACAACCTTGCTAAAAACAGCCCTCAACAGGAACGTTACAGCTACCGTAACACTTGTATCGTAAAATAATATAGTTTTTCAGAAAATAATAGTTACGGCAAGTTTATGAAAACGGGCATATCTTTGTCGTTTCAAATCCGTTTTCTACGTATAATACGTCCTTAGCTTCGTATCAAAGTAAACTAATATATTTTTGATAAGTCGAAATAATTTGTGAAGCTTAAGGCTCGTTTTTGACCCGAACAAACTAAAAATATGTTGCTGAAATTTCTGAAAATAATATATTTCGTCGTCAAACTTGTAAAATCCATAACTTCTTCGTTATAAGTCCGTTTTTATCCGTTCAAGCGGCCACGGATTCGTTTTAAAGTATATTTTCTAAATATCGAGGCCAAAATGTCGTGCCTACTGTCGGTTTTTCCAGAAAATCGAAATAAGGACAGAACATAATTTATAGTTATCGAAAATAGTTTTTCTCGGACAAAACCTATTCTAATCCCTTCAAATCAACTCCAAAGCTAATCTAATCCTACCATACACCTTCTTAGGGTGTCATGGGTTCCTAATCACCATCAATACCAAAGAATACCATAGGGATAATTATAGGATGACCAAATATATATATATATATAACTCTTAAAATCATGAAAAATGGTATAAATCACATATCATGCATGCTTGCTCCAAAAATGAAAAGATACATATGAGATGATAAGAAAACATGAAAAATGAAAGAAACAAGCTTACAAATGAGTATGATGAGGTGCAAGTAACAAGGTAAATCCTAAATACTCTTGGTTTTTATTTCAAAACCTAATAAAGAGTATAAACTAGATTTTAAATAACTTGAGCTAGAAAAATTTGGATGATCCTTGTGACACTCTTGATAGAACCGGTTGATGAAGGGAAGAACAAGAGAGAAACCAAATTTTAATGACTTGTTGAAATGATGAAAGTGAATGAATGTAGATTATGTATAGATTTGGTTTTGTACAAAAAGTTACCCACCTTGACTTCCTCCCCCTTGGACCGGATTTTTGGGGGAGTTGTCTATCAAATATCTTTTTTTTTTTTTTTTTTTTTTTTTTTTTTTTTTTTTATATTTTGTATATATATATTTACTTGTATAATTTTGTAAGAAAGTGTAAGTAAGTGTGTAGTTAAATGTAACTTGTAAAGGTAAAAATGGAAATTTTTGGTACAAGTAAGTTTTTAATAGGTCAAAATAGAATGTAATGAGATAATAAAAATTGTAAAAATACATTCCTTGTGAAATTTGAGTGATAAAAATAATTATCGTATAATTTTTAAGAAAACGTCGTAATAATATAACTTTAATGATTTATATACCAAATAAATTTAAAACATTAGGAAAACTCAAAATATGGTTTTTATAAACTAAATGTGAGTTTAAAAATATACTGGGATCATTTTTGAAAGTAACGGTTTAAATATACAAAATAATAACTCACGCGATAAATGTGAAATGAAATGTCATGAATGAACTATCATGATGCAAATGATGTCAATGAAATGTAGACTAATCTTAGTCCATATGAAATGTACGTGATGTTATGATCATGAATTCGCCGCTAAACCATAAAGGTTACGCGAATTTGGAACAAGTAAACCAAGTTTACAATAAATGTTGAAATAATGAGGCATAAGTTGTGTCAAGAAATGACCTGAAAGTACGGGTTGTCACATTTTTCATAAAAGGCCCTCAGGAATTTTTAAGTTGTCAAAATTACCCTTATAAAGTCTAGTTTTGC
Organism: Chrysanthemum seticuspe; assembly: GCA_019973895.1. Taxonomy (NCBI): domain Eukaryota; kingdom Viridiplantae; phylum Streptophyta; class Magnoliopsida; order Asterales; family Asteraceae; genus Chrysanthemum; species Chrysanthemum seticuspe. Next base: position 246,100,150 of record BPTQ01000003.1, on the reverse strand, counting down.
AAAATGACAACTTGAGTCCTTGGAATTTTAAAGATTGACAGAAATTACCCCGGGACATTTTTAATTTGAAAATTATTATTTTTGGTCCTTGGGAAAATTAAACTTGTCATAATTGGTCCCTATGATGAATATTGGATAATTACAGTTTCGGTCCCTTGGTTTTTGTGGAATTGCAGTTATGGTCCTAGTGATTAAAATACCAAACCCTTTTCCCCTTGAACCCCCTCTTCCACTTGACCTCCCTACCATGTGAACCCCCTCCACAACCAATAATAAAAACGACCCCTTTTTCCTCCATCTTTTTTCTCCTTTATCTGCTTCCCAGAAACCAGTTACAACATCTTTCCCCTTTCTCCAAAACCTAAAACCCCTAAACCATCCTTTACCCAACATCACCATAACCCAGACACTCAACCTCACCTATTACCCAAATAATCCCAACTCCCAAACCCACTTATCTCTTTTACCCCTCCTCCCAATGTCCAAGTCAGCTATCCAGGGCATGAAGCATCCACCAATGGCTTGGATTCACTCTCACTTGTACCTACTTATTGGATGGATGAGATTGACTGAAGAAAGCACAAGTGAAGTTTTTGGCCTGTTTTGTCTCATAGGAGAAGCACAACTCAAGAGATTGAAGACCCCTAGGGTTTTAGTATAAAAGGAGATGTGTAGCCAAGTTATAAGGCACCCTTTAATTTAGTTTTTAAAATCAGTTTTATATTTTTAAGTTCTATTGTAATGTTTTTTTTATCAATGAAAAGCCTTTCTTTTATTCTGTTGTAGTTTTTATTTAAGTGATCAATGCTCATTTAGAACTAACTAAATCATCTAAACAATTTTAGTCAAGAGTACTTTCAGCTTTCCTCAAATAATTTTCTCAGTTCTAAGGATAAACAAAAAAAAACCATTTTTAAGCATTTTCCAGTCCTTAAGGACTGTTTGCGTCAAAAGGGTTAACTGGTCTGAATCCATTTTTTCGCCTGTTTGACTTACTAAGTCAAACTCACTTAAGTTATTTTAGCTCAGTCACAAGGAATTTGGAAATGGTTACATGAGTTTGGTAAAAGTTTAGAGATAAAAAATCATTTTTTTTGCTGTCTCTCTAAAACTGCACAGGACAGCAGTTTGCTGCTGATCTTGTGCCTCTTTATCAACTTATTTGATCTTCAAAAGTTGAAATTTCTGTTTCTCCCAAATATTTGCAACCCCAACCAACTTTAGTTTCAGTTTCATGTATTAAACTTACCTCTAGCTTAGTTAAAATTAAGGGTAAAAACTGCCCTTTGCAACGATTTCTAAAACCTGCATCAGCAAAAGAGGGGTCAAATCAGTCAGATCTCAGCTTATTTTCAAGCTGTAAAAAGCTTTTTGTTGGCCCCTAAATTAGTTTTGCTAACTCTCTACTGTACTAACTTTAATTTTGAAGATTGTCTTTGGTTTGGAGGTTTGACTCTTAGCTTAAAAATAAGCTCCAACAGGTCCTCAGGTTGTTCTGAGCCTGCAGTCTGCAAGTTCAACAACAGATCCTATATTTTTAATCTCATTTAGCTTAATGATAGTGTAGCTTAGCTTATTTAGATGCCTTAAGTGCTTATTAATTGAACTATGTTAGATCAGTTCATCCCCAGCTTATAAGTGCTTATTGGTAAATTCTTATTGCTTATTTGTCCAATTTAGCTTAAGGTTCCCTAGTGTAGCTTAGTTAGCAAACTGCTTATTTTTTCCTAGTTCTGTTACAGTAGCTTATTGTAGCTTCTAATTCATGTGATAGCCTAGTTCTCATCCTAAAGTCCTAAACTGCTTATTTATTTGCTTATTGTGCTATAAAAGTTCAAAATAGGTATTTGGGTTAGCTGCTAATAGTGTGTTTAAAAAGGGATTTGTTTAACTTTTGAAATTTGGAGTATAATAAGCTGTGAAATCAGCCATTGTAAGAATTCATAAAAAAAAAAAAAAAAAAAAAAAGTTTTTCTTCAAAAATTTCTTGTTTTGATTGAATCTTCAAAGCTTTAAAAGAAAAGTTCATAAAAAAAGGTGTTTGATTGAGTGCTTCAGTCCTATCTGTGGTCAATAAGCTGTTCCAACAGCTTATTGAAAGGTTTTTGGAAAGATAAGTTTTACAAAAATTCGTTATTTTGATCTTAACTTCAGTTACCAAAAAGAGAAATTGAAAAAAAAATGTTCCAAAAAAAAGTCAGCCATGGGATTCGAACCCTGGTCTCTCCACACTCAGAAACCTAACACACCACACCAACACCAGTTGCCCTTGGGACTTGTCTCGTTCACTTATTGCACAATTTGATACTTCAGTAGCTTTGGTAATTTTAAGTATCAGCTCTTATTGGCTTATTTGTAGCTTATTTCCAATAGCAACCATCTGTTTTCACAATTTTCTTAGATGCATCATTACTTAAAGTGCTTTCTGTGAATTTTTCAGATTTTTCTTAAATAGTTTAGTATTTTTAATTAATTAATTAGATTAAAATAGTTTTTAATTCGTAGTAATTAATTTAAAAGTCAAAAAAATACCCGGTCTTTTTCTAAAATTATTTTTAGTCAATTAGGACGTAGGAAAATTAATTTCACACCCGTAGCCCTTAAATTGCAAAACTTTTACGTTTATGGCTCGGGTGGTTGCCGGTTTTTACGTTTTTTAGTTTTAGCACCCTAGGACTTAGTTTAGCCTCGTTTTATCATTTCTTAGGCTTAGTAGTAGTTAGTTTGTAGTTTATTAGGGTTCCCTTGCCTTAATTACCTTCCCGTTAATTAATTTGTAGAAACGTAATTCAAATCAAACAAATCATTAAAAAACCAATTCAAGTTCAAATCACGAAACTCAACGAATCCTTCTATTTCACACCTCGTTGGGACACGACCCGGGAAATCACTTTTCCGGTATCACTTTTATCACACCCGTAAGATTTGATACGTTAACCTTTTTCCTAAAGGGTTAATTTGTCGAATTTTACGGTTATTTTGATATACGTTGATATTGTGTTTTTCACCACTCACTTTACACGAATCATATACTTATAGGGATACCAAGATACGTAAAAGGTAATTGTTCAGCTGAACATCCCATACGACTAGCAAAGTGAATGACTTCATCATTACTTACCCCAATACCGTATACTTTGGTTTTGTTCTTGTTAATCTTCAACCCCGACGTTTGTTGGATGCACTCCATTATCCTCATTAAGTTCCTTGCATTAGCCAAACACCACTCCCCAAAAATTAAAGTATCATCCGCATATTGTAAGTGAGAGATAGGAACCCCCATTTCACCTACTTTAACCCCAACAAAATAGTTCTTGAAACTGCTTCTCTTAGAACAACATTTAGACCTTCCGCTGCTATAAGATATAAAAAAAAGGAGAAAGTGGGTCACCTTGTCATTAGTTAAACCAGGTTCATAAACGTCATCATCATCGTACGAGTCTTCATCATAATCTTCTTTCCATTGTTCATGCAAGCTTATTTTCCCCACTATTTCCACTTTTAGAAGCTTTATTAACATTTGAACTCGTAGAAGCCTTTAAACTGGCAGTTTCATTGTATACCTCGAATACTTCACTATCATTATCTTCATTAACTAGATCATTAAGCTCTTTAAAAGCCACATTATAAGAACTAGGAACTGAAAAAATGACTCACCCCTTACCTCGGTAGCCTCTTTTTGCATAGGAAACGTTGATTTACAAGGTTTCAGCGGCTTCCCATCATTACCCACTAGCATAAGCTTCCCATCAAGCATCTGACTTTCTAGTTCATTAATCTTTGTAACCATATGTGTCGTACTTGGACTACCAGATGCCAAACCAACCATATGTTGGACAACTTTCTTACCTGAATTTGACGACCCACCATTTGATCCAAGCTCATCATCTTTCTCAATCGTATTAAGCACATCAAAAGGATTAGTTGAGCTCGTATCTACGAGCTCGTATCTAATTTAGAATTCTTTTTCATACCACTTGAACTAGAATCATTATTTTTAGAGACGGGTTGGTACCATACTTTTTCCAAGCATTCTTAACATAGTATTTAACAAATGGGAATATGCTTACTCTTTTACCCACTAAATAACCAAACAAAATGAAACCAAATCTAGCATGAACTTCCAAAACAATCGACTTTGGTATTTTGTAACACCCCCAAATCTCGGTACAGCGGAAGACTTAATCAAGTTTTCGGGGCGTTACTATTGAATTGGTATCGCACACAAGTATAGCAAAAAGATAGTCATTTAACATTAAAAACCAGTCCCAAATTTAGTTATTCAAAACATTTAATCCAAAAGTGTAAATATTAGACCCAACACATGATTTAATAAGATAGGTCCCTAAAGTTTATCAGAGTCAGAAATGATCCTTGAACCCTGCCTTCTTGCTAAGCTTCCACCGATCAAGTATTCCAAACATATTTCAAATACCTGAGAAATCATGCTAAAAGGTCAGCTTACGCTGGTGAGTTCATAGGTTTAAGTTCAACAAAATCATAGTGGACCTGTAGGAGTTGATTTGCTATGCAAGACCTAAGATAGATAAATACCGTTTGCACACCGATCCTACCCGGATCACCAACCATATTCATATACCGCATCCAGGGATTACTCGGGCCCCGCGACTCTAGTCCAACACTGTCGTGGCAAAATCTAGAACAATTGCCAACCCCGGACTAGGTCGATGTAGAAGTCTATTCTTAGCTAGGCACGGTTAAACCTAGACTAAGGAAACAACTACCGCACATCTATCTAAACAGTCAAGCATATAAGCAAATCCAAATAGTTTTCACAGTCCAAAAACAGTAGCATGATCCTCACCCCAATATAGTTTAAAACGTAGATAAAAGTGGGGCTATAAAACTCACCTCAAACAATCAACGTACGAATAAACACTAGCAGAAGATAACAGTAATCACGGCACAGCAACTATCGACTCGGCACAACCTATTAATGTAGACCAAATTTAATATATATATCTCTCGAAATCAACGTTATCTACCCCAATGTATTCCATTTTGTTATTCCCAAAAATGTCTCGTTTCACCATTTAATCCTAGTGTTTGGTATCCTCATGTGGGTGTATCGACTCAATATGATGCTATGACTGCACTCAAACAACCAATATATAACTCAATGCAACACAATGAGACATCTAAGCGATAAGCTCCATAGTCCAATAAGTTTCGGAATAAATAGTAGACCTTATCGAATTCGTCAACTCGATAAACTCATTTATTTACTCGTGTCACTTATTATCCCATAAATCAATCGTATTTTAAAGAGTCATAAGGATAAATCACCCATTAATAAGGTTACCCAACGTACCTAGCGGGCTCTTATTAGATTCGTCAACCTAATAAGTCCGCTACCCACGTGGATCAACACTAGAATGATAACTATTGTTGTAAGAGAATTCGGCCAAAGGGAGATGTCTCTCCCAGCCTTTGCCGAAATCAATAACACAGGCTCTAAGCATGTCCTCAAAAGTCTGAATGGTTCTCTCGCTTTGACCATCGGTCTGAGGGTGGTAAGCAGTGCTCATATCTAAGTTTGTTCCTAACGCTGTCTGTAAGGATCTCCAAAAGTGGGATGTAAAACGGCAATCCCTTTTGGAAATGATAGATATCGGTACTCCATGACGCGATACTACCTCCTTAAGATACAATCGAGCAATCTTATCGAGACTATCGATTTCACTAATGGCTAAAAAGTGAGCAGACTTAGTTAAACGATCAACGATTACCCAGATAGCGTCATTGCCGCTAATTGTTCTCGGTAATTTAGTGATAAAGTCCATGGTTATTCGCTCCCATTTCCATTCCGGGAGTTCGGGTTGAACTAAGAGTCCTGAGGGTTTCTGATGTTCGGCCTTTACCTTAGAACAAGTCAGACACCAACTGACATACTGAGCTATATCGGCTTTCATATTAGGCCACCAATAAAGTTTCTTTAGGTTCTGATACATCTTATCGGCTCCGGGATGAATATAGTTTTTCGATTTATGCGACTCATGCATAATCAACTCACGGATTCCACCATGAAATGGTATCCAGCTTCTGTCTCTGAAGCATAAGGTTCTGTCGGAACGCTTCAAGAAGCCGTTTTCACTTTCTACCATTCCATGAAGATTCTCATAAGGACGGTACGGTAAGGGTGAAACAATGGTCATTCCTAAGGATCGAACGAGTAGGGGTGGAATGCCCTCCTTACGACTAAGTGCATCAGCCACAACATTAGCCTTACCAGGATGATAACGAATCTCACAGTCATAATCACTAAGCAATTCTAACCAACGATGTTGTCTCATGTTCAGTTCCTTCTGATCTAAGATATGCTTCAAGCTCTTATGGTCGGTAAATACTACACACTTGGTCCCATACAGATAATGTCTCTAGATCCTAAGAGCAAACACTACAACACCTAACTCAAGGTCATGGGTGGTGTTGTTTTTTTATGCTTCTTAAGTTGTCGGGATGCATAAGCAATCACCTTCTCACGTTGCATCAAAACAGCACCTAAGCCTTTATGCGAAGCGTCACATTACACGACAAAGTCTTCGCTTCCTTCAGGCAAAGCTAGGATGGGCGCACTACACAACTTCTCCTTCAGAAGTTGGAATGCTTCTTCTTCCTTTTCTCCCCATTCGTACTTAACATCCTTCTGTGTTAGTTTGGTCAGCGACTTAGCTATCTTAGAAAATCCCTCAATGAATCTCCTATAGTAGCCTGCTAAACCTAGAAACTGTCGGATTTCTGATGGGTTCTTAGGAGCTGCCCATTCCTTAATGGCCTTAATCTTAGTTGGGTCAATATGAACACCTCGACTATCTATCACATGACCTAAGAATTGCACAGACTGAATCCAAAATTCACACTTAGAGAATTTGGCATACAACGTCTCCTCTCTCAACAATCCTAAAATGAGCCTCAAATGCTCTTCGTGCTCCTCACTACTCTTGGAGTATATCAAGATGTCGTCTATGAATATTATCACAAACTTATCCAGGTATGGCTTACACACTCGGTTCATGAGATCCATGAAAACCGTTGGCGCGTTGGTCAAACCAAACGACATCACTTGGAATTCATAGTGTCCATAACGAGTTCTAAACGCCGTCTTAGGGATATCCTCATCTCGAACTCTAAGCTGGTGATAACTAGATCGTAAGTCGATCTTAGAAAAGACACTAGCTCCTTGGAGTTGGTCGAATAGGTCATCTATTCTAGGTTACGGATATCGGTTCTTCACTGTCAACTTATTCAATTCCCTATAATCAATGTACATCCGAAACGATCCATCCTTCTTTTTCACAAACAACACTGGTGCTCCCCACGGTGACGAACTTGGTCGAATGAATCCCTTCTCTGATAATTCTGCCAACTGTTTATACAGTTCCTCCAATTCTCTTGGAGCAAGTCGATAAGGTGCCCGGGCTACGGGTGCAGCACCGGGTATCAACTCTATTTGGAATTCCACTTTTCGGACAGGTGGAATCCCTGGAAGATCGTCGGGAAACACATCCGGAAATTCTCCAACGACGGGTACATCATTAAGGTGTCTTTCACTCTTCTCCTCACTTTTCTTTTCAGAAATTCGAGCCAAGAAAAGACAACCTCCTCTGTCGATGTACTTCTGGGCCTTAATACAAGAGATGATGCTCAATCGGGAAGGACTTCCAGAGTCGTTCCGATCTCCTTGTATGCTCAGAACTTTTCCGCCATACGGTAAACGCACAATCTTCTCATCACAGATGATGTGTGCACCGTTCTTCGACAACCAATCCATTCCGATAATGACGTCAAAACTTCCTAAGGTAACCGGCAATAAGTCTATACTAAACGGGCGTTCTAGGAAACTTAAGGTACAACCTCGAACTACGGTGTCTATCTTCTCTCTATTCCCATTAGCGAATTCCACATCGTAACTAAACCCTAGAGATGTTTGGGAGATTCCTAGTAATGGCATAAAATTAGTGGATACGAAACTCATATCCGCACCAGTATCAAACAGTATGGAAGCATAGTGATTATTGAGAAGGAACATACCCGTAACTACGTTAGGGTCCTCACCAGCTTCCTTCCCAATAGCATAAACACGCGCTGTTCCCATGTCTCTCTGCTGATTCCTAGCACCATGGTTTCCCTAGTTCTCCACAAACTCACGCTTCACAGGGTTTAAGCCATTACTTCCAATACCCCAATTAACCAATCCTCATACGTTACTGGGATTTCCTCTCATCCACAGCTCTCAGCACTCATTCTTAAAGTGTCCCTTCTTTCCACATCCAAAACAGGTGACAGTGGCCTTCCAGTCCGCTCCTTGTGCAGTTTGAGCTGCAGCAAGTGGACGAGACCTACAGTCTTTGGCCATGTGTCCTACCTTAGAGCACTTCCTATACACATTCGGGCACAGTCCATGGTGGTGTTGGTTACAACGACCACACATAGGCTTACTACCTTCATAATATTTCCTTTCTCCATTTCCTATGGCGAACACCCTGGCTGGCTCTTGCCGTTTGTTGCCATTCCCTTTAACAACTTCAATCCTCTTCCTTTTATCACTCCTATCATTCTTACCCTTGTCTCCTACTTCTAGCACATAAGAGTCCATCAAACGCTGAGCCACAGTAATTGCCTCATGCAAATTAACTGGCTTCGCAGCGATGACATCATTTCGGGTAGCTAAAGGCAATCCATCCGTATACCTCTCAATCTTAAGTTCTTCAGTGCGAACCATATCAGGGCAAAGCAATGATAACTCTTGGAAACGACGAGTATAAGTCACCATGTCAGTACCCTTAACCTTATGGTTCCAGAACTCACTCTCTAACTTCTTAACTTCATTCCTAGGATAATAAGTCTTGATCAGGAGAGTCTTAAACTGAGTCCAAGTCATACTATAAGCTACATCAATTCCTACTGATCTGTGATAGTTGTTCCACCAGGTTAACGCTTCGTCCTTCAAGGTAAATGTTGCATACTTAGCCTTACAATCCTCCTCACAATTACTAACGACAAACACATATTCAGTTTTCTCCAACCACCTAGTTAGGTAAACTACTCCCTTAGTTCTTCCGAACTCAATAGGACCACAAAATCAGAACTCTTTGTAAGTACAACCTCGAGTTTGATTCAGCCTTGGGGTTCCACCAGAGGTGTTAGAGAGATTAGTCTCAGCTAGCAGTTCAGTGACACGCTACGCCACTAACTGGTCAACATGGGCTGGGTTCACAGGTGGAGGGTTTTGTGGAACAGGACCATTCTCAGCACGGTCGTTCACATTCGGGTTTTCTACAGGTGGAGAGGTCGGGGTCGGACGACGACCTCGACGGACAGGGGCAACAACAGCAGCAGGAGCTGCTCGGTTGTTCCTAAGCGGGTTTCGTCTTGTTGCCATCATTCTGAAGGCAAGAAGAACAGTTTCATAAGTTCACAATCCACGCTCTAAAGATAGAATTGGGCTCCAAGGATCACTAAATAACGCTCAAATTCAAATCAAGGTCAACAAGGATAACGCTATATTAAAGCGAAACAATCAGATACCGAACCATAACTAAAGGATGCACGTTCCAATAACCATAACTCATAGGTTTCAAAAGTGGAAATACATGGAAGGATACGAAGAAATCAAAAATGATCCTAATGACGATACTAATAAGATAACTAGGATAGTTCTACATCTCGAACCAAGTACGACTTAGTTTCAAGATGGTACAAAGCCATGAATCTCGTACTATCTAGCCACGACTACGAGCACTCCTAAATGATCTCCAGACATCATCCATCACTCTCCATAGTGATAAAATCCCCAAACGCTGATAGTCACAATCCTTCCTAAGATTCACGACCTCCTTCTCCAAACTGTCGACCTTGCGCTGAAGCACTTGGTCTGCCTCCAAGGCTGTCAAGCACTCTGTATGCCGGTCTCCAACCTGCTCAAAGAGTCCCGACAGACCTTCTCTCAAGGCCATCAAATTCTTCTCTATCTTAGTCAAATCTATCCTCAAATCCTCTACACCAGTCCTCGTCACTCCATCTAATCGATCTGACAACCTACTGAGACTAATATTCTGGGATATAATCCTCCTCCAGTTCAGACCCGTACCTCCATACTCCTCGGGCTCTGAAGCAATCTCCGATGGTATCTCAGATCCTAACGGGCTACCTATATAAGGTGAGTAAGGTGGTGAGTCAATGTCTAAAGGCTGTCCAGGGGACTCAGGCTCAGGCAAAGGAGAACCTGGTCCTAGAGAATGCGCAGGACTCTGCAATGGAGGAGTACCCCCTTCTAGAATATCCTCATCATCCTCCTCTTGAGGATCCTCATCCTCATCTACATACTGCTCCTCAATCTCATGCTCCTCCTCGATCTCATGCTCCTCCTCGCCCTCTTCCATAGAGGGAGAGTCCATGAGTCAGAGTCTCTGTGCAGGTAAATCCTGAGGTGGTACACTAGGAGATCTAGGCCTCCTAAGACATGGTGATGCTGGTGGTCTCACGAACATGCGGACAGTGCTATAAGCAAGCCTAGGAGTCTGGGCTCGTGCTAAGACCTGATGTAAAGTGAGCTGCCTAGATGAGCTAGGGCGATCTGATGATGATGAACTAGTGTGACGGGCAATCTCATAAGGATCACCCTGCGCAACCGTCATGAGAGTCAATGCTGACGAACTAAAAACAGAAAGGACCTCCTCAGACATATCAAAAACTAGTGAAGGCATAGTCTGTGACAATGGCATAGGGTAGGTATAAGTGTTCGAAACAACTAGTTTCAATAAGCGCATCAACTCAACCAAAACATGTATCACATAACGAAAGCTTTAAAAGTAGAGGTACCGCATTACTCAAAATATGCCTTTAAATAAAACACATAAGTTCCGTTCCATCACATAATCCCATATCAAATCAATCGAGTTCAAAATTCCAAAATCGCAATATACCGTTTACTCAAAATTATATTCCGTAGTATCTCGATAATCACATCTCATTTACCCAAAATCAATAATCATATCTCCAAATCATAACGTTTCCATAATCATTTCACAATATCCCTTAACAGATCATCTCATAATTCAAATCGCAGTTTATACCCAAATCAATTAAGAAGCTTCAACTTGGCAAGCGGGCGTGCGTCGGTCGAGGATCAATTTTTCTTAAGAATGGTTATAGTTTAGGGTTTATAAAATACCTAATTCTCTATAACCTTGAGCTCTGATACCAATCTGTAACACCCCCAAAATCTCGGTACAGCGGAAGAGTTAATCAAGTTTTCGGGGCGTTACTATTGGATTGGTATCACACACAAGTATAACAAAAAGATAGTCATTTAACATTCAAAACCAATCCCAAATTTAGTTATTCAAAACATTTAATCCAAAAGTGTAAATACTAGACCCAACACATGATTTAATAAAATAGGTCCCCAAAGTTTATCAGAGTCAGAAATGATCCTTGAACCCCTCCTTCTTGCCAAGCTTCCACCGATCACGTATTCCAAACATATTTCAAATACCTGAGAAATCATGCTAAAAGGTCAGCTTACGCTGGTGTGTTCATAGGTTTAAGTTCAACAAAATCATAGTGGACCTGTAGGAGTTGATTTGCTATGCAAGACCTAAGATAGATAAATACCGTTTGCACACCGATCCTACCCGGATCACCAACCATATTCATATCCCGCATCCAGGGATTACTCGGGCCCTGCAACTCTAGTCCAGCACTATCGTGGCAAAATCTAGAACAATTGCCAACCCCGGACTAGGTCGATGTAGAAGTCTATTCTTAGCTAGGCACGGTTAAACCTAGACTAAGGCAACAACTACCGCACATCTATCTAAACAGTCAAGCATATAAGCAAATCCAAATAGTTTTCACGGTCCAAAAACAGTAGCATGATCCTCACCCTAATATAGTTTAAAACGTAGATAAAAGTGAGGCTATGAAACTCACCTCAAGCAATCAATATACGAATAAACACTAGAAGAAGATAACAGTAATCACGGCACAACAACTATCGACTCGGCACAACCTATTAATGTAGACCAAATTTAATATATATATCTCTCGAAATCAACGTTATCTACCCCAATGTATTCCATTTCGTTATTCCCAAAAATGTCTCGTTTCACCATTTAATCCTAGTGTTTGGTATCCTCATGTGGGTGTATCGACTCAATATGATGCTATGAATGCACTCAAACAACCAATATATAACTCAATGCAACAGAATGAGACATCTAAGCGATAAGCTCCATAGTCCAATAAGTTTCGGAATAAATAGTAGACCTTATCGAATTCGTCAACTCGATAAACTCATTTATTTACTCGTGTCGCTTATTATCCCATAAATCAATCGTATCCTAAAGAGTCATAAGGATAATTCACCCATTAATAAGGTTACCCAATGTACCTAGCGGGCTCTTATTAGATTCGTCAACCTAATAAGTCCGCTACCCACGTGGATCAACACTATTAATGTTGGGTTATCCGTAACCCATGCACACAACGTAAGCAAATAAATACTTAAACTAGTATTAAATGCCCATAATTAGCATCCTTCGATAAACGTGTACTCGATACATTAATTACTTATTTATAATAAAACATTTCCAATTTAGTCGTTAGTTTCCATTTAAAAATAGTAAATAACAAGATAACTCTTGTTATCGATATTTTTGGTACAAAAGCCCTTTTATTATTTATATTTCATAGTCTATTAGCATTTTATGTATATATATATATATATATATATATATATATATATATATATATATATATATATATTCCATCAAATTCCAATATTAATCTCATATCGTTATTCGTTTCGAGTCCACAAGCACGAGTCATGACTTCTCGGCTTTTAATCGATCAATAGTCCAAACTATACTAAAGTCCATGTTACGGCTTTGTCGGAGTCAACTATTTACTAAAAAGTCAAAGTAACACCGACGTAGCTCAAAGTTGACAATATATATATCAAGTCCAATTAAAAGTCATAATAGCGCAATTCAATCCCAAATCAACTCAAATCAATCTCGTCAACCAATCAACCAACCAAATATACCCGAAACCAATGTTAAGACCCTAATGGTCATGACACGGTCACAGTTAAGACCACGTGAACCAAACAAGCCCTAAAAGCTTTTCGGCTCCATGCGTCTCATCCAAACCTCAACTATATCAACCAACAAGCTACCAAAATGACCCGACCGGACCCTTGGTCCATGTGGGTCTCGTACGCAACCCAAGGCACGCGTACGTGACCTTGGTGGCTCGTACACCATCTCAACCCAACCAAATCACTTCCAAATCAATTCCACAACATCCAAATACAATCAATCAACCTTCAATCATTAACCAAACACAAAACCCATCATCTATTCTAACCAAAAATATGAAACTAGACCTAAAATGCATAAACCCATCAAACTGATACACCACATGCTTACCAAACACTAACTACTTGTTTATTTAGATGTTAATTAGACTTTATTCCATGTTTCACCCAAAAGCCCTTAAAAGTACACCATGGACGAAACCCTAATAAGCCATATGTGGCTTTACAAGGCTCAAACAAGGTGTATTCATGTCTATTTTACCTTATCCAAACACGAATTGCAAAACCCACCTGAAACCCTAGAAATCCGAATCTTAATCTTTAGATTTGAAGGTGTTAATGGAGGTTTTAGTGAGAGTGTTATATATGGATAGAAAGAGGATGAAAAGATCTTCAATATGGTGGTGGTGGGTGGTCACGCGCCGTCGTGTGGCGGTGGTGGCCGAAAAAGGTGGTGGCGGTGGGTGATGTTTAGGGTTAGGGTTTATATTGATTTGGGGAGAGAGAGAGTAGAGAGAGAAAGTGTGTTGTGTGTGTGTGTTTTTAGTGAGAGAAACAACTAGCTCAAATGAGGGGTGGGAGGGCCTTATATACTTGGACAAAAAGGACTCAAAAATAAATAAATTGAGTGGAGGGGGGCGCCGGCTAGGGGAAAAGGTAGGGGGTTGGAGTTGTAATTTTTCGTAACTATCCCGTTTACCCATTTCCGAGCTCATATATTGTCCCCCGAGTGTCCCATGACGTTCATTCGACTTTCTAACATCGGTATTTACGTTTTTCCACGAGTTTTGACTATTTATTTGTCAATTTTTGAGATACGGTCTAAAAGTTACGTTATTTCTTGTTTTAGGCTTTTCTAGTGCCGAATCGAATAGTGCCTACCAAATAGAGTTAAAACTCATACGATAACTCATTCAATAGTGAAATAAACCGTAAAAACCAATAGACGATATAAAATCAAGTCATGGTTTATAAAAATAATGATAAAGGCAAAGCTCGGTTTAGTTTAACGTAATGTGGTTACCTAAAATAGACTCCCTAAATTGCCAGTTGTCACATATTTGAACTTCAGCCTTAACATTATTAGGTTTACCCATGTCAAGAGCTCGAAAGTTTACCTTACCAATATTAGCGTCATTATTCACTAAACTAGCAAAGGATTTTGGAATAGGGACTTCATTAGTAGGCATAGTAGTAGTATCATTGGCAGCCGACATTGCAGCCTCAAAACTCTTACATGCATCAATAGTGGCCTTCGTCATGACAGGATCACTAGAAGGTACACCAGAGCTCACGACATGTTCACCATCCACAATGGAATTTTGAACCTGATAAATGATATGCTTTTTACCCACATTAACATTAATGTTTGCACTCTTGGGATCATATTTGTTGCTTATTAATTTCTCCTTAGTAGCCTCACTTTGCGTAGCATCAGTATGAGCACAACCTCTTTAGCCACAACATCATTAATATGTTTAACTACATTAATACCCAAATCCGCATCATTAGAAATCAAAGACTGAGCATGACCACTACCAACATCAACATGTTCAACCTCATGCACATCAACACCAGTAGGCTCAGTAGACACGTTATTATCGGGATTAACCCCACTAACCTGCTCCTCATTGGCACCCAAATCAGAGTCAACAACCTAAGAATCATTAGTAACACTAACGACATTATGAACTTTGGAAACTATAAGAATGAAACACATTTCTACTATAGTTAACAAAATGATACACATCTTCATATTTTCTTAAACCTTTATAAACCATCATAGTGGATGCTCATGTCATTAATTATTAAACCTTTTGGCTGTATAAACTTATTTCAACTACACATAAACTTCTGAAGCTTTATAAACATCACATATATCTTAAGTACATTAAATTGTGAAGAGGTTCAAGATATTAGATCTTTTCATGCCAAGTAAGCATGAAATAAGTTTCGACCATGGTAAGCAATAGTGTGTATATGAACCTTTTATCGTATTATAAACCTATTATAAACCACCATAAAAGGGATCAAATACGAAATCGTTGCAACTTTATAAAAAAAGGGCAAGAGTAATATATTAGGCTTCAAGAACGAAATCGTTATAACTTTAATTTATAAAAAATAAAAATAAAAGGACAAGACATGTGGTCATTTTGTACTTCATATAACTGTATACAAGTCTTTGACATAGCATTCTTGGCAAAAATGGAGGTTTATAAACAGTACCATACGAACGGCATAAAGTTTTATATCAAATGTGTTGTATAGATGATTAGAACCCCAATTTTTGTTGGTAATTAACTAACTTAAGTGTTTAACTTTCCTCATATAGTAGTTTTGCTCTCTCATAAAACAGGTAACTTTAAATTGAAATTTCAGCTAGTTAAAGAACAAATTTCTCCACCTTCAACTAAATTTTTTTTAGTTAATGAACACATTTCTCAGTCACTATATAGTAAAACTCACCAAATAAAATATATGTAAGGGACTTCTTTTGATAACCTACTAATCTTGTATTCTATGAGATTTATTCAATGAGTTGTTAAGAAGATATCAAAAAAGCTAGCTATTTAAATTGACCTCAATATAAACTTCATTTTTTAACATAAAAATCAATACTAAAGAACGAAAAAAAAAGCCACCTTGAAAGCCGGGAGAAAAGGACATGACTGAGGGGGGAATTGAAGAAGAAATAGTAGTAATAAAAGTATGGTCATTTTCACTTTATATTATATCCCTCATTCCTAGAACTACCTCACTCCATGTTTAATGCCATCCATTCTTCCTTCTACCAATTCTATTAATTTTGGTACCACCCTACCCCCTTCCATTATTACTTATGGGTTTGTAAGACCATGACATCTCATGAAATTGCATAAAAGTTTTTATATAAAAGAAATAAGATACCAAATAATTAAGATGTGTTATTGTACTTGTTTGTGTATGTGGGTTGAAGAAGAGAGATAGAGCAATTGAGACATGTGGTTCTAAGAGAAGGTGCGGTTGAAAGTTTGATGAGTTTAAGATGTACAACGTACTCATTATTTCGTTTTTGTTTAATTACGCTTAGATCGCAAACAATGGGGATGTAAAATCGTATGAAAACAAGAACGCAAGGATCACATCGTTAACGCAATGTGTGCACCGCACGACTTAATTCCATATAAGCCCTAATAGTTGATGAGTTAATATTATAATTTGGACTAGAGTTATGTCTAGAATGAAACATGCAAAATTACGTGCGGGATTAGGCTTGCACCCTCGTTCTCCGGCTTGCATACTAGATTGACTACATCTGGACGATATCAGACTTCAAAACTCAAGAGAAATGTCACCGGCCCGTTTATATACAGTATTGTTTTAGAAAAGAAACAAAAAAGTGGTTTTGAAGTTGATCCAAAGATTGAACTCATAAACACATTTAACATTTTCCATGATAGAAAAAAAATAAAGATAAGATATACACAAGCTAGAAAAAAAGAGACTTTATGTGAATGGGCCATTGGAACGCCCACAGACTGAGAAAACAAAAGGCTGCAAAGAAACTAAACATATGAAAGAAAATGTAGTACCAAATACAAATGCAAATACAAATAGGTCAAAACACAGAGGGGACACATGAGTTGTGGTCAGTCAGCGAGGAGTCAATCATCAAGCAATGGATTGCAAAATCATTGATTATTTTCCATCTTCCATCGATCTTAACACACTCTCTGGTGTATTTGCTTGCACACATACCAAGACATCATGCACTGCAGACAATGACATGACCAGAATGCAAACTGTGTGCACACATGAGCTACTACATTACATTACTCACATGTCCATACATGATGATCACATGCATGCATACATGTGTCCATGTATGTGTGTGTATAGTAGTATATATTTATGTTAAAAAGTTTCAACACAGAAGTTTCTTGGCCAGACAGAATTACTACAACACTAAGTTGTTTAATTCCCAAAATGGTTATGGGATTTTATGGTTTTTTTTTTTAAAGTTTTTTACTGTCGGTATAATAGAGTTACGATGAATAGATGAATACAATGAGCCTCAATCTTAGTTATCTTATGATTCGCAAGACATATGTAATTATAACTAAGATTGAGGCTCACTGTATTCATCGTAACTCTATAAGAGTACCTGAATTGACTCTAAAGGTTTTCTTCTCTGGTGATAAACCATCAAGATGACAAATGTACCATCATATATTTAGAGGTTTTTATGAAACTAAAATTGTACTACTGTAGGCTAAACATGACCATGGATTGATTTGAAATGCTATTCCTTGACAAATTAATTAACGATCATAGATAAAACATATATACTATACTTGTAGGCACTAGGCAGCATGTAGAGATTGTTCTTTGAGAACCTTACTATATATGACAAGACTTATCAAAACCTACATTTGAAAATTCTTAAAACGATGATTTGATTATATGCATGGTTTCTTATACAACGAAGATGGAAGAAACTTCAAATTTTAATGGTAGAATACATATATTGGTCAAACCAACATCATTTTTCACTAAGAAATATCACTCTAGTAAGAAACTAGAGGATAGAAAGATCATACAGATCGATTTTGTACAAGCACTTATCATATCAGATCATTGATCCAGTCGATCGAACATGCATGGATAGTTTTGCCTATTCTAACCACGTACCTATGATGAATCTTCTTATATTTGTTTGTGATCCAAGTATGAGAATGAATCTTTTAACTAAACTACACCAAGTAAAAAGAAAATAAAAATGACTCAATATAATTAAGGGCTCCTTACTCTTCTCGTTACACCTGACCTAATAGAAAAAAGACGAATTGAAGGACATTTATTGCATTTACTTTTTGCTACGTCGTTTAGCGTTATTGATATTAAAGACATGTCTAGCTAGTATGCTCCAAATTTGATCTAACATTACATCAAAATGGTCCATCTTTTTATATAAAACATAAATCCTTGGGAGTCTCCACTTGCATGGATGTGTGTATATATGTATGTATGCATATGATGAAAATGATGGATCAAAAATAGTCCCCGCGAGAATATAGGCTAAATATGCGTACGTTGATGCAAGAGAGAATATTATATTATTATGTTATATATCTCTATTGTTTTGTTATGGTATCGTTTTGTCTCTTGTTACCAAATCAAAGGTGTGGTGCTTATTGCTTGACAATTACAACTAGCTAGGGTGGACGGTGTATCAAGGGCGGAGCTATTAGAATGATTAATGGGTGTTGAGTCATCCTTAATCAACTCATTTTATTCATTAGTTACATAACCAATAAGCTAGTTTTTTTTAATAATATTTGCAACCAGCTTCCCTTAATTATATTGAAATTTTGAATAACTTAAGTCAATCAGATACAAGTACGCATACAACATCAAAATAAATTTACTTGTCTAATTATTTTTTAGCTAATTTAGCTTAGTTCTTAATTATTGTGGTATTAAGTTCAAGGTTGTAAAAATCGCTAGGCGCTAGTGAGTTGGGTAGGGCCTAACGATTAATCGGTTAGGCGGGGATTAATCGGGGATTAATCGGATTGAAATTTTTATATACAAAATTGTAATATTAAATATTACGAGTATATTATATTATATGTATGAGATAAGCATAGGTCATCAAAGTTCAAATATTTCAAGTGTTCAAATATAAACATAATATATAATTCTTCAAAGTTTAAAGTCAAACATAGATATTATTCGGTTTGTAGACAATTTTTAAGCGATCTTTGACCGATTAATCGGTTTGTTGACCAATTTTTAAGCAATTTTTTTTGATTTTTAAGCAATTTTGTTGACCAATTTTTAAGCGATTTTGTCCGATTAATCCGATTAGACCGATTTTGTCCGATTAATCGGTTTGTTGACCGATTTTAAGTGATCTTTGACCAAACCGATTAAATAGGCCGATTATGAAAAATCAAGGCGGTTAGTGAGCGATCAGCGATTATGCGAGGATTAATCGGCCGCCTGGACCGATTTTTACAACAGAGATTAAGTTAAATCATGGGTTAAAAGAAGTATAGATTCTTTTTTCGAGGAATGTTTTTATTACTATAATTTTTAGGTTAATTTTTGCTCTTTTTAACTTCAAATCCTGACTCCGCCCTTAAGTGTGATGAGAGTTTTTCGCTCGCCAATAGCTCCACATCAACACTTTATCACTTTTTCTCATTTCATTTTTTCTCAACTCTCGCAACACCTTCTTTTTCTTCCCTTCAATTTTTTATGAATAATAATACCCACAACATATATTTTCACACAATACACACTCACACAAAATTTAAAAAAGAAAAAAAAAGTTCTCTCTTTATTTAAAACATTGCGGGTCTCTAATGCCAAAAGAAAAATAAGTTTGTGTTTGCCGCAAAGTGAGGTGTGGTTTTCTATTGTTTCTCGCACATGAGGGAGCCTCTCCCGTTTCTTTCCCGCTAGTGTACCCTGCACACTTAGGAAGATGCCAATTATATCTAACACCCCTGTATCTATTTCCCTTTTAGAAAATGTTAATATTTGAGTTAAGACATATAACTTACACTTTACAATATAAAGACATGATTTCGTTAAATATGGTTTTCAAATTATTAAGCTCTTAAAAAAGAATGCAGAATGCATATAGGCCACAGATCGTAGTTAAATGGGTATAAGATTGATTTTGTTCAACTCGTTGCGTCACTATCTGGTTTAGGGATTGAGTGGTAATTAGATCCCAACACCATTTTTAATATCTTTTGTACAAGTTTTGATTTTGATCGCACGGCAAGTGTTTTTTTTTCTTTCATATAATGATATTTTGACATGTTAAGCTGAGATATCGTTCGTGTCTTTATGTTTGTAGTACAATGCCTAAAATACACACAAATCTTGAATGGATCAACTGAATTAAAAAGGATTCATCTATTTCTTTGAATGTAATTCTAAATTCTCTTAGTAGTACCTCTTGTATTGCTTTATTTGATCAAACATATTTTCTACAAGAAGATACTTAAAACAGCATTGGATCTATAACTAAACAAAGGATATTTCCGAAGTAACTATGTCCTAGGACGATAATTAAGGTTACAAAATAACTTATAAATAACACTAAATATGCAAACGAACTTATAATTTTCACTCTAATACTTACCTAGTCATTGTTAACCAGTAAACGAATGGATTTTTTTCTATCGAGGTTGTTGACTCCTTTAGGGCGAGTTTTGGACTCAAATATATGAGGTTTTAACCGAATTTCTCGTAAAAGTTTATGACATTTCTTTAGTCAACTCAAATGCGTGCCTCGTGTTAGGTGACCGATACGCCATTTATTTGGTGATAGTTTTGTAAGACAAGCTTTTAAACTAACCCTTAAAATTTAGGTATGTCAAACAAAAATTTTGGTTTTGAGATAAATGGCAGAATCAGTAAGCACGATTACTAAGATCTATGTATGTTCTTGAAAAAGTTTTCAAAAGTTGTATACTTGAATGAATATGGCCTAAAAAAGAAGAATTAAGTAATTAAATTTGTCTGGTGCTGTTAAATTCACTGGCAAAAACAAAACCCGAAGTTAAAAAGTGTTGGATGAAAACAAGGTGTCAAAAACCTTAGCAGTTACTAGTCAATTTTTGCTTGATTAATAAGTGTGGGGGGGGACCCACCGACAGATCTGACGGCTACTGTCATCTAAAACTTGTATCCAGATTGTGACACGTGGATTTTAAAGAGCGTGGACCAGAAATGATGGTGTAATCATTCTTAAATAATTTGACATTCTTGACCCGTTTTGTACACATCCTTACATTCACTGCTTCACTACAGTTCCAAACCTACCCACCTATCTTTATAGTACTCCCTCCGTCTCATATTTATTGTCCATATTTCCTTTTATGGATGTCTCAAATTAATTGTCCACTTACCCATTTTAGTAAGAAAAATAGAATATAATGAAGGAATATTCCATTTGAGTGGTTGAGAGTTATAATGGTCCCACTTTTATTAATATTTGTGTTTCTTGTCTCCTGACAATAAATTTGAGACGGAGAGAGTATTTATTATTAAATCCCATTTCCCAAAACTAATTAATGATATACACAGTTTAAAACATAACCCTAAATATGTTAGAACATATTATTTTAAAAGTTGATTTCTAAGTGGATGTAATTTTTCAGTACTTGCTACTTATTTTTTATTCAAACTTATTGTCATTGTATTATTGTTATATGTCATCCTAGAATTATTGCTTATTTCTGAGTATGACTGATTAAAGTGACCATTTTATAAACAATCCTCATTGCATGAATTGTCACTGGGGTTGGAGTGTTAATTTTTTTTACAGTATTTATAAAGCGAATAAATATCAGCAAAATATAAATAAAAAAAAAACAAAAGCTTTCACTAAAAACTAGGATAGAACCGTTCTATGTGGCGATAATGTAGAGGAATGAGACACTGATGGTGGCATGGTGCAACAATTTATGATACTGTCATCAACCGACCTTTAGTGATATCAGGTTACGGTAGGAGTGTGATAATCCGATTTGGATAGTTTTTAACGGCTTGTATGTGTTCCTAGGTGTACGTAAAAGATAGGTAAAAGGGAGGAAGAAAATACGAAAGTTTTAAAAATGAGGACTTGTAATTTGTTGTTTACGATAATAAGTTTAGTACCAGGATGATAGTTTTGCGGTTAAGAACGTGCAATTATCATGTTACGGGCGGGGGCTCAAACAGTGTTCCTATATTTCTTCTCTAGTTAAACGAAATTTACAAAATCCATTTTTACCAATTAAGGGAGATGCCGGTGAAGACGGGTAATGTAAATTTTTCAAAAAATTCCAAAAAGCGAATGAGATTAATTCTACCTTTATTTTCTTGTTTTATAGTTGCAAAGTTGGAAAAGCTACCCAAAGTTTAAAGTGGAAAGGAAAGGCAATTTGTAAGAAAGTAACAAAAGCCAACTAAAGGAAAAGTGGTTCTTACTTCTTTTCATTATTTGAATATATTTCCTTCTTCTTTATATTCAATCGTTTGGTTAGTATACATACCCCCTCTTATGCAGCACATAAAAATGTAGATAAAGTATGGCCGGTTAGTCGATTTGGCATGTTTAAAATCTAAATGAAATATAGTTATCTTACATAAAACAAAATTTTACTATTAGCTATATCACTAAACATGATTTTCACTCGCTAACATATGGAGAGTACAAAGTTCACCATATATGTATCGAGAGTGTGAGTATCGAAGTTTTTTTATGTATGGAAACTTTTTAAAACACTCTAACGAGATGCTAGAGGAGAGGAGAAACAGGATTCCATCTTGGTTTTACAAGCGATTTTAAGATCATGGATCCGATGAATCCGATTAGACATGAAATGCTTATTTCTATGAAGAATTCAAGTACAAGAGAGGATTTTTCTCCCCACCAAGCTATGTTTTTTCTCGGTATCTTCGGATCAAAACACAATCGCTTCTATATCTCCAAATGATCGAACTACTAAGTCACCCCAATTAATATCCATATACATTGTTGTTCATAAGTTACCATTTCTACGGCCACCTTCCACCACACAGCGTATTCTTCGCTTAGCCGACCAAACATTTTAACACATTTAAAGGAAATATGAGCCTTCTTCTATTACACAATTTATGACCGATCATCCTAGTAACTAGACTCAATAGTAACATATAAGATCTAGCTGGGATAGTCAAAAGTAGTCTTCTTTTACCATAAGTAGCAGTAGGTAAGATGACTCGGAAAATAATAAAAATCATGCGTACACTCTTGTCAAAATAATGCTAGATCGAATGGGACACAAATTTAATGAAACTAACAAAATGGTAGACACCTATAATATAAAAAAGTGAACGTAGATTTTAAAGACTTACCTAAATAATGTGTTGTCCCTCCACCAAATTTTCAGTTCATGATATGCACGTTCAACCTTGTACGTTTGTTCTCTTAAGTTGGGGCCACCAAGGTATTGCGCGTTGCAGTAGCAGTAGCAGATACATTGTAACTAAATTTTCTGACGAACAAAGACTGTTTGGTTATACGTCTTGCCTAACAATAACATTACAGATGACGATAAATATAAAATAATAGTATAACTTTAGGCGATGCTAATGCAAAATATCTTATATCCAGGGCCGTCCCGTGAATTTATGAAATTTGTTTGGGCCCTGAATGAAATTATATGGTAAGGCCTTTCGAGAAGAAATGATATATATTAAGTGTCACCGTTTATAAGTTATAATATAATACAATTAGATATCTAAACGTTCTAACATATTACTCATTTATAATATTTTCTCATCTAAATACTTTTAACTTCGTGAAAAATATGTGTATACATTAATATAATTATTAACGGGACAAATTTGGGGCCTCTATAAATTTTGGGGCCCTGAGCGCTTGCCCACCTTGCACACCTTCAAAGACGGCCCTGCTTATATCCATTATTCACATGTTCATTTTGGTTGACAGCAAATGGGCGACATTCAATAGTTTTTAGTAAGGGCATCTATGTTTTTCTATTAGTGAGACCGTCATTGAATTGATGTAAGAGACCCAATTATAAATTTGACCAATTAAACTATTGATATTACATTAATGTTGAATGACCATGATTATGAATTTAACAAGTTATTAAATTGCTAGACTCATACACGTCCACAATGTGCATAGAGTCGTGGGTAGGTCGAGTTATACATGAGCCATGATTGAGTTAAAAAACACTCCTTCGTGGTGGCTCCTCCAAAATTCGAGGGTGACATGTATACTATGCATACTAACCGTGGTGAGTATGAGTGAACACATCCACGATGCTCAAGTAGTAAGGTATTTAGTCATGTTTTAAATGAATGTCCTAAGAAACTTGTCTCGGATGCTAGTAAGAACATGAAAGCGCCAAGGCAACTATACGTGGGGTTCAGATTGGTTCGAAGACTAAGTTGCTTATCAACCTAAGGCTCCAAGAAAACCGAAGGTAACTAATTACAAAAATGATAATATGGCTCCTTCCACTTCAAACTCGTTTGATGTATTAAGCTCTATGGTGGATGCGGATGAAGGAGAGGGTTGTAAAGATTTGGCATTTGGTATTCCAAGTACTACATCTCTGGCTGCAAGGATTAATGAACTAGAAATTCAAATGCTTGATGAGAAACTTGTGATATTTGGTGATGATGGGAAGCCACTGAAACCTTGTAAATCAAAGCTTCCCATGCAAAAGGAGGCTACTGTGACGTCCGTTTGTGAACCTAGTACTACTATGGAAAACAAGGGGAAGATTCAGATAGTGATGAAGTCGAGGATGTTGATGATGACATGGCTTGATATATAGCTAACCTGAATCGTGTTGGTGGATGAGTTAATGATGCAAGTCTCCTTGAGTATGAAGATTATGATGGTTAAGAGTATGAGTTTATGTGACACGTGGGACATCTGTATCAGTGGTAGAATTAGTAAGTAGTTCTAGTTTTGTTGTTGACGTTTTATTTTGGCAGGTTCATAAGATTGGTCTGTCTCTCGTATGATATTTTTTGTGTCAGGTACAATAGGTCCGTTTGTTTTCCTGTGACGCGCTGAGATGTGGGATTCATCCTCATCCTATGCACTTAATTTTTTTTGGGAGTAATATATTTAACAGTGAAACCCTTTACCCAAGAAAAAGTTATTAAATTGCCAGTTACAAAAACGTGCATTAAATGGATGATGTTACAAAAATTGTTCTCGTTTTGATATTCATAAATATTGCAAATATTGGCAAGTGTGTAACTTATAATTTTTAAGGTTTTCATTTACAAAAAACACCAAATGTTTTATAGGTGCTATAGATACAAACATTTCAATTAATGTAGAACATAGTTCTACTTGTCACCGGTTGGCGAAACACTATAGATCTGTTATTTAAATTATTATTATTTCTACAACGGCCTAAATTTCATTAACAAATTGAGAATTATACAATCTAGAGCTACAACTTAACCGATTTACAAACAAAGCTCACCCACCAAGATTTTGGGGTCAACAACGAAAATCTTATAAAGCTTCTTAATTTCTTCTAGAAACCACTACTATTGTTTTAAGAAAAAACATCAAATCGTGTTATGGGATTTTCTAACACCTTATTTAGGTCATGGTTATGAATTCGCGATCAAGTATGACATTTTTGTAGTTTCGAAATATAGGTGTGGGAGTCATTTTTTGTGTTGTTTAGGTAAAGGTCATCCGAGCAGGAGTCAAGGGTCATGGAAGGTTCAACTTGAGATGGTTTTACAAATTCATAATATTTTTTGTGTCAAATTTTCCACGTAACGTTGTACTACCAATCGTGCTGAAATTGTTTTGTATGACATTGGTAGGTTTCGTATCAGTTGTTAGTGCCGTGGTTAGTATTCCACCCATTTCCATACTTTCCACTGAGTAATTTCTCTTAAGTGTTATATGTATTTTTGTTTGGGTTTGCATGGTGGAGTTTTCACCTTTGATTTGTTGAAATACCGAATTTGAAATTCCGTTAGAGTTGTTGTGGTTGTAGTGTCGTTTAGGCTGATATTGTTGTTTAGGGTTGTTGTATTTTCTTGCTTCACTTTAGTTTTACAAATATATATGTTTTACTTGTCTTCAAAAAAAGATAAAAATAGAGAAAATTACAAATTGTCACTGTTGTTTTCATTTTATGCGCTCCACGTCACTCTCAAGATTCAATTACGCTGGATGCCATTGCTACATATAGTTTGTAACGCCCAATGTCTTTTTCGCTAACGTCTGAGGGTATGTTCGTCTTTACACTGTTCCCGCCTTTCCACTTGCATTTAGGTTCCCAAGAAACCCTCATTCATAGGGACGAAATTTGTAATCACAATTTAGGATATATAACCGTGACCCCTTAGTTAGTCAAAGACAAAACACACACACTCTCTAATGAACACACTCTCTTAAGAAATGGCTAGCTGTAGTTGTGGTAAGTAAGCTTTCATCCACACTTCATGGACTGACCGCAACCCCGGTCGTCGATTTTACTGTTTCCCACATTGATAAGTGTCTTTTGTATTTCGTGGTCAGTAGATGGTTATGTTTACACTCATTTTTTCTTGTGTTTATGATCTAGGGTTTTAAATATGGTTTCATCGGATGGGTTGACCTACCGATGTGCCACTGTGTATTGGATGTTATACCTGAGCTGTTGAGGGCTAGGAATGAGTTGGAGGAAGATCTTGCTGAAAATTGTATGTTGGTTCGAAAACTGAAGAAGTGCCTTGTCATCTCCTGGATTTTGTTGTTTCTTGTCTTTAAGTATCTCTAGTTTGTTTGGATCAGTGATTGTTGGTTTTAGTAGTTAAAGGTCTTTCTTATGGGTTTTGGATGGGGATTTAGTTAATCATTCTTTTGTAAAAACCTTTTATTATATGAATGCAAATTTACAAGCTTTTGTAGTACAAATAGTTGTTTTAGTCGACCTTTTAATACCAAATCCAAAAAGCAGTAAAATGATATTGTTAACGAATCTAAAATTTTTTATTCTGACTAAAATCATGAGCTAAAAGAAGTTAAATGAGCATTCATTCTTGGTCTAAAATGATTAAATTTGACTAACAAAGTCAACATATACACAACAAAAACAACAATAAACCCAATCCCGTCGGGGCAGGATAAAAACCAATATATACAAAAATAAGTAAATTTCACTATATTTTTTTTACCTAAAATGGGTTAGTTTGACTAGGTTTGACCAACAAAGTCAATAGATACAAAAATGGGTAAGTTTATATTTTCGTCCAAAATGGCTAAGTTTGACTAACAAAGTCAATTGATCCAAAAATATTTATCCAAAACTAGTGCTAGGAAGATATCCACAAATGACCTTGTTTGACTTATAAAATTAAACAAAAATGACCATGTTTGACTTATAAATGTCAACATGCACAATAGCCCTATAATGGTGTTAACAAGGAAATCTCAAATGACCATATTTGACTAATAATAGTCAATAAACATGAAATTATGATAATAAGACATAAAAATACAAAAATTTGCCTAACATTGAGGCTTTCATAAGAATAATTGATCACATCAAATAATCCTGATTTTTAAGTGTCAATTTTCCTCTAATATGCTCATTATTTGTATCGTTTATATGGATATATGCTTTGATTTTTTTATATTTCATTTCCAGGTTGTAAATGAGCATAGGAACAAAGAGACGCGGAATTGGAAAGAACTTAAAAGATACCCACTTTAATATACTGACTGTGAAGAGGTTACGGCGTAGTTTGACTCTCCATTTATGCCGTAACTGTGAATTAAAAAATAAAGACCAAGTCAACGCTAATAAAGGATTACGGCGTAACTATCACAATAGGTTACGCCGTACTATTCTAAATACTTGGAATTTTTTATGATTAAGAAGGTTACGCCGTAACCAATGCATGAGGTTACGGTGTAAAAAGTGAACAAAATGGGACTTGAGATATTGACAAGATTACGATGTAACCAAGCATGAAGATTACGACGTAGACAAAACCCTATGAGGTTACGACGTAACTATCCATCTAGGTTACGCTGTAAATATCTATTTATGGATAAGATCGTGGATGATTACACTAGTTACGGCGTAACCACAACTCAAGGTTACACCTATGTCGGGCCTATAAATACCAACCTTATTTCCAGCATTTTACATATCTTTCTCACCACAAATCACCAGAGAACGAAGTAGGGTTCCACAAGGACGATCTCCAACAGCATACGGAGCCATTTCTAAGAGAGAAATCACACTATAACATCAATAATTTTAGCGATTCCTATTTATTTTACATTTACAATTCCATGTCTTTCATTTTCATGCAAAACATTGAATCTAGTGTTCTTTATAATATGATCGGCTAAAAACCTTTGGTGCTAATCTAATTATGATTTCTTTCATGTCTTGATTATGTTTTCGTGCTTTTATTATTGCTTCTACTATGTGCATGCTTATTTTTTTGATAGATCATCTAGTTTCGGTAGTTTTGAAGATCAGTTGTACTTCTTGCACTAGGAGAATTGACCATAGGACCCTAGTATGATTGGTTGCGAGGAATGCTAATTTCTTGTGTGCTAATTAACCATAGGATCGCCCTCTGGGTTGGATGAACTTAAAAAGTTAGATGTGTGGTCTAAGATCCGAGAGGCCGGGCCACACAAAGAAATAATCTAGCATGTAGTGGCACTTAATGGCTCAAACTAGTCTACCGTACTTCTGCTTACTATAAAGATAAACTCTTTGGTTCCGGAAAGGATTCTAGGGAGATATGTTAGGCAAATTGACCATAGGAGTCTAGGGAATCTTATGCTCCACTCGAAGCGATAAAAGGCTTACTTAGAAAATGTAGTCATTGCATGATAGGATGAACGACTAGGCTAGTACACTTTCTCCCTATCGATTTCATCTTTATTTAATATTGCCATTTCATTTATGCTAATTAGTTTAAATAATCAAACAAATTAAATCCCTATTTAAAACGTGACATTACACTTAAGTAAGAATCCATATTCACATAGCTCTTGGGACGACCTCGGCTTTATCGAATACTACACTACACACGATTGGGTTCTCTGCCCGTTAGTACATAAGGTAGACCATAGGTAGACGAGTAACAATATAAGTATTAAAACCTGGTCAGAAATCTTGCATCAAATAATAATAAAACAACATCTATCTCACTAATACTTGCATCATCTTCTACTTCATCCCCACTAAAATTCATCTTCACTTTAACTACTTCATTAATCCCTCTCCAACTTCTTTATTAATCGCCTCTTTAACTACTCTATTATCTCTCTGATCCTATTGACTATGTTTTTAAAATCAATTTCTTTTATAAGATTTTTGAAATTGAATGCATCAAAAGTCATTCTTGCTATTTTTTATTTGATGGTTTCAAAAGAGCATGGAGGTACCTCATTGTCAAGATCTGGGAGACCAACATTATTATTGGTAATACCAAGCAACTTAGGATCAACAACCCCTTCGAGAAATTTACACACCTTTCTTGTTAACCCTTTATTGGAAGATTCAACAATAGTTAGCTCATTTTCAACTTCATTTAAACTAAGCCACTCTAACAAAAACATATTGCTTATGTCCTACTGGGATGTATTGTTAATTACTGGCTCTTTTTCAACTTCTTTTGAACTATCCCACTATAACAACATCGCATTGCTTGTATGCTGCTGTGATGTGTTGTTAACTTCATATTTTTACTTAATTTCTTCAATGACAACACCTTTTGGTTGGTTCCTAACTTTCATAACGTGTTTTTCAACTAATGACACCTATTATTCTATGTAGACTTCAATTTCCCTAAATCTAGGCACAATTGTTAACAAACTAACCATAACTTTATCATACATTAAAAGAACTAAACCATCATCCAATGAGTACCTAGACTTATTAAATTGGTATAACAATATCCTACTTTAATTATAACAAGTTCCTCTAACATCCTATCTAACTCATGGATTAAAAAGTGGTAAAAGTCAATCAAGTCAACATAGTTAATAGTGGCATAAACATAAAGTCTTTCTGGTGGGTAGCTAAATACACCTCTGTGATGGATTTTCAAAGTAAACAAGTTATCATATGAATTTGGGAAAAATATCAAAAGGTAACAACCCAAAACAAAACAAAAAAATCTTAAAAACACAAAACTTGTGGAATACAAATTTAGGTATACGTAAGGTTGTTTTTATACATAATATGCATGTTCTTAACTACATATTTGATAAAATAATCTTTCAAATTATGAGGTATTTGTTTGACCACTTATCAGAGGAAGCCACATCTTTTTTATATTTTCAGAGGAACCAAACCTGTTAGCTCAAATATGAAAATATTTAAACTAAACGGTCTCTTATGTTTTAATGATGACAAATATGTAAATTGTAATTTATAAGGTAAAATGCTTAAGTTATTTGTAACCGTATATTCCTCAACACATCTCATCTTCAAAGTCTCGAGTCTTCTCGTGATTCAGCAAATGTTCAAACATGTTTTTTATGTTGCATTGTGATCAAAACATCCAACAAACTATTGAGAAAATTATATATATATATATATATATATATATATATATATATATATATATATATATATATTGGAGTCATTGAGGATTTCTAATTTCAAACTCACAAACTAGCCTAATGATCAAAGTTGCAACTTTTCCATATACATTGCATAAAAAAACTTTCATCATTTCATAAACTCTCTTGCATCATTTTATAATATAAAATACTAAATAGCCTAATGATCAAAGTTGCAACTATTCCATATACATTGCATCAAAGCACATTCATCATTTCATAAACTCTTTTGCATCATCTTATAAAAAATCTTTAAATGGTTTATAAAAATGAATTTCAACTAGCAAGAATCTTCCACTTGAGAAAGTGATTAAAATTTGAGTTCATCTAGTTTACATAAACCTCCCATTAAGAGAAATCATATTTTGTTTTGGTAATGAGACCAAATCACTTTGTTTTTTTAATTAAGCAAACTTTCATAAACACGTAAAAATTCAAACATTTTGGTTAGTTAAAAGCACGCATTTAGGAGCATTTTAAACAAGTGAACATTTGTGAAAAGAATGGAAACATATGATTAAACTAATTTCAAAATGACTAGAAAACACCCCGAGAGATCCTGTTTAGTGGATGGATCCTATCTGGATCTGTGGATCCATCGTGTGTTGTGACTATGGGTGTTATCGGGTTGGGATATCGGGTATATCGGGTCAGATTGAGTCAGGTTTTGAGTTTTTAAAAGTGATCCAGAACCCGACCCAATAAGAAATCGGGTTAACAGTTCGGGTGTTTATCGGATTGGGTGATTCAGTTTGTCAGGTTGACCTGGTTATATTTTACATTTTAGCCGTACATATGTTTTGTTTTATGTGCAATCAAATAAGCTATTAAGGCTTCTAGGTATTAAGGCTTCATTTTGATAACCCTAAATGTATCATGTGTTAGAATCATCTTACGGAGATTCTGTTTAATCCACCTGATGCAAACACTACAGTCCTAGCTTTTTATGTTTTAAAAAATGTATGCTTCTTTTCTATGAGTGAAAGATACCTACAAGTTAATGGTTCGAGGTGGACACCTTTCACTCAAATCAACTTTAAGACTCTTTTATCTGTCAACTTTTCTCCACTTTAATTTATACGTGCGAGTATGTCTAACCATGCCTATTTTAAGTTGCTCTTACAATTACATATTGGAGGTGGAGCCATCTGGACCACTATCAACATTGACAATCAGCAGTATATGGATTTCATTGTATAATTGTTTTGGTCTTTGATATGGATTCATCCATTGTTGAACATGAAGATAAGTATTCGGGTCAATAAGAAAAATAATTCAACCCTAACCCGACCCGATATCAATATCGGGTTCGGGTCAAGCAAATTCGAGTGGTTTTATTAACCCAATTAATATGACCCTGTAAGACCTTAGTGGCTTCGGGTTATGTCGATCCGACCCTACTGACACCCCTACTTGTGACTAGTCAGATTTTGCCTATTTAAGCCACCATTTAGTCACACTCAAACCAAGCTTTTGTAATGTAAATTAACACATTCTCTAGTCTTTAAACCCTTTTTAACCCTTGATCATAGTGTTTTAAACTCTTATTTGTTAAAAGTATATAATCACATGAAGATTTATCAAAACAAGCTTAGAGTTCTTACATCTTTATCAACCAAAAGCCCACTTGCATATAAAGATCCATCATGACAAGATTAGAACTCTTGTCATTTTCATCCATTGAAGGCTTCTTATCAAGATAAGATTAACCATTTCAAGATTAAAGTTCTTGATATCTGGATTAGTTATTCATATCCATTAGACAACATGTCTTAAATCACTATTATACAACACCATGTATGACCATTATACAACATCTTGTATCAGCAACTATACTCCAAATAGAAGTTAGATATGTCTTTGTGCCTTAAATCAGAAGGGAAATAGGTTTAGTGCATTTAGGCCTTAAAATACAAAGGTAATAGGTTTGTTGTGTTTGGGCCATAAAACACAAGGGACTTGATTGTACCCGAAGAAGAACTCGATATCTAGGTTAGTATCGTTCAACTTATAAGCGACGTTGTAAAGTTTTTTCTCCGTTGATAAGAGAGTTTTTTAAATTAGGGCAAATGATAAAAAAAAATATTATACTTGACACCATTTGTTCTTGTGGGTAGCGAACAATTTTTTTTGCTTTTGTGGGTACTATACTTTCAAATTCATCCTCTTTAGGGTATTTTGCGAAATTTTTGGACATTTTTGCCCCTCTTAGCTAATAGAAATTCTTTTTTCTCGAAGGGCATAAATGTCACATAGTACCCTAAAGAGGATGAATTTGAAAATATAGTACCCCAGAAAAACAAAAAAATTTGTTCGCTACCCACAAAAACAAATGATAGTAAGTGTGATATATATATATATATATATATATATATATATATATATATATATATATATATATATATATATATATATATATATATATATATATATATATATATATATATATATATATATATATATATTTTTAAATTAATGAAGTGACTCTCGAGTAGGGAACTCGATGAGTGGATAGGGCGAAGAGGAGATTCGTTCCGAATCACTATAAATCATCGTGTCCGGTTTGATCTCTCTTTTACTTATAGTTTTGTGTTTATATTTACTTTGTGTGTGGATATGTTTTCCTTCATGCTCTCTATTATCATTATTGTTGTAAAATTATTATTGTCATTTATCATATTTCATCACTCTTGACCGGTTTTTACCCCCTCCGTTTCCACAAAATCGGTGCTTGAACCACCACATCTAAAAATCTTGAATGCTTTGCTACGACAAGGGCATGATTCGCAAGTGAATCACATCATCTAGACTTGGTACGTGGATTGTTAAGTAAGACACTGTTTTGTTTATGACACAATGCAGAAAATACGTTTTCCAGATTAAGCAAGGGACAAAGAAGGTTAATAATCCCTGATTTTTAAGACAGAATTACTGGTCAAATAGTACTAAAGTAATTATTCCGTTTCTAATTAAATTTCTTATAACCAACGGTTTCTTTTCAGTTAAAGTTTTGAACATTAAATTTCTTTCATCATCCTTTTGCATTATCTTTTGGTCAAGCTTATAATCTTTCCATATATTTACACATAAACCAAGAGCATTGAAACACGGTCAGAAAGGAACACCATTTCTGCACTTTTTCCCTAATGTGCTATTTGATGCATCTACCAATTTCTTACATATTTCAGTTCTCTTTTCATGTTGACGTTATCTTTTTCTTTACTTTCCTTTTTTTGAGCAAGTGTAAAGCATGTGACAATGCATGGGAATAAATAGAGAGCTCTCCTACACGTTTGGCAAAAATATACTCCTTTTTTTCAGCTAATTGGAAAGTACTCCTTTGCCATTACCAATGATCACCAAATTATGCTTTTAACAAAGTTAAAGCTCTCTCACCAACCTTAAATTAGTCAAGCAGACCCCAATAATAACAATGACGAATCTAGAAAAAAAATTCATCAAGCACAAAATATAGAAAGATATCAACCGAATTTTTTTTTTATATTCTCTAAAACAAGTTTCCACTTGAGCCATCTCCTCTTTTTCTATACATGTGGATCGGATCGTCAATGCCTAATAGCTAGTTCATAATTTGGATTATAAATTCAAATGTTACCGGACATATACCGGCTATATAAAAGAAAGGTAAACGCGACTCCTTAAGACGAGACAATACAAATTTAATAGTATTCATATCTTCATACCCAAGAACAATCATATGATGAAAATGTAATATATATATTATCAAAAGGATGATATAGAGATCTCTCACAAATTTGATAGGAAGGACATTCATGCTTTTGAAATCCTCCACCCTTTCATTGCTTTCTGTCTTTCTTGTCTCCTTGTCTTTCTTTAGCTCTCTTTTTCTTCTTTTCTTTCCTTTATCTCCTGATTTTGATTTTTGCAGTGGTACCTGATTCTCTTTCACTAGCTCCCATTCAAAACACAATTATATCAAAATGAGTAGTACACTCATACATATATGTATTTTTAAACACACATACATATATATCATATGATCATCATGATCCTCATATGTCACTGTGACCTTCCCAAAGTGAACTCCAGATTGGGCTTCTTGGGGCTTGATGAACTTACTTCTGACAATCGCTCATAATTCAGACCTTTTGAATTCATTTCCTTCTGAAATATAAATATTCACAGAAATTGTATCAGTATTTTACATAATGAAGGAAAAACATACATTATGTGCACATTTGTGTGTGTGCATGTGTAACTAATGCTAGAGAATGTAATATGTACGTTTATTTTTTAGTAAAATATCCCCATAGGTCGGTACATGATAGGTGAAACCGTGTTGTAATGCGTTTTAGACTATAGATATAACGTGATCCCGATATTCATAACCATAGAATTAAAGGAGATGTGCTTGAAGCAGGAAAAAAAAAGCGTCATAAATACATGTTACTGTTCTAGCAGGAAAAAAAAAGAAGCTTTATTGCATTAGGCAAGTGTAACTTTATTTATCTTATCACTGATTTTGTATATAAAGGTTACTAATTCTAATTAGTAACGAACCCACTTGAGAAATTTTCATGTATAAGTTTTAGTACCATTTAGCTAGGTTTTCTAATGACTGATTAAAGAGTGTTAGCTTTACTTAAAGAAATGAGTAATTGACTCATTAATATATATTTTTTGGTGTTTTGACTCGGCTTTTCAAAAGCCTTGCTCTCTTTCTTGCCACTTTATATAAAATTCTCATGAAAATGGGAATAGATTTATATATTCTCATGCAAAGCATAAAGTTACAAATATCGCATAATAGAATGTATCAAAAGTGGTGAAAGGAGATCTACAAACTTATTAAACTATATAATGAATTTAGAAGAAGCATTAAAAAATAATATTTACCTCAAGCAATGGTTTGTTTCCTTCAGAATCTCTATGTTCTCCATGCAACCAAGCTTCCCTGCAAAAATATAAGATTTAGTGGGAAGCTCATGCAGAAATCAAACTCATAAAGAAAGCTACCTTCCATTGTCTTGTTTATAGCTAATTTATCACTTTTCCTTTTGTTTTAGATAAAGATAAAATCCTACCCATGTGTAATGCAATCACTCATGCAGCAAGATAAAAGAGAAGAATGAAATTAAAGGGATGTTTATAACACACACTCACACAAAAAGCTAAACAGATGGTAGATTTAGCAGCTACATACTGATTTTTTTATAAAGGGCTTAGCTTGAACACTAAGTTTTACTAGTATGTCCCACATAGAATGGCCATGAAGCCCACACAATCAAAGGGAAAGAGATATGTCTTCACTTAATCGTAATTATGTTGATGGGCTTCTTGTTTTAATTTGAATCTCCTTTTGGAACCACTTAGATAGGTTAAAAAGCAACTAGTTAATAATTACAAATAATGACACTCGCATGTCGATAATAAGACTTGAATCCAGAAGTTAAGATTAATGAGATGACCGAGACACATATAAGTTCACTAGGGCAAATGCATGTCGATACCTGGACGAGAGATACTTAGTTGGCCATTAATGAGAATGATCTATCGAGATTAATAAAGGTAACATCCAAACAAAATTCCTATCTTATTCCTTGAATTATGAACTAAACAGCCCAAAATTAAATACTCCAAATAACATGCATTGTTCATTAGTATATATTGTTGATGACCCAATAAGGAGTATATAATGTTGACAATGGAAATGTGTTTAAAAGTTGTTAATCAGCCATGATCTTTCGATATGTTGGGTCATAACACATAAGCATGAAATCCATATTATGACATGTAAATGAGATTAATAGCTTTGGGGTTGGTCTGATGGTAATTAATGTGTAGGCCACTGAACACTTGATAATTTTCAATGAGGAAAGGTCCCTTGGACTTGATATACAGTTAAAGTACTGTTACATATTGGCTTTTTCTGAATTGTATGTGTTTCAGTAAAGGCTAAAGTTGAAGATTTACCATCAATTATGTCCAAAATACACTGCACCATATATATTTCATCACAAAAAGTTTCTTTCGCATATCATAAAGCTAAAACAGTAATAAAAAGAGTTTAAATAAAGTTTTCACCTTGAAGAATTACTCCATAGACCATAATGATAATCTTTATCTTGGTTAGCACTAGATCTTCCTCCATTTTCAGCTGATATCTCTGTCGTTCTTGGGTTACGAATGTCAAGCATAATATCATCCGAATTATCGCCTGATGACCCATTCTCGTACATATCAGATTGACCTAATTAATGATGGAAAACAACCAGCCCGAAGTTAATAAAAGTAATTAAATTCCAAGTTTAGTACACACCAAGTTAAGCTGAGCAACAACGTTATAACCTGAAGAAGCTGGTGCTCGATCTGTTGTCTTTACTGTTCGGTACATCTGCATCACGAAAGTAAATGAATATTTATATTTGTAGACACTGAAAATATGGTAGATAGTAGTTAGTATTTCATGTTCCATCGATCAGTAAAAACACAAAACTTTATATTAATTTGGGTCGTTCTAACACCAACGCTTTAGAAAACATTAGTTATATTGGTAAAGGGAAACTATTTAGTTATGTGCATTAACCTAAAACCATTATTCGTGACCTACCATCAATAACTTGCTTCAAATGTATTTACATTACATAGCCTTATAAAGAATATGGTATAGTAATAGTTTCCTTCTGTCACAACTAACATTTTTTTTTTCATGAAGGCTATATATATGATACTTAATCCTTTGAACTGACCTAAAAAGTTAAACGATATAAATGCCTATGATGCATGGTATATGAAAACATGATGAGTAAATGATGAAGAGTACAAAGCAGTAGTATAGTATATGCGACTAAGCATTGACATTTTACATATGTATACGTTCACACACATATAAATGCTTATGAGAGAAGGAGAGAGGTGCATGTTTGTACAAGTGTAAGACCTGAGCAATTGACTTAACTATGGTTAATGGCATGGTTAAGACAGAAACCACATGTGATGCTAGACATATACAAACATATCATTGACAAATGATGGCGTTTTTGTACTCTCTCATATCTCAAGTTTCCCTCTGAAAAAAAGGATAAAATTATTCAATTCAAACCCTCTCTCTGTAGACTTGTCTTTGCCTGGACCCTATCACTGTGTTTTCAATTCCTCGACCTTTGTCTTACTATGCATCTATCTCTCTCTTGCTAAACACAATATTTTATATATATACTTCAAATTCAGTAAAAAAAATGGATTAGGAGTACTCACATATGTTAAACTCTTAATAAATACAAAGTCAATATATAGAGGGTTCTTAGTTCAGCAAAAAAAGAGGCTATGTTTATGCAAAACCAGCAGATCTAGTAGTAGAAGAAAAACAAACAATGAAAATGGTCATTAAAATATAAATAAGTTTCTTCTAATAATGAAAAAGTGCTACTTATAGTGCTAAAGTCAAAGGGAAAATAATTAAATCTGAATCTTTGATATGTAGATATATATATTCCAGATTTCAGTATGAAGGTTTTAGTGTGTGTACTATATATTGACACAGTAGACAGACAATGCATCTTACAAAGCAATTATTTAATAGTATCAGATAATAATTAGTAAAATCAAAATGAAGACTAGCTTAACCTGCAAATGAGATTTAACATGTGACAAAGTTAGATCTTTTACATCCATTAGCTCAAGAACTGACTTGGGCGTTGCTCCTAAAATTAATTAAGAAAAGAAACATATGATTAGTACATGAAAATGCAATAATTCAAGTTACATATGAATAATAATAAAAAAAAAATACTACAGTTTAAAGATGAAATGTTGAACATACTTTCATGACCACCTAAAAGCTCAACAGCATGAACAAAGCGAGCATGAAGAGTTGTCGTCCACCTCATCCTAGGAGCTCTCATGCTACGCTTGGACGGAAACCTCGAAGACAAGAATCTTGACCTTACAATATTGTTAATATTATTGCCATGAATTATAGAGCTTGTAGTAGCTGAATTTGAGCAAGAATGATCTAATAAAGAGTGGTTGTTCTTGTGATGAGGATGAGCTAGTATTGGGAAATTAGGAGGGGTATTTTGGTAATAAACAGGAATCCCTCTTATAGGTCTCAAGAAACCTAAATCTGAGCTAAACCCTTGATGGTGGTTTTGGTGATGTTGTTGTTGTTGGTATGGGTAGATATCTGTTGCTGATGATGATGTTGGGTTGGTGTTTTGTGCGAGTAAATTGCGGTAATGGGTTAGGTCAGGATTAGTAGAGTGAGTCGAGCCAGGGTTCGATAAGCCGAGCCCAAAAGAGGGTTCGGATCTTCTTGTTGAGCCATGTTGCTGTTGTTGCTGCTGCTGTTGGTGTTGCTGCTGTTGTTGTCGGTGGTGGTGGTGTAGTTGTTGCGAGTTAAAGGCGCGTTTCCATAAATTTCCTAAATCTGAATCATGATTATTATCTTGATCACTTGGTGTAGATGATGTTCTCCATGTTTTTGAAGTGGGTTTGGTGTTTGGTGGACTAATTTGCAAAGACAAATCTGGTTGGGCTGGAAAGAGCTCCATTTCACTAACTAAAATTGTCACAAAAAGACCTAGCTAGCTTGTTCTTGCTCCAATCTAGCTAGCTTGATTGCTCTAACCCTTGGCTATGGTTATCAAGGTGGTCTTGTGAGAGTAAACTAATTTTGGGTTTGTTACATGAGTTGATGATGATGATGATGATGATGAAGTAGGTTTTGTGCTTTCCTTCTCAAGATTTCTTGAGATGGGTCTAATCAATGGTGAATTGGGAGTAGTTGTGAAGTTCTAGAGAGAGAGTATGAGAGAGATGACAAGGTATTAAGTGAATGGCTGTATCTTTTATGTGAAGTATATGTGAGAAAATGACACTTGAAGAGACTCTAGAGAGAGAGGGGGTATGTGTTTGAGTGTGTGTGAGAGAGATATGCTTTTCATTTATGTGGACGTGGGAATAGGAAAAGAAGAAAGGGAGAAAAAAAGATGAGAAAGGAAAAAAAGGTAAATACATTAGAGAAATGATTCCTTTACTATCTTTTCCTTTTCTTCTATTTCTTCCTTTTTATATATTGAATAATCTCATACTCCATAAAGATTTAGGCTTTCTTCTATGATTATGACAATGAACCTTTATGTTTATATTTTAAATTTAATAAAAGTATTCAACTAATAACATAAAGATTTAGGCTTTCAATTAAATTGAGGAACTTATTTATACAAATACAAGTTATTTGTTTTTGTGAAAAATGAATATTTATAATTTATTAGATATTGTTAATTAGCTAGAGAAAATGTTACCATACATTTTGTACTAGTCACTGAAACAAACATTGTGTACTAGTCACTGAAACAATTGTGATCATTTGTATTATATATGAAAATGCAAATTATATACTAGTCACACAAACATTGTGTACGAGTCACTGAAAAATGCAATTCAATTCATTTTACCCACATCTTAATTATATTCTGTTATTATTTGCGGTCCTTATTTTGACTAGTTATTACTCAGTCTGCATTGATGTTATTTCAACATTAAGTAAAGATAACTTATTGGAAAGATGGTGGTCTTGGCAAGGAAACTATATAGTTGCTCACATATAATTTCAATGTGCACACTTTTACCAAAAAGATATATATTACACCTTTAACACGAAACCTTTTTCTCGAAACAAATTTAGAATAACGTTTACATAAAACGAAAGATGTCATTCACATACTAGAGAATTATAATCAACCAAAATCGCAAGATGTGGTCAAATTAGATAAGAATCTTTAGTGGTCTTTCATAAGTTTGGTTTGCCATTCTTGTGATAGGTTATGTTTGAAGCACTATTGATGCGTTTGTTTCACCTAATTAGGGCAGAGAAGTGGGATTCAGCCACATCCTTTGTACTTATTAGCTTTTTTGGAGTAGTATAATTTACCAGGAAAACTCTTTACCAAAAAAAAAAAAAAAAAAACAAAACAAAACAAAAGCGCATAACGTTTCTTGTTGATATATATGATTTGATTAACTTGATCTTATCAAAACACATTTGTTTTTTTAGCAGGAAAAAGTAGAGACAGATCCAGAATTTTTAAGAAGGTGTTGCACAATTTCTTTCTTATGATTATGAGTACTACCTTGCACCATAAGAAATTCATAAGGTAAATCTGGGGTTGCACGTACCAAGAAAAAAATATATTTTAAAAACAATTTATACTTTGTGACTTAAAAGCGTTTGTAGCCCGTGCTACAATGGGATCCGGAATGGGTCCGTCCTTGCAAACAAGTACTACCAAGATGCCAGAGGTAACATAAACACATCTTACAAAGAGTTGGAGCAAGTCGTCAAGAATGGGTGAATAGCACACTTATTTAATTTCGTGTTTTGAGGGTAACTATTGGAACTGTATGGGTGAATAGCAAAGTTGTTTAATTTTGTGTTTTAAGGGTAACAATTGGAACAGAAATCGACAAGTGGTCATTTTGATCCCTACCTAATAAGGTCCACAATATTAGCTAGAAGAAAGGGACAAGTTCATAGATTTTGAACAATACAATCAACAAGTAATCATGTTTCACAGCGTTCACATACTATACCTTCAATAAAGGCAATGTATGTAAGCTACATTGTATAAAATATTTTCATTTGTTGTCACATTTTTTTCCGACTAGCTTAGATATTGTAAAGTATATGCTTAGTTTCCTAACTTGTTTTATTTTCACAAGTATAAGGACTGAATAGTCAAGTTGTAAAAGTTAAAGTTTAGAAGTGAAAATATTTTATATTTCAGTTAGAAGTTAGTTAGCAGTCTTCACTTGTAAAAATA
Source organism: Chrysanthemum seticuspe (assembly GCA_019973895.1). Classification (NCBI taxonomy): domain Eukaryota; kingdom Viridiplantae; phylum Streptophyta; class Magnoliopsida; order Asterales; family Asteraceae; genus Chrysanthemum; species Chrysanthemum seticuspe. The sequence goes on along the minus strand of BPTQ01000003.1, from coordinate 246,058,878 downwards.
CTATGTATCTAATTCATTTCCAACTTAATAAAATTGAGTTCATATTTTCAATTCCGCATTTTATATGGTATCAGAGCTAGATACAAACCCTAGCTTTGATCATTAATGGTAGAAAACAATTACTTTCAATAGATCTAACTACAACACTTTGTTCATCAATCGATTAAAAAATTTGTGGAAAACTAGCAGGGGGGTTGAATAGTTTTACCGTTTTTAAACTTGATTTTAATCTTTGAAAACCTTTTATTCGAACTTTAGTGAAATTAATGAATTGCAATATGAAGACTATAATAAATAAGCTACAACTAATAAAATGTAAACTGTAAGACAAAGAGTAAGAGATGGAAAGATCAAACCGAGACAAGAGATTTATAGTGGTTCGGTAAGGAAGCTCCTCTTCGTCCTACTCCACTTCTCGAGTACCCAATTCGAGAGTTCTAAGCACTATGTCAACAAACTCCCTTCAAGCGGAGAAAACCGTACAACGTCGCTTATCACAATTTTCAACACTAAGCTAAATGTCGAGTAATAATCTAGCTAGTACCGATCTCTCCACAAGACCTACTTGATCCTTACTAATCAAACACTAATAAGATCCATACGATCTACCCTCGATCCACTTGATCCACACACTATCAACACAATCTACACGAGATCTCCAATATTTCTACAAGATCATAATGATCCACACACACAAGCTAAACAATATGATAAACAACTTGACGTACGCCTAGATAGAACAAGTACATAACAAAGGTTATGAGTGCACTACACTAACACTACAACACTTTGTATCTTCTTGATACTTTGCGTTGATCTTTTGCACAAGTAAAGGAATGAAGGTAATCACTTGGTTGGATGATTGGATCACTCTTAAACAAAAGAAAACTATCTAAATGATCAAGGAATTGTAAATGTGATAGAGGAATTTAACTCAGAAAGTTTTGTGTGAAAAAGGATGACCAAAATCTGTGAAATGGTCTAGTATTTATAGGAAAAAGAAAAATAGCCGTTACAGAGGGACGACACAACTAAAGTTTGCACGGTACCACTAAATTTAATGGTACCGTGGTATTTAGTGGTACCGTGCCAGAAAAAGACGCTCCAATTTTTGTTTTTAGTGGTGAAGGTTTATTTTGGGAAGTTTGGAACTGTTTGGGCCCAGGGGGGGGGGGGGGGAGGGGATAGCTGTTGGAAGATTCAAACTTAATTTTTTAATTAAAACATTTCTTTTTAATTTAAAAATAATTTGTAAAATATATTTTTGAAAAAATATTTTGTCACATTAAAAATATGAAGTTTAGAACACAAAATTAATTCTTTAATCATTTGTCAAGTTGTAAATTTGTTTGTTCTTACCTAGAGTAATTTGTGTAAAAACGGGCTATTTCGACTAAAAACTTGTTTACGTTAATTTTGAAGTAAAGTGTTTTTACATTTCGTTATCATCAAAATATATTGGTGTCAAAAAATAGGAATAACTTTTTTAGACATTATTTGTATTAACAATCTCTCCCTTTTTGATGAAGACAAAACATAAACTCATTTTAAGTGAAATTAATTTAGCAAGTTTTTAATTTGAGTTTATATCCCATTTTCCCCCTTTTTGTCAAAGCAAAAAGAATGTCGAGACGACACTAAGGCTTTGTTTGTTTTTTTCAAAGAATCTCTTTTTTCCTCTTTTTTCCTCTTTTGTCTGCAGGCGCGCAGACATAATCCTTGAAGACCGTTTGTTTTTTTTCAGACATAAGAGGCTAAAATCTCTTCTTTCCCCTTCTACCATGCAGACATAAATTTCCTCTTTTTTCCACTTCTTTTTTCCACTTCTACTAGTGAAAAAGGAAAAAAATAAGAAGAAAAGGAAAGAACTACTTCAATAGTACAAAAAACAAACGGTCTTCTTCTTGCAGATGAAGAGCTTAAATGTACCTCTTCTTCTGCAGACATGGTTTGCAGATGAAGATGTAAAAGCTCTGAAAAAACAAATGACACCTAAGGCTCCCCCTCGTTTGGAGGGCACCAAGGAATCGAGCAATGCTTCTTGCTACAAAAACAAGTTATATGACAAATATATAATATCTAACATGTAGCAACCAAGACAAATATTCAATCATAAGAAAGTATAAAATAAGGATTAAGTAGCTTAAAAATAAAAAATCAACCAACCATAAAATTATCCAACCAAAAAAATAATGAAAGAAGCTCATTCATTCATAAAGAACGGATTATAACACATAAAGTGTGACTACATCATGAAAACACTAGCAGGGTACCCGCGCGTTGCGGCGGCGGGTACCCTGAAATAAAATTTTCTAATGAATCATGTATTTTAGTTTATTATGTTCTTTTTGACAATAAATTTACGTATATCAAAAATTTTGTTTAGCCCATGCCCGTTCGGGCTCGAGCCCGTTTGACACACGCCAGTTCGGGCTTAAGCCCATTTTGCCCGTTGACCGTTCGGGCTTGAATATCTGTATAATGTGCTTTATTATTTGTATTAGTGACATTTAATGCATGGTTCTCGTGCGTTGTGGCGGCGGATACCCTGAAATAAAATTTTCCGGTGAATCATGTATTTTAGTTTATTATGTTCTTTTTGATAATAAATTTACGGATTTCAAGAATTTCGTTTAGCTCGTGCCCGTTCGGGCACGATCTCGTTTTGCTTGCGCCCGTTCGGGCTCAAGCCCATTTGGCCCGTTGCCCGTTCGGGCTTGAATATTTGTATAATGTGCTTTATTATTCGTATTAATGACATTTAATGCATGAATTGCGTTTAATTTGATTGTACAATATGCTTGATAATTTGTATTTCTTATGTAATGGGTGTTTTAATAACTGTATTAATTATATTTATTGACTAATAATATTGACTACGTTAGATAGCATTAATGTGGTGTTTTGTTTTTTTAATATGTGAATTAAAGTGGTGTACGCTATGCTTCTTATCTTGTACGTCTGAAAATTATGTGCATTAAAGTGTTGTACACTATGCTTCTTTTCTTGTAAACTTACTAAGTATTTGGCTTAGTAGCTTAATTAGATTGTAAATTGTGGTTGAATAGTTATATTTTTTGGTGAGAGGGTATTTTTAATAGTGTTAATTGTATTAAATGAATGAGTAGTAGTTTTTTTTATTTTATTTGTGCTTTGTGTATTGTACAATAAATATTATGAGTTGTAAATTAAGACAATGAGGAGAGAGATTCATTCTTCTATTATATGTAGTATAGATAAACATTGCAACTACTAGAAAGACACAAGTTATAACTATAAGAAGCACATAAGTTTCTTTAGAGACATAAGAGGTCCTAAGAGTTGCTTCTTGATTCATAAAAGGGGTCATAAAGGTTATTCTTGATCACCAAACATGAATATATTTAGTTAGATGGGCTAAAGGTTGGTGGAGGAGGTGGTATGATAGGTTCTTGTGGTGGTATCAAGAGATGTTCCACATAGGAGAACATGAAGTGTAACTCATCCCTAAGAGAAAAGATGAGGTTATGGTTGTGTAAGCAACATAGGAAATTAGCGTTATGGATGTCAACTGGAAGGAGTTGGATAGGGTGGCCTATTATTGGAGATGGTGGAGGTGGTGTGAATGAAGGTGATGATGGAGTAGGTATTTCATAATCCAAAGGAGTAATGGGTGAGAGGGTAAGTGTCATGTCCATGGAAGAGATTTTAGTTCCAAATGAGGAAGAAGATGAAGTGGTCCTATTGGAGGGTGTCTTTGATGGAGCATTTGGTGGGGAAGGAGAGCTATGAGTGGTTTGAGAAGGTGGTGTAGTTGCTCTCATATCATCATCATTGGTTAAGTCAATGAAGACGGTTTCTCGAGGTGGTTTGAAGGTGATTTTGGATGATGGCCTAACGGTTATCCTAGGTTTCTTGGAGATGTGTGTCGTTGAATTTTAAGGAGAAGACATTGTGGAAGGCCTCTAAGAGGTTGAGGATGAAAATGTGATCAAGTCTTGCATGGTTGATTCTTAAATAAGCAAGAAGAAAGAAATTTGAATTAGGATGAAGTGTTATGTCCTAAGGTTAAAGGAGTGAGGTGTTTCATGTGAGTTTTACTTAGAATATTAGGAGGAGGTTGCAGGGATTAGGAGAGGATAGGTAAAAAAGATAAGATAAATTGATGAAATTCGTTCTTCAACTGTACAGTACCATTAAATACCGGACGGTACCATTAAACTTAAAGGTTTCGTGGCACATTTAGTGGTGCCGTGACCTGTAGGTTACGAATTTCACTGTTTTTCTTTCTCTTTTGAGTAACCTAGGGAAGTTTTAGATGGGCTATTTTTGCAGGAAATCCTAGTACCCCAATTTACTAGAGAATAATTACCATAAACTCCCTTATCTAGCCTAGTGTATCAATACATATTGACATGTGACAACCCAAGTTAGGCAATAACCATGCAATTAATAAGACAAAACAAGCTACCATACAAGTGCCTATAAATATGTATGTAAACTAGAGCATGCAAGCTAAATATAATCCAAGATAAATTGTTGCAACAATTTGAACTATTCTAATATGGTGATTCTAGCAATCAACACTCTATTAACTCTTTTTTCATTTTTGACTTGAGCTACCCGTCAACGCTTCAAACCAATTGTAGTTTATTCATCATCATTAGTAGTTTGATAGTCAAAATGTTTGAGATTGGTTGATGTTTTCAAAATGAGAAAGGTTGAGATGCAAGACTCGTTTAATGGTTCCATGATAAGGTTATAAAAGGTACCATTTTGAGGGGTCGTTTTAGCCCTTATTTGATCACTTTTGTATCCGTTATTGCTTAATATCGTTCCTTTTCACTTTTTAGGTCTCTTGAAGGCAAAATGCTGGAATGGCACTTATTTGGACGAAAATGCGCGAATATACGAAGAAAATGGCCAAAGTCAGAATCGAGACACTCAAAGCTGCTGAAAATAGAAGGCGACGGCGTCACTGCTTAACTGCGACACCGTCGTAGGATTTTGTGACGGGTCAGAAGACAAAACTTGTATTTTCAGGAGACGACGTCGGGCTTTAAAGGAGTAGACCGTCGCAACTCAGACGCCCTAGATGTGACCCAGACGGCGTCAGAAGCTGAAGAGGACGGCATCACAGGCATAAGGTGACGCCGTCGCAAGGTTAACGTGGCCAAGACGAAACCCTAATGACGGCGACACGACGGCGTCACGAAACATAAGGTGACGCCGTCGCATATGTAATCTTATATATAGAATCCGAATTTTTCAGTTTTAGGGAGAGTCTTTTGGAGTAAAAAAAACCTAAAACCGAACCAAGGGTATCTTGTACAGTATTTTAGGGTTCTAAACCCTATTTTACATCAAGATAAGTATTTACTTCATCAATTCAATTATGTCTTTGATTATTTGTGTGTATGCTTGCATGTTCTCTATGTCCGGCTAATTTACTTGTGTGTTTGCTTAGGAATATGAAACTTAATTATTGAATATTGATTGGTTGTTTCTTATCTTAGTTGTCTAATGATCTAGTAATGCGATAGGTCATTCGTTGTGTACTTAATGCTTGATTCATCTTTGTGAACTTTAGAATATGATTACCTGAGTAGTTGTAGGCTAAACCATCCAAAGAGTGCCTTAGAGTAAGAGTTTATCATCCCTAGTGGGTTTTGTAGACGAGACCCTTTGGTAAGTTCAAAGAGTTAGGGAGAAACGCATACCCTACAACTTTAGACACACAATGCAACTAAGAATAAGGACGTGACAACTCAACCGTCAATAGGAGATAATTAAGGAGTAGTAAAACCTAAGTAAACACATCTTTAAACTATCATACGAGCACAAATTAATTAGACATAGACTCCCACAACCTTAGTTTAGATAATTAGATAATAGTAGAGTAATCGGTAGAAATACCAACCCCCCAAATCCAATACCCGAGATTCGTACCTTTCAATTTCATAAAATATAAAAATACAAAAATAATCTTCTTCAACCTTAACCTTAGCGTAGTAACTCCTTACTAGCATTCCTATTCCCCTAGAGAACGATATCAATACCCGTGGCTTACCCTAATTACTACACTACAACGATTAGGTTCACTGCCTAGGGTGTTATAAAACTTGCTCGAAGAAAAGGAAGTTTCCTTGACCCCGAACGCGCTGCGTAAGCGTATCATTCCATCACTCGGTTGACAAGTAGGTACTGAGGCCCTCTAAGGTATGAGTGGAAATACACTATGTGGTAATAAAGACGAGTTAGGAACATCCCATAAGGTATCAATTTTGTTTTGTTGCCTTTGAGATGAATGATTATCTTAGCGAAGAAATAGGCCAAATTGTAAGATTGTTGAGTCAGAAGGCAGTACATCATATGAGCACAACATGCAGGAAGTTCCTCTCGGTTTCCTTTCATGCTATAGACAATTATCTTAGAATAATCACCTAAGAGTGTCATTCAGGACAAACTTCTTTGAGAAGTATTAAGTCCGGATTAGAATATCGAGAGGGATGAGGGATACAGATGGTTTTGATTATTTCTTGTAGGGAAGGAAGAGCAATACGGACTGTTTTCCTCTCGGTAATTGAAGAGTGACTCAAGGGATGACTTAAGGGAGCAAATTTGTCGGATCCCTCTAGGGAGGGATCCGTGGGATCCGGGGAACAGTAAAAAATTTTGCCTATAAATAGTGAGCCATTTCTCTCTTGCAAATCATCCCTTTTACACATACTCTCTCTTAGTATTGTAAACTCTCTAACCTCAGATCCAAAGGATCTTTCTATGTAGTTTTGTGTTTGTGTGATTCTCTAGGTTCCTCTTAAAGGCGAGATCACCACCTTTTGAAGTCGAGCAAGCTTAAGTCCATGAGTTGCCAAGCTTCGTCATCATCAAGACTACTGAAGTTATCTTGTTGATAGTTCTTTCCTCCCTCCATAGAAGTGTTGTGTTGAAGGCATTAGTGAAAGGTGCCAAAGGTCCGTGTCGAAGGCATTAGTGAAAGGTGCCAAAGGTCCGTATCGAAGGCATTAGTGAAAGGTTCCAAAGGTCCGTGTCGAAGGCATTAGTGAAAGGTGCCAAAAGGTCAAGACAAAGGCATTAGTGAAAGGTGCCGAAGGGTCGTGTCAAAGGCATTAGTGAAAGGTGCCAAGGGTGTACATTTGATATGGTGCATCAATGTACAAGATAGATTAGTTTGGGTTATAGGATAGTGAGAGCAAATGGCTCCTGGTAAAGACTTATCAAATCCGTTCATGGTTGATAGTTTACCAAAAACTATATGGTTTTTACCTCACCATACTCCATAGTGAAGAGTTAGCTAGTCCAAAAGCAAACGGCTATTGGTAAAGACATCTCAAATCCATTGATAGTTGATAGTTTGCTAAAAACTATGATAAGTGTTCTTAGTTTACACTTAGTTTTCTCAATATGTGGTGGACAATATGTTTTTCAAAGATAACATGTTTGTACTATCAGATAAAATTTTTGTCAAAAAGTTTGTACTGCTAGTGTAAGTTTGTACTGCTAGCGTAAAATTTTTGTACTGCTGAGTAGCCGTTGGTACTGTGCGGTTAAAACCTTTTTTTAACTAGCCGTTGGGGATTTTTATCTGTTTTAGTCATATTTATAGGGTTGTTACTTGTGATATTTATTCACTTTCCATATTTTTATCTGATTTTATCACATACGCAACTCTCTCAAACCCTAATAAAATCTCAATTGCCAGTATCAACTGTTAATTAAACCTATTCCAATCAAAACCCATCAGTATCCCAAAATTTTTATCATGGAATTCGTTAAATCTCACAATCAGGTCGCGTTCTTGGAAAAACCTGAAGGTAGTGAACAATTTCATTAGATAGTGGATTTTCTAAACCAATCATACATCAAATGCTCTTATTACAAACCCCACTATCTATGTCTCCCATATTCAACAGTTTTGGCAGACTGCTACTGTCACAACCTTGGAACAGGGGGACAAACAAATAAAAGCTAAGGTAGATGGTAAGACGATTAGGATATCTGAATCTTCCTTGAGGAGACATCTCCACTTGAAAGATGAGGATGGAATTTTTGACTTGCCAAATACTAAAATTTTTCAACACCTATCTAGAATGGGATATGATACAGCAAATCAAAAACTAACTTTTCAAAAAGGTTGTTTCTCCCCACAATGGAGGTTTTTGATACATACACTTCGTCATTGTATTAGTCCAAAGAAAACCTCTTGGGAGTAATTCAGTAGCAATATTATTATTGCTCTCATATGTTTATCAACTGGCAGGACTTACAATTTTTCTAAACTAATTTTTGAAAATATGGTGAAGAATGTGGATTCCAAAACGAAATTTCTTATGTACCCAAGATTTATTGCAATGATTTTGAAGAAAAGCAAACTACTCACCCTTGAAGAAATATTTCCAACACCTTGTTTGCAACAAAAACTTTTTGCAAATATGTCTATGGCATCAAGGTTATTTAATGGGGTGGTAGTTCCTTTATTTCCTAACATTATTGTGCAGGTACAGGGTGAAGGATCAGCAATCCCAGCTGAGTCCCAACACACACCCATTGTTGTTCAAAATGTAATTTATACACCACCTGTCACACACACCTATAGGAGAAAACACAGACAGGGTACTATGGCCTCTCATCCTGGTATTCTTACTCAGATCCCAGGAGTAAATGAGACTACCTCTGGCAGAGTGGAAGGGGCTACCACTACTGTGTCTAGCTTAGATGCAGCACAAGGCAGTGGTAACATCAATAAGACCCCAACCATGGCAAGAGTGGATTTTTCTAGTCCAAACAGATTGGATACAACTGCTTGAATCCCAAGCCAACTAGATACTATGGGTGGCTTTAGTATTCCTCCTAGTCCAACTAGGGAGAATACTGAGTCTTCCTTATGATGCACCTTTCCCAGAAGGTAACACATCTGGAAGTGCTGAGGGTAGCCAATCACTCAAAGAATTGACTACATTATGTACTCAGTTGATAGCCAAAGTAGAGGTTTTGGAGAAAGATTTGAAAGAAACAAAGAAGTTGTATGCTAAAGTTTACTCTATTGTTGGGTTTATTGATTTGATGATACAAAACAATAAAGAATGAAACATCAAGGGCTTAAAGTGACAAAGAGGAAATCTACAAAAAGATGAAGGGACATGCTTACAAAAGAAGATTTATTGTTTAGTCCTTAGTAGAGATTTGTAAACCCTAATCCTCTAGTATATAAAGAGGACATCGGGTGTAGGTTTTATACAATTAAGTCTTCCATAATGTAGTCTAAAGGGGTGTGTGTGTAACCTAGACGTGTTCCAATAAACGTTTAGGATAGAGTTTGTTTAGTTTAGCCTCAAGGATCTTTGATCCCTGCTGAGTTTGTTTAGTTTAGCCTCAAGGATCTTTGATCCCTGTTACAAGATTAGTGTAACCATATTATCCTGATCAAATAATATTTGGGGCTTGAAGTGATATGAATAAAAACCTTGTTCATAATAACGTTAATTCTTGTATTGAATATTCCGCTTTCGTTATTGTGTTTCCTAGATAATATGAGGTCTAAACAACCTCGAGCTACAACGATTCAACAATTGGTATCAGAGCTTGGGGAGCTCGGTACATAGGGATTCACAAGGTTTTATTGGTCGAAGAATGGCGAAAGATTTAAAAAAAATTGAATCTGGAAATTTTCGTAATGTTTCTGCAGCACTGTTTTCAAAAGATCATAACGTTTTCGTGAACCGTTGGATCGGGTTACAATTTTTACTAGAGATTCTCTATATAGCCATCTAACGTTTCATCGGAGGGATCGTTGATTTGAGCTTTTATGTGAATGTTACAGGCTGTCGAAGTTGGCTGCAGAGAGCATACTATCACAAGGGAATTGTGATCGTAAATCTGGTCTTGAATTGAAATCATAATTCTGGTGTTGTGGTTAGTTTGAGATTCGAATGGTTTGACGAAGGTTGTGAGAGTGATGAAGAGATTTTGATTCTGTCAGGTTATGAGTATATTGCTCGACTAAACCCTAAAGTTTATGCTGCCATTACGTCAATATTTGCTGCTGCGTTATGATTCTGCTGCTACATTATCAGGTTACTAGTGCTCATGTCTCGTTCCACTTCTAGTTTAACTTTTCCCACTGCTAGTTAACTTGGTTACCACTGCTAGTTCGTCGTGTTACTACTGCTCGCAATATTACGAACTACTGCTAGTGATATAGATTACCACTACTACGTTACCACTGTTGCGCTTTCTATTACAACTGCTGCGTTTTACTCTACCTTGTACCTAATGCTACCATTGTTCGTATTCATGTCATTGGAAGATAGTACTATCAAGGACGATGTGAAGGTTTGTTTTTGTAAGGCGTTTGGTTACACAAGCAGTATCTCGATCTTATTGGTCAAGAAAAAGAGTATTACATGGTAGTCATACCTTATTGGTCATTATATATTTCATCCTGGTTTGGTTTATTTGGACGGTGGGTATATTAACGTGAGTATATTGATCGAACATTTATTCTGAAATCTACTTGCATCCGATTAACATGTCTGGTGGTTAGAGTTTGATTCTCCATGCGTTAAAAGCTTAATTTTTGAATTAGGGTTTACTAATTATTGCTACTCGTTGAGAATTATTTATGCTCGCGATGATAAATTGGTGCTTATTACTATGTTTTATATTGTGATCGTGGTTCTGGTCGTGGTCTATATGTATTTTTGAGGGTTTATCGAGCAGAGTTATCATGAAATTTGGCGAAGGCTGCTCGACTTGTTCTTAACATGGGTGATACGTCTACTTCATGTCGAGGAATAATGATTGATTTCTGGTCGTTGGTTCTGTGAATGGACAAAGAAGGAGCATATATATATGCTCAATGTGGTGCTGCTATCGCAAGATTAAGATCGAGTATTTAGATAGAGATTATACTACCAAGTGGGTTGAAGACTTGAAGTGGTAGCTGCTACTGGGATTACACAAAAAGGAGAGTTTGGCGCGCTACTGTTGTTCATGCTTGAATGACTTGTTATTGTGTTCGAAACGAGGATCTTCGTTACTACTGCTACTTCGTGATTTGTACTGCTCGCCCTTCAAACAGTTTGTTCTACTAGTTATGCAAAGTTGCTACTGCTCGTTTGACATGTCCAATATACTACTGTTGGTTTTGATATTTAGTACTGTTAGTACATTTTTAATGCAAGTTTCTACTGATAACAGTTGTATGAAGGTGATGCTATGAAAGACTTTGGGTTTGGTGCAAGAGGTGATATGCATTATTGTTATTGATGCGTGTGATGGTAAAGGTCTTAAATATCATGAAAAGGATGAGAGAAGAAGTGATGGAGCACATGCATTAGTATTTTTATTGGTGTGGAATAATTCGATTTGGTGAAATATCAAAGTGCTAATTAGACAGGAGAAGTAATCGATATATGGTATGAGATTGTGCAAACGTAATACAAGGGAAACAAAGGAAGCAATTTTGTTTGTAATTTTTATGGGCATGTGTTAAAAGGCGAGAGGGGAAGTTCATACGGTTCTTAGTATTGAAAGGATATCGGATACACACATGGGATTTTTGTTCACACACACAAGGAGAATGGACTTTGTTCTTAAAAGTTTTAAAAGGGCTCATTTTTAGATTTATTGATTAATTGGTTACGAAGATGGTTATTTATCACTTATTTGAAGGTGAAGTGGATTTCTTAGATGCGTGTTCTTATTTTTGTGCATTCTTATTGTGACGAAGAATTGAGAAACACTTGAAGGAGTGACGTTATTGTGCTCAGTGTTATCATCAAGGGATTACGGTCTCCCTATACATAAAGTTGTATACGTTCGGAGTCATGTGGTTTGTACAAGATATAATACATAAGTTTGTGTTATTCTACTTCTACATCCAGTTTGTTATATTTGGTTTTCTTCACATGTGATCATTACAAGGAGCCTACAGATTTGAAGAATCATTTGATGTTCATGCACCACTCAAGGGGAAATTTCTACTGCTTATATTCTTTATTTGTTGATAACAAAAAAGGGAAGAGATATTGAAGTGGCGTGACATGGATTAAGGGGAAGACAAAGGAAGACGAGAGTGTTTCATTCATGGTGAGATTTAATTATCTCAACTTCTGCTACTTCGTCTAGGGAAGTTCGTACAAAAACTGTATTTGTTTTGTTATCATCAAATAGGGGAAGATTGTTGGGTTTATTGATTTGATGATACAAAACAATAAAGAATGAAACATCAAGGGCTTAAAGTGACAAAGAGGAAATCTACAAAAAGATGGAGGGACTTGCTTGCAAAAGAAGATTTATTGTTTAGTCCTTAGTAGAGATTTGTAAACCCTAATCCTCTAGTATATAAAGAGGACATCGGGTGTAGGTTTTATACAATTAAGTCTTCCATAATGTAGTCTAAAGGTGTGTGTGTGTAACCTAGACGTGTTCCTATAAATGTCTAGGGATAGAGTTTGTTTAGTTTAGCCTAAAGGATCTTTGATCCCTGTTACAAGATAAGTGTAACCGTATTATTCTGATCAAATAATATTTGGGGCTTGAAGTGATATAAATAAAAACCTTGTTCATAATAACATTAATTCTTGTATTGAATATTCCGCTTTCGTTATTGTGTTTCCTAGATAATATGAGGTCTAAACAACATCGAGCTACAACGATTCAACAATTATGGTTAAAAAGGTGAAAAGGTTGAAGCTGAAGGTTAAAGCTGTGCAAGCTCCCAGAAAAGCTAACATTGTGGATTCTACCAGTTCAAGTGATCCTGAAGATATTGGGGAATTTTACAAACAGAGGAGGAAAACAGATGCAGAAACTCAGAAGAGGATTTTAAGTTTTGAAAGTGGGGATCAAGATCAAGATATAGGAGATTACGTGCAAGAAACAGAACCAGTGGAAACTGAAGAAGTTGATCTTGAAGCTCCAACAGAGGTTATTGAAGAACAAGAGGATGTCATTGATACTGCTACCAGTGCAAAGAAAGTAGTGGAAACTGCTAGTTCAGAAAAAGGTACTGCTAGAGTTGATAAATGATTTATTTTATTATCGTATGAGTTATCGTGTGAGTTTTAACTCTTTTTGTTAGGCACTATTCGATTCGGCACAATAAAATCCAAAAACAAGAAATAACGTAACTTTTAAACCGTAACTCAAAACTTGACAAATAAATAGTCAAAACTTGTGGAAAAACATAAATAAACACAACAGAAAGTCGAAGGAACGTCGTAGGACAATATATGAGCTCGGGAATGGGTAAACGGGATATTTTATGAAAAAACACGACTTTACCCCCCCTAATACCCCATGGCCGGCCACCCCCTCCCCCATTTTTATTTATTTTTGAGTCCCTATTGTCCAAGTATATAAGTCCAATCCTATCCTCATTTTACCACTTTCACTCTCTCACTAAAAATACACACACTCTCTCCTTTCTCTCTCTACACCATCTCTCTCCTAAAACAAACCCTAGCCCTAAAACAAACCACCACCACGCTGCCACCTTTCCGGCCACCTCCGGCCATTTTTTGGGCGAGTGACCACTCACCACCATCATTTTGTAGATCTCTTTTTCCTTTTTCCATCCATATATAGAATGCCTATAGAAGCCTTCATTAACACCTCCAAATCTTACAAAAACTATTCGTGATTCAGGGGTTTTCAAGTAATCTTGTAGATCAGGTTTGGAAAAGGTAAAAAGAACGTGGGTCAAGCTCGTTTGAGCCTTGTAAAGCCACGTACGACCTCTTTAGGGCTTGTACAAGGCTTGACCATCATGGGTTTTGGGTGAAACATGTGTCTAAAACTAATTTACAATAAATAAAATATGTAGCTAGTGATTTGGTACCGTGTGTTGTATCATTTTATTGTGTTTTTTTTCATTTTTATCATTGTTTCATGTTCTTGAGTTAGATTAGTTGATGGGTTCGATGATTGGATGTTGTTTGGAGGTTGATTGATTATGTTTGGTTGTAATAGAAGCCATTTGGGAGTGTTTGGATGCTTTGTATGAGGCGTACGAGCCACAAGACCCATGTATGGGTCATCGGTGTAGCGTACGTGACCCCTAAGGACTAAGGGTCCGGGTCGGGTTGTTGGGGTATCTTGTTGGTGTTTGGATGAGACGCGTGGAGCCGAAATGCTTCTAGAGCTTGTTTGGTTCACGTGGTCTTAACCGTGACCGTGTCATGACTATTAGGGTTATAACATTGGTTTCGGGTATATTTGGTAGTTTGATTGGATGGCGAGATGGTTATGGGTTGATTGGAGATTGATTTGCGCTATTGTGATTATTCACTTGGACTATATTATAAATTGTCAACTTTGAGCAACGTCAGTGTTACTTTGACTTTTTAGTCATAGTTGACCCCGACAACGCCGTAACATGGACTTTAGTATATATTGGACTTTAGATTAATTAAAAGCCGAAAAGTCATGACTCGTGCTTGTGGACTCGAAACGAATAACGATTTAAGAGTTATATTGAATTTGACGAAATATATATACATATAAACATGGTTAATAAATGGTGAAACATAACCCTCGATAACAAGACTTGTCTTGTTATACACTATTTTAAATTGGAATTAACAACCAAAACGGAAATGTTTTCTAATTAAAGAGTATTTAATGTCTCGAGTGCACGTTTATCGAAATGTGCCATTTATGAGCATTTAATACCATTTTCAAGTATTTAATTTTATTTACGTTGTGTGCATGGGTTACGGACGACCTAACATTAATAGCGTCGATCCACGTGGGTAGCGGAATTATTATGTTGACGAATCTAATAAGAGCCCGCTAGGTACGTAGGATAACGTTATTAATGGGTGAATTATCCTTATGACTCGTTAGGATGCGACCGGTTTATGGGATAATAAGCGACACGAATAAATGATTGAGTTTATCGAGTTGACGAATTCAATAAGGTTTACTATTTATTCCGAAACTTATTGGACTATGGAGCTTATCGCTTAGACGTCTCATTGTGTTACATTGAGTTGCATTGTGTTTGTTTGAGTGCATTCATGATATCATGTTGAGTCGATACACACACACGACGATACCAAATGCTAGGACTAAACTGTGAAACAAGATATTTTTGGAGATAAATAAAAGGAATACATTGGGATAGATAACGTTGATTTTGGGAAATATATATTAAAATTGGTTTATATTAATAGGTTGTGCCGAGTCAGTAGTTGCTGAGCCGTGTTAGCTGTTATCTTATTGCTAGTGTTTGTTTGTGCGTTGCTTGCTTGAGGTGAGTTTCATAGCCCCACTTTTATCTATATTTTTAACTAATTTGGGGTGAGAATCATGCTACTCTTTTGGACCTTTTAAACTATTTTGATTTGCTTATGTGCTTGACTGTTTAGATAGATACCTGGTAGCTGTTGCCTTAGTCTAGGGTAGCAATCTTAATTGCTATGACACTTGCCTAGCTAAGTATAGACTTCTACCTCGACCTAGTCCAGGGTAGCAATTGTTTTAGACTTTGCTACGACTGCGCTGGCTAGTGTCACTTAGGGCCCTACTATGACGTCGGATATGTTATTGATAATATTGTTGATTGTGATATTGGTATGTGATTGAGGTGATATTGTTTATCTATCTTAGGTCTCGGATAGCAAATAAACTCCTACAGGTCCACTATTTTAAACTTGAATTTAAACCTATGAATTCACCAGCGTTAGCTGACCTTTTAGCATGTTTTTCTCAGGTATTTAAGTGATGTTTGGAATGCTTGTTCTGTGGAAGCTTGGCAAGGAAGCATGGTTGAAGGATCATATTTAAACTCTGATAATATTATGGGGACCTATTTTATAAATCATGTTGGGCCTTTTATTTATATTTTGGGATTGTTGTTTTGGATAATTAAATTTGGGATTGGTTTTTGAATGATAATATGACTATCTTGTTTGCTATACTTGTGTGTTGTGTCAATCCATGTAACGCCCCAAAAACTTGATTAAGTCTTCCGCTGTACCAAGATTTGGGTGTGTTACAGTCAGAGTCTTAATAGCATTAGCAACTGCATAGGAATGAGATCTTTACCAGCTTGACATCAATAATGCTTTTTCTTCATGGTTACATTAATGAAGAAATATGCATGTTATCTGTTACACCTAAAAACTGGATTATAAGTATTAAATAACGAGAATGGCATTAGATAGTTTGACTACGACTTTGTAAGTTTGAATGATTTATGTGATTTATTAGTCAAACCCAATAGTCAATCGAATAGTCAAAGTATGTGTAATGTGGTTATAGAAAATATGATGCGTAACAAATAATTAAGAATAGGAATTGAGGGACCTATTATGACAAAAGACCAAAGTTGTACTAAAGATAAGTCTGGATAATTCCTAGACTTATCTCAAACTTTCCAGTGTCTTCAAGGGAATGTGTGTGTGTGTGTAGAAGGAAAAAAAAGAGGGAAAATATGAACTAGCAATGATCTTGTGTTGGCGATTAAGGGTTTTAGTACAAGAGATAGACTTATAACATTGATTCTACATCAAGTAAGTAACTATTCTTGATCATTTGAGTTAGGGTTCTTGAGATTCAGTTGGGTTTTGGGTAATTGATATTCTAAAACCTATATTGAGGTATTTTTTATGATGGCAAAGATTGTTTTAATGTTTAAGGGTAAATTGGTGATTTAAGAAAATAGAGTTCATGAACCCTAATTTGAGGAAAATTGGGTAAAAGGTGTTTTAAGTTAATTAATAAAGTTATAGTAATTTTGGGATAAGTTATAGTTAATTAAGTTATTAATTTTATGGGTCTTTCATCATATGATCAATTTATGATTATATGATAATTAAAAGTATTAAAGGTGAGTTAATAGTTGTATAAACCCTTGTTATAGTATTTCTATTATGGGTTTGAGTGTTTATGTTTATATGATTTTGGCCTAGATTGCAAGTGAGGAGAATGGTGATGTTGATGGTGAATTTATAAGGATTAGTAACTTAGCTTTGGAGCTAAGGTAAGTAACTATAGTTACTATGTGTTAATATGGATATTTGCATATTATATGATTATGAATGAAGCATTTGGATTATGAAGTGTGGTATGTTAGAAGAATTGCTTAGGTAGATTACCCATGTGTTAGTATATGATTATGGACTTAGTAAGGTATGTATTGATGTTATTATGTGTTTAAAATCCTTATTGTTACATGGTTATAGTAGGTGTTAGTTGTTTATTGCTTTTGGATGCAAGATAGATGGTATGATGTATTGGATTGGTTATAAGTGTTTATGTTGCATATATGTGGATTGATGTATTAATCATGTTTTAAATTAGTTACTTACTAAGCGTTTTCGCTTACCGTTATAGTTAACCATGTTTTGTAGGTTCTATGTGAAGAAGGTAATGCTTTGGTGAAGGCATAAGATTGGACACGGATTGGAAGCGTTTCGATATATGTTGGAGAATTTGGTAGATGTCGAGCTCAATCAAGTTGAACCCCTGAGTCAAAGAAAATGTGTCTAATGGTTGTTCTAAAGTGTCAAGTTTATTTCTTATATGTGTTTAAATGAATATGTAGTTGTCAAAGTTAAGTGTGTCAAGTTATTTGTTATAGTTATGTGTTATAGTATATGTACACGGGTCAAAACGGGCATTTGGTAAACCCGTAAATTATGTTTCGTGGGTCATTTAGACCACTAGTATTTATGAAAATGAAGTATTATGATGCTTAAATGGTTTCTGGAAGTTACTGTAAAGTGTCGGGTCCGTAAGGTCGAGTTTTGGGCCACATAGGAAAGTTCAGAAAAGTTGTACAGGTCTGGGTACACCAGTGGTTGATGGGAAACAACCGGTGGTTGGTGTGGCATCTAGTTGGGCAGAAGTACTCTAACCGGAGGCTGGGGTACTCCAACCGGCGGTTGGTGTGGCATTTCAGTTTTCATCGATCTTCGAATAATCGTAACTTTTAAACTGTAAGTCGTTATGAGTTGTGCCACCTATTGTTTCGAAGCTAATTGAGTCTAGTTTTATTTAAAAATACTTCTAATGGTTCATTTATTATATATTTTTATCAGTTGCTTTAAGAGTAACATAAGGTCTCTTATAGTTGAGTCATTTTCGGGAAAAGTTTTAATTATTGGTCAAATCGAAAAGGGGCATTCATTATCACCTGAGGGTTACCTAATCAAGTATGTGAACTAAATAGATCCCTTTATGGCCTCAAACAAGCTTTAAGACAATGTAATCATGAGTTGACCAAATTTCTACTAAGTTTGGGACATGTGCAATCCAAACATGATTATTATCTCTTTGTGAAGAATGTAAATGGTCATTTCACTACTGCATTAGTTTGTGTTGATGATGTTTTAATCACTCGTGACTTTCATGATGAGATTTAATTTCTTAAACATACTCTTGATCAGAAGTTTACAATTAAAAATCTTGGTTTAGCAAAGTATTTCTTCAGAATTGAACTATGTAGAACTACTGGTGGCACTTATTTAAACCAAGGAAATATATATTGGATTTGTTAACTGATGTTGGCCTAATAACAGCAAAGCCAAAGGAAATCCCTCTTCCAACTCAGTTAAACTTAACACTGAATAAAGACACTTCTTTAAAGGATCATGGCTCTTATAGAAGACTAGCTTCATAGCCCGCCCGAATGGGCGGGCTAGTTTCATAAATTTACTTGATAATGATAACCGATAATATAAACAATTATAAACCAACAAATGAATATTAAATGAATAAAAAATGTCTAATTATTTACCATATAAAATAGATGACACATGTATGATTAAGCCTTGTTATAAAACATGCCAAAAAAGAAGATATAAATCTAAAACCGCGAACATAGATACATTACTACCAATTCATATCCCATCCATTTAAATTAAAACCAATTCATATCGCAAGACAGTGTCATAAGAAGGGTCAAATTAATCTTGAACAAATACATATATAAGTAATTATATATTTTAGATACATTTAACCAGGCTTCTTTTTTCTACAATTAGACAACTCCCTTCTAGAACATGTGTTATATCATATATCCGCCTCTTTTGCACCTGTAACATCAAATCTTTTTAGTATTTATCGCACATAAAAAGCACATACGCAATATTTGTTCTTCAAAAAGAAAGAAAAAAATGGTACATCCATGGTTTCAGTAGCATTATTCAGTTAAAGAACGTCATCTTTGGCATGATTAAGGGTTGATGATTTTTTTGTCAATTGGCCTGAAAGGTTTTAAATCTTAATTGACAAATAATTCCATTCAAATATACAATAAGAACCTTTTGAGTGCCATTGGTTACTGTATGTATTCCTTGCAGAATGTGAATTGCCAAAAACATAACATGTGCTAATGCTAATTTAACTATGGCAACTTCTGAATAAAAGACACTATATCTTACCGACCATATTGCCACATTTTTATCGGATGTTACATCTTCGGAAACTCTTTATATACTTATTTTAGAGAAAATAATCAATTGAATAAAGAAAGTTGTTTGGTTAGATCAAATATACAAAAGTTAAGGGTTGAACCATGAATTGAGTTCAAGTTTGAGGTTTAAAAATTAAGAACCCAAAAAATCATATCCTAAAGTTTGCAAGATAAAACTTTCTACTAACATCATTTCCCAGACCCTACTATATCAGAATGATTTTCCTTGATAAATTTGTCATTGTCTTCCAGACATTTATTCTATGTTAGGGACAACTGAAAACATGCACTTATTTAGAAGTTTAACACATTATAAAGTCTAGAGGCACACTATGTGACTTGACACATGCCTGAGGTTTGGGCGGTTAAAACTTTGGCGAAAAATGACAATCAACCAGACCAAGAGCACAACATCTTCCTTAACACTGGTTGTAGCGGTGGTAGTTAAATCCAATACCGGTGCTTTAGGAAACTTTTTCTTCAATATACCAAGAACCTGTATGTATCACCGTATTGTTAAAAAATCTAGAATATTTCAAAGTTCGATGTAATGTGCATATTCTAATCCAGCTGTCACCTGATAATCTGGTTTGAAATCATGCCTCCGGTGGCTCACACAATGTGCTTAATCAATGACAATTCTATCAAGTTGTTCTAGTGCATTCAAGGTTTCCATTTGTCGCAGAAAAAAATCACTTCTATACTCACATACTGTTGATGCATAATCTGGCGCGGACTGGATTCAACGACTCTCCTTGGCCGTTAGTCGTCTTCTCGAGCCCTAGTAGACCTGTCAACAAAGAGAACCCGTTAGGAGTAGACCCGAGGCCGTAGCCCCGGGGTGCACCTCCGACGGTCAAGTTAGTATGCGATGTAGCATAACGTAAGTTGTTAGGGTTAGAGATAACCTGTCATGTATATATAGGGGATAGATTAGGGTTTAGGTGTAGAGTGGGCCGCATCTGCCGGGCCTGACCCATTCCTGGCCCAGTCCGGACCATACGTCCACAAGCCCCCCAAGTCTAGTATGAGATAGCGCATGGCTATGCTATGCTAGACTTAAGTTTTGATGGCCGCGTAGGTGAAAGTGGAACCCGTATGCGGCATCCTGGGTAAGGGCGTACCTTTTGTACCAGTAGCGACGCAGCATGGTGTGATAGAAGACGTGCTTCTGTAGCATAAGTGCGCGCTGTGCGCGACAAAGAGGTGCGGCAGAAGACGTGCTTCTGTAGCAGAAGTGCGCGCTGTGCGCGACAAAGAGGTGCGGCAGAAGACGTGCTTCTGTAGCAGAAGTGCGCGATGTGCGCGACAAAGAGGTGCGACAGAAGACGTGCTTCTGTAGCATAAGTGCGCGCTGTGAGCGACAAATGGGTGCAACAGAAGACGTGCCTCTGTAGCATAAGTGCGCGCTGTGCGTGACAAAGGAGACGTATGCGCATACGGAAACAGTGGTATATATACCCTGGTAACCCCCCAAGTTTGATGGTGCTACTCGTGTAGGAGCATTAAACTTATTTAATATGCGAAAAACACTGAATGCAAAGATTAAAAGTATATGCCGCGAATCGCAGCATATAAAACCTAATGAATTGAAGCAATAGACAGCACATAGCATGAATAACATATTGCGCATAGCATAAATAATATATAACACATAAGAAAAGTGGCAGTGCGCACCCGTCGTGGGATGCGTACCGACGAAATAATTAATTGATTTTTTTATTTTTTTTTTTAATATATAAAATAAAAACTCGGATGGATGTACCGTGACCGCGACTAATAGACGCAGATGGATTTATCGTAACCGCATAGACTCGAACGTTTGTGGATGATCGCAGATGTTTATACCACGGCCTTTGTCCAGTGCGCATCATGGCGATTGACTAGCATCGTGGTGTTCGCGCGTACGCGTTCTCTGCGAAGATGTCTGAACGCACGGCCTAACGCGGGTAGATTTATCGCGACTGCGTTGTTCGAGCGCGAACAGGCGTACCAACCGTAAAAAACAGTATCTGCGCGAATTAATTCGCGGCTAAAAAATAAAGGGTTTAAGCTATTAAATAGCCACGTACTTTCTCAAATATTCCGGTATGGTACCTGTACTTTTTTTTCAACCTGGTTAGGTAGTGTACTTTTTTTTCTGTGTCGATATGGTCACAAACTTCATTTGTCCAGCACTTGTCCTACCTGTCACCTACGTGTCTTGCCAAGTCAGTTGGGGGTGTGTGACGTGGCCATTAAACTTAAATTATTACCGTTGCCAACATCATCTACCTCTATATAAACACAAAAACCTACCGTTTCCAACCCTAAATTGTACCCCCAAATCAAATTTTATCCCAATTGAATCATGTCTTCATCATCTTCAACCTCCAACTGGCTTAGACCAATTCCCACTCACTGTTTCTGTGACTTGCCTGTGGCTGAGAGAACCTCGCGCACCCCTGCCAACCCTGCCAGAAGATTTCTTTGCTGCCCTAATCCAAGTGTAAGCAAAAAGCATTCATCTTTTGGTTATTTACATTGTGTTTATGCTAATTTTTGTGTTTATAGGATTCTGGCAACCAATGCCGATTCTACTTTTTTCTTGATCCTGAGCTTCGTTATGGTTACTATAGAACTGAGATGCATAGTCTCTACACTCAAGTCCAACAGCTAAGGCGAGAAATGCAAGTGCAAGAATTCACGTATATGTCAAGAATTCGTAAACTGGAGGTGGAACTCAATGAGAGAACTAGCACTGGTGAATGCTACAAGAAAGCAATGATTTTCTTTACCATTGTTGTGTTTGTTATGTATTTCCTAACTTAATGATGATAAGGTTTGCTGGTATGGATTTATCTAGCTGTTAGGATTGTGTCTTAAGCATGTCAAGGGTAGGCTTTTGTGAATCTAGATGTTAGGATTGTGTAATGGATGTAGTTAATCTTGTATCAATGACAATGCAGTTGGCTTTTGTGAATCTTGTGATAAGGCTTTTGTGTTTTGTAAGTTATGTGCTATGTAATGGGTCAAAAGTGAGGGTCAAAGATATTTTACTGTTATGGGTCATAAGTGAGGGTCAATGCAAGTCAAACGTAGATAACCAAATCAGCATTCAATTACATTTACATTGTAGGTGAGACATTAATACATTGGGTAGTTTCTTTGGCATTTATATCCACACTATAACACACCTGATATTTTCAGAATTAAGAAAGTCAAACAAGTGATTAACCCTTTTTAATCCACCTTAACAATGAGCTCCAAACCTGATGAATCTGTGATATACATTTCATCTGATTCTGCTGATGAATCTGAATCAAGTGCTGAACTAATAGCTCCACTGCCTTGGAGTTATTACTTTCCTCCTGGTTACTATGATGATGTTCAAAAGCCACTAGCTATTGAAGCCAAAAAGTCAACTGATGAAAAAGGTCAAAAGTCAGAAGCTAGTGGCCCAAGTGCAGGTAAAAGAATTATAGTGCTAGGACTAGCTGCTAATCAGACTTGGGAGGATATCAAAGGTAAGAAATTTGGAATCAAAAAGCCATCTGAACCAGTTGCAGACAAAAAGGGCAAACGAAAGAAACATGTTGCCTAGTTGTTCAGCATGTGGTATGCAAGGTCTCTTTTGTTGGTAGTTTATGTTTCATGTCAATGAATCTATTTTAGTTGCTTCTGTATGGGTTAACACCCAAAGACTATGTGTGTAATGACTATCTACGTGTGTAATGACTGTTTATGTAATTACTATCTATGTGTAATGACTATCTCTTTTGTTGGTAGTTTATGTCCATGTTTCTGTATGTAATGCCATGCAATATTCATCAATTAAAGCAAAACAAAAGACATGCCACAAGATAATATAAAGATACTGTCTGCATTACTAGGTCCCAAAAGATATTGTTTTAAGTGGTACCATCCACATGCCACAATTAAAGTGGTCCAAGGAAACATGTCACTTCTAGGATAGATAAAAAAAACATACAATTAAAGTGGTCCAAGATACCCACTACTTGGTGTCTAACAAAAGATATATTTAAAGAACATTTGGGTCTTCTTCCTTTTACAGTCTTCAATCTGAATCTGATACACCAACTGCAGTATCTGGGGTGTGTCCAGGAGCATTGGGGTCTTCCTTCCTCTTTTGATTCCTGATCCTTTCAGATGGTCCCCTAAGTCCTCTCTTTCTAATTAGTCCAAGTCTTGCTAGGTCTAGATCCTTTTGATGATATTGTCTGTTGGCCTCTCTTTTTGCAGTTTCTTCTGCTTCAGTTATCTCAGCAAGCCTCATAACTTCTGCATCAGTAATATCTGCATCCTGTCTCTGTCAATATAAATAGATTTATGCATCAGTATAAGATTACAGATTTATAAGATTTTGTTAAGAGTTAAGGTATATACCTGTTGTTCCACACTTTTTAGTAGACCTGTGAAGCTGTGATTAGCATTTGAATCTGCAAATTCAGGATTTGAAAGAGGTGTATCTGAAACACTTGGATATGAACTTGGAATAGGTATTTCATCTGGATATGCATCATGTGGATCTGCATCATGTGGATCTACAACATGTGGATCTGCTTCATGTGGATCTCCATCATGTGGATCTTCATCATGCGGTTCGTTACTTGGACCAGAGCAATCATTGGGTGGGTTGAATGGCTGATGGGGAGAAGTTTTGGGTTTCCTACCAGGTTTCGTTTTTTCTTTCTCTGGTTTTGGCCTTGTTTGATTGTAACATCTTGCTTTGTTATGACCTTTCTCCCAGCAGTTTGTGCAAGTCATCATTCTACCATGCCTAGAAACCTCATTGATAGACTCAGTTTGATGTTTAATCCTTTTATTTCTAGGCCTACCTGACATGACCCTTTTCTTGGGGGGTAAGGGTGGCATATGATCAGTCTTTGGCCATAGTGAACTACCACCAATTGTCCTAATAAAGTGACTGTATGTTTAACATCGGTTTTTTATAATAGCTAGAAGCACCAATAGCAGGATCTTGATTAAGATAACAATATGCAGTAACTGCATGCACACATGGGATTCCAGATAAATCCCACCACTTACAAGTACATGACTTAGTCTTCAAGTTAACACCAAATGCATTATCTGCTTTTCTAACCTCAAATTCCTGAAATCCACTTGCATAAACTTCCCAAAACCTTTGGTGATCTCTAAGTTTCTCTAATTCTTTTCTAATGGAAGGAGTGACACTATCATTTAACTTTGTAGCCTTTTCATTCATAGCAACCATTCTTTGCATCAAGTAAACCCTAATTTCTTCTAGCATAGTAATTAAAGGTTTGCATCTAAGTGTTGCTATGGCACTATGGTATGCTTCTGAGATGCCATTCTCAAAGGCAGCACAAGTCCTATCCATTTGAAAATAAGCCCTACACCAAGTCTTAGGGTCTCTTTCTAGTAACCATTTTTCTGCCTCAGGATCAATGTTTTTTATAAGTTCCATTTTTTGTTTGAATAGTACCTCTAAAGTAGATGAAGCAGCACCCCAAAACAAGGACTTGTAGTGCAATCCATTCCATTTCTTTTTGAAATTAGCATAGATGTGCCTTGCACACAGTCTATGTTCAGCATGCGGTAGGATTTCTTTAACAGCCTGAATTAGACCCTGTAACATGCGTTAATAGGAGTTAGTACTAGCAGTGGATAGATTGTACTATATGTTTGCACATAGTATTTACCTTGTGACCATCTGAAATGATTGTCAAGTATAAACCAACTGCAAGATTAAAGTCTTCAGACAAGTGATTCACAAACCACAGCCAATTCTCATTGTTTTCAATGCTTACCACTGCCCAAGCCATGGGAAACATCTGGTTGTTAGCATCTCTTCCCATGGCTGTTAATAACTCACCTCTGCAAGTGGATCTCAAAAAACAACCATCCAAACCAATAACTCTTCTGCATCCTCCCCATCTGTCTTTCATAGCTATGGAATAAAACAATGTTAGACTACATTCAATGTTAGAATACAAGTGTTAAATAAGTATTATATTTCTAAAACATTTTACCTTTGAAGCATAAATATATTCTTTTGAATTGAGTTTTTCCACCATCCAAAGTGTCCACATCTAAGTGCACTGAAGAACCAGGATTGGTTACCAAGACTTGTTCTCTGTAATCCCAGAGCTTTGCATAGTGATCTACCAGACCTCCTTGATGATCATAAATTGCCCTCTGCTTTGCCCTCTTACACATCCCAATACTTACATTAATAAAAAACTTTTGCTTAACATCTATTTGCATCTTCCTATAACTAATACTTGGATTCCTAATAACCTCCAATGCAAACTGTTTAGCTAGCCACTTGTAAGTAACCAATGACCCAAGAGCAAAATTCCTTGAGCATGAGTGCTAAGAAATCAATGTTTTGATCTGGAAAGTTGTCTCACCTTGCATCCATCCTGCCCATAATTTAAATGAACAACCTTTCTGTTTCTGTGAAGTGTTACCTAAATCAGGTGTCTTACACTTGGACTTAGACTTAGGTGAATAAACAAGGATTTCCTTAGACTTAGACTTAGACTTACTTGTGTCCTCATCCAACTTCTGTTTACCTCTCTGGCTAGAACACCTACCCTCTTTCACATTTCTTCCACACAAAACAGCTACACTTCTATAGTCATTCCTTCTATACCATAACTGATAAGCATGGGCAACTCCATAGTTAATCAAACACTCTTTCAGCTGCTCTGGGTGTTCAAATCTCATACCCAATAATGGTTTCATCTCATTCCATGGTATATTAGGATCAAAAACAGGATATGAAAACCCCTCTTTCACCTTATATCTATCATCAACCTCTCTTTGCTCTGCTTCTTCCTGTGCCTTAACTGAAGAGCTTGTACCTAAATTGGGTATAGGCTGCCTAGCATCATCTTTAATGAACTTACCATCAACAAGCTTACTTAGAAAACTATCCTTACTGTCAAACTTTTGAATAGCCACATCATCTTCACCTACATGTTCTGGACCTACATATTCTGCTACATTTTCAAACTCAATTTCATTATCACATTCATCATCTTCATCTACCTCAGTACTAGCATCTACACCCTCTGCTATAACATCATATCCATGATGTTCAACATAGATTTCTACCTTGCATCGATTATCAAAAGCTAATTTGATACAATTTGCTAAGTCACTATCATTCCTTAAATATTTTAAATGTTTACCCAACTCCTGTTTAGGAGCACAGTAGTACATACCTTCAACCGGAAACATACAGCACTCTTTGACAATTTTTAAAAGCCTCGCATGGTTGCATTTACCCAAATCCGCATTCTCTACAACATCAACATCACCTTCGCTGTAGCACAGGGGATCGTAGATAAATGTACCTTCGTGATGAATAATAAGTGATATCTTCTTCATGGTTTATGTCAATTTTGTGATTATTATGATTACATAATTAGGGTTCATGTGAATTAGGGGGGAAAGTGAAGCGTTTTTTGGGTAAAGTGATGAGTGGGGGGAAAACTGAATGGTTTTATCTCCCTTCTTTCTTGTTGGCAAGCGTTAAAAAAAAGAAAAACAAGAAAAATTCCACGTAAGGTTCAATCTATTTACTTGGTATGCCACGTAGGAAGTTTGTGACCATATCGACACAGAAAAAAAAGTACACTACCTAACCAGGTTGAAAAAAAAGTACAGGTACCATATCGGAACATTTGAGAAAGTACGTGGCTATTTAATAGCTTAAACCCAAAAATAAAATAGCTCCGATCGTGCGGATATTTTCTTAGGTCCAATCGTGCGGACTAAAAGATAAAATAGGTCCGATCGTGCGGACTTTTCTTTTCTTGTATCTTATGTAAAGAAAATCATGAATCGTATACATGTTATATTAGATGTTGGTTCACGTGAATTAAACAACTAATAATGATAATTATAATATTTTATCTCAACATCAGTTTATGCATGATCAAACTTCTATTGTTTCATATTTATATATGACATAAGGAGATGAAACTCGACATACGGTTTGGTTTTTAACGTTGCATAGTCATGCTCTACATATGAATCTTTTTATTAACGAGGTAACACAAATTAATGTAAACTTGCTTGTTTTTGTATTGGCATGGCATGATGCAAAGGTTTTAGAGTTACCGACTTTAGAAATTGATTTCTGCTTTTCAGTAATATGAGAACACGAAACATAGTTTATTCGTGTCCCACGGATGGCGCCAACTTGTTGATGCATAATCTGGCACGGACTAGATTCAACGACTCTCCTTGGCCGTTAGTCGTCTTCTCGAGCCCTAGTAGACCTGTCAACAAAGAGAAACCGTTAGGAGTGGACCCGAGGCCGTAGCCCCGGGGTGCACCTCCGACGGTCAAGTTAGTATGCGATGTAGCATAACGTAAGTTGTTAGGGTTAGAGATAACCTGTCATGTATATATAGGGGATAGATTAGGGTTTAGGTGTAGAGTGGGCCGCATCTGCCGGGCCTGACCCATTCCTGGCCCAGTCCGGACCATACGTCCACACATACCAATTTATTTATTAGTTAGCAAGATAAGTAAGCATGGGAAGTACCTAATAGTCATGCCATTCAAGGATGTCTTAAACCATCTTTGTTCCACTAATCATGTTTTCACAAGCCGTCAGAATAGAAAGAACCTACAATTGCCATACCAATTTAAAATATTTAATTGAATAAGTTAAGATTTATATTAATGGTAGTATAACAGAACTTGGAACACTTACCAGTCTCCCTATTTTTATTTCAAAATAATACAACAATGATAAAGTGTGCTGATGTATCATGGTCTGATAACCATTAAGCAATCAGATATCAGATTTAATCTTTGAACTCGTGAACCACTTATTATCGAAAACCAGAAATTAACAGAAAAAGTCATACCTTGCTACATGTAAAGAGAAAGTTCTTGGCCTGGTTAATTCGCCATGACAAAGTGGCATCCATGCAAACTAACTTGTACATAACTTGCAGATATTGACATGATCAATTTCACTGTCCAGTAAAGAACCTATATAAAAGATTTTATAGTCACATCTCAGTATTTGAAAGATTTGGTAGTATGGTAATGATGCAACTTTACATTACCTAGCAAGAAGGATCACAAGAACAAATACAACTACCAGAAGCCCAACAATACCAACAAATGTCGCCACCCCGTTTAAGCTCACCTAATAGAAGTCATAGTCGTTCAGCAACTATTATAGATTCAAAAGATATGATTTATTATCCAATTGGAGAAGCTTAAAGTTTGTATATTAAACGAACCTGTAACGGTGTTTCATCGCCATTATCTTCGGAGATGCTAGCCATAAGCTACCCCCATTCTTATTATTGCGACGCTTGTAGCCTATAAATGATCATGTGAACACATTGTTACAAGAAGGGGGAGGGGGCTCAGATTTTTGTTCCATATAAAGATACAAAGGATGAAATGTCATCACAGATTGAACAGATTCCACTAAAGGCAGACAAAAAAAAAGCATAAATAGTTTGGAAAATGATGAAATAGCATATTTTTCATACCAGCATAGTACCATAGCCATCAGCCACCTTGCACATAGACATTAAAAATGGCGAATTGTGATCTTTGTGAACATGTACAACCATGGAAAACCAATGTTATATACCTAAAATAAACCGGGATAAAATAGGTAACATAAAAAAATTCCATGACACTCACAATTTTACTCTTGCCGGTCATACTTGATTCATCGATAGAAAGAGAGTGACCGGATATTAAAACCCCGTCCGCATGAACCTGGTTTATGATTAAAGTGTAAACATAGTGCAATAATGGAAATCATATAGACCATGTAAACCAAAAAAGAAGTGAGAACTTATTCTCTAATCTGGTCACCAACTTTTAAGTTCAAGGATATATGCGGCCCTCAAGTTTTGTACTCGGAAAGCTAATTTAATGAGTTAATGCCTTGTGTGTGGAATGAAAACTACAAAACGAACCATCGATCAAGAAAAAAAAAACTCTTCATAAAAAACGAACCATCGATCAAGAAAAAAAAACTCTAAAACCTAACTCAATGCTACGTTGTCTATTAATATTGCATCTAATACCCCTTACCAACGATGAATTCATCAAATAACTATAGCATGTTAAACATCAATTAAATCATATTAAAAGAATAGTCCACCAATTTTACCTCAATCTTTATATGATTGATACATATAATCTAATAGAAAATCAGTACTACATTTAAATTACAAATTACCTTCATATTGGAATGTATTTCAAATTGGATTAAATATCAACTCATCAAGTCATCAACCATCTTTTAACACTTGTGCATCTTTCAGTCGTCGTAGCCATAACTCTAAACCGGAAGTGAATTAATAACAAAATCCTTTACAAAAATATATCAAGTAACCATAAAGATCAGACATACCTTGCAATGTCTTCGATAGTTAACTCCGAATAATAAATCCCATCAGCGAGTCCTTAATCCGAACTACAAAAAGCATAAACCAGTTAGATTTTTCGGTGGATTAGATAAATGGATTTGTATCTACGTTTTTTGAATTTCACTAAAAAATTATAGTTTAAAACCATTGATGATCTAATCGTTTGTAATTCAAAACATAAATTGTATTTTGAGGTTATTGATGGATCAAGATTTGTCTAATGGGGAGTAGGGTTTGTTGCGTGATTTCTGGTGTGTTTTTGAAAAGATTTGAAATCGTGAAATATACCGAGTGAATTGGGGAGGCGGTTAATGGTTGACTGGCGTTAAATCATGACCGAGTTATTAGATGGAAGATGGTAATATTGTAGAAAAATTTTTGGAATGTGAGAATAAAATGGGGATGTTACGAAGAAGTGTTGACTGGAAGTATTAATGGGGAGGTTATGAGTAGATGGTGAAGTATATTAGTTTGGAAGTAGAAGATGATAAACAAATATGTGTATTGCCTCAGTGGTTGAGGCGTGTGTATTGAAAGTAGAGACCCATGTTCGAATCTTGGCTGTGGCAAAAAATTTTTTTTTATAATGTATCCGGGACAAGTGCCATGGTGGCATTTCCACCTCATCATAGATGCGCCATGTCATCATTTAAATGCCTAGTAAGCATTATACATGTGTCATGCTTAGTCCCATATATATATATAGATTGGTTGGTAGACTGTTGTATCTAACTATGACTAGACCAGACATTTCATATGCAATCCAACATTTGAGTCAATTTTTTCTTCTCCCAAAGATGTTCATATTGAAGCAGGATTGCATTTACTTAAATATTTGAAGGGAGCAATTTCAAAAGGTTTATTCTATCCTATTCAACACATCTTAAACTCGCTAGATTCTCATATACAGATTGGGCTTCATGTCTCATGGCCAGAAGGTCTCTCACTGGTTATTGCATTTTTATGAGTCATTCTTTGGTTTCATGGAAGACTAAGAAATAAGCTACAATGTCTAGATCCTCTACAGAAGCTGAATATAGAAGTAGGGTTGTTACAACCTGTGAACTCCTTTAGTTAAGCTACTTATGATAGCATCTACAAATTCCAGTTCAATATCCAGTTACTCTTTTCTGTTACAACAAATCAGTTCAGCAAATAGTAGCTAATCCATGTTATCATGATAGAACAAAACACTTAGAAATAGACCGTCATTTCACAAGAGATAAGATTCAAGATGGCTTCCTCCAAACACCTTGTATTCCTACTCAATTACAAATTGCAGATTTTATGACAAAAGTTTTGGGCAAATTGCAACATTCATTCCTTGTTAATAAGTTGGGTCTTGTAGCGTCTCCAACCTTATTTTATTTTCACAAGTATAAGGACTGAATAGTCAAGTTATAAATAGTTAAGGTTTAGAAGTTAGTTAGCAGTCTTCACTTGTATAAATACCATGTAATCATGTATCTCTCCCATTTCCATCTTAATGAAATTGAGTTCGTCATTTCAATTCCGCATTTTATAGATACCAACTTTTCTTCAAGGTGGATGTGCATTAAACTAGCAAGAAGCTAGCATAGCAACTTAAGAGGGTAGTACTTTACATGCATCCTACAGTTATATGTGTTGTAACATTAATGTTATATGATTGTACTTCTTTGTCTAATTGACCTACACACGATTAGATTATCAAAAGTTTTCATGCCTTTTTTCCCTTCGTGTCAAATTTAGCTACAAGGTCAAACTAGTTTGTGATTCCAAATTATTAATTTGAATAAATAAAAATATTTAAAGTTTTTGGGCTTGTAAAAGTTGTTCATTCTCACCAATAACTCAATGACTACCTTTCTTCATTGAAGTGAAACCAATGGTTGTTGCCCCTCTTTCCCGAAATACCCTAATTTCAACAAACTTTTCAGACTCTTGATTTGGTACTTGATTACACAATGCTCCATACTCACCCCTATATCTCTTATGTTAGTCACCTACCCATACACATATATATAAATAGAATAATGACCTTGATTCATGGAATTGAAAATTAATTTTAATGTTTTTGCTCTACATCTCTATGGAGCTTACCAAAACTGAATTAAATAACATTGAAACAATGTGCAAAGATATCTACATACATCTTACTACATTGGTGTACTAATGAAAGCTTATTTAATAGTTTTAATTCACCTTCAATCATGCATTAACGTTTGTCCATTGCAAACGATATCTATATCCATCTTACTACTTTAATGTACTAATAAAAGCTTACATAAAGCTATGTATGTATCATATTACAGTTTTAGTCGTTGTTTAAATCTTACATGTAATACCAAAACGCAAGAAAAGGTTATATATATATATATATAATGCCATATTTTTCATGGATTTGTGTCTGTAATGCACTTTAAGGTACCAATTACCCTTTTTATTTTGTCATCCTAACAAGTGGACAAAATTAGCATACACTAAGATTTACGCTGGTGAATGACTTGAAGTATATGCAAGATGATCTATCCGTCATTCAACACGATACTAAACATACGATAAAGGGGTTGATATTAATTCAAGGACGTATCCACAAAATGTGCGAGTGCTTATGATAATATACACTAAACAACCCTCATGGAACCAGGTTACTCCAAAGTTTATAAAATCTTTACCCAAGTATTGAGTGATTTAAATTTCACCATGGAAAATGAATAAATGTGTGTATGAATATTCAGCCAAATTGGCTCGATGGGTTCACGGCCGCTTTAGTGGCTGTTCCGGACATGTCATAATCCTTGTTTCTTTTTCTTTTGGGTTTCTTTAACTCCTTACTAGAGTTTAATAAAAAATTTTAATACAGAGTACATAAATAAACATGTGTATGTGTATAATACAGAGTACATAAATAAACATGTGTATGTGTATATTTCTTAACGTTATGTTTTTTTTTTTTATAAAAGGTTTCCCAGTAAATGTATTACATCAAAAAAGGTAGAAGTACAACAGATATGGGTGAAATCACACATCTCAGCTCATTACATAGACGGTAAAGCGAATATCACAAGCAAAACTACTTCTATGTTAAGGTTGCTTAAGAAGTGAAGATGAATATGGTCTCCCTAATTATTTATACATAAGAATCTGGGGACCTTAATAACAAGGTGTCCGACAGCAATAGAAGCAGTAGGTACATGGAGAAATAATTAAGAATTTGAGTATATATTGAATCTTTCTGGACGCAGAACCAAATGCATGGAAGACTGACAATTTTGGTATGTGTATCAATTTGACTTTAATGTTCTAATCTCATTAATTGCAAACCCATATTTTATGATTAATCTGAATGACATTAATGTCAACAATGTAATAAGGCCTCGAGTAGTGAAAACAAATGTACGTATTATATGAACTATATTAATTTAATTCATTTCCCAGATTTTGAGGATTATAATAAGAAACCGACTCTCAAGCTCTTGTGTGGTTGAACTAAAAGAATTTTCATCAGTATAACCTTATTTATTAAATAGTCTAAGGGCTTGTCGTAAAAAAGTTTGAGCTCTGCTATCATGTAGCCGTATTTCTTTTTTTATAAAAACGTTTAGCAACATAACTGTAGTTGTAATTATAATGTGTAAAACAGCTCCTGAAACACTTTTAAATGCTACTTCATAAAACGTTTAAAAAAAAGCATTCCGAAAAATTAGATAAATCAACTTGCTATTTGTCAAACGATCATTAATAATCACAATGCTCAACACTCAACGCTCACTACCCACCACTCTTAAATGCACCTAAACGTTCTGCGTCAAACACACCGTATTATATTCATAAATTTAGATCAGTACTATTAAAAACTGTTGAAAAAAAATAGTTGGACATCTTCTTGGTAGAATGGTCTTATCTCACCTAGGCAATAGGTATGACCAAGGAAGAATCTTTGTTTTTGTTTACTACTACTATACTTTACTTCTTTCATTTCTATTCCCAATTTCATTTCTTTCTTTATTAAACTCGATAATCACATCGAGGGATGAAATTCTTGTTTTCTGTCTCCTAAAATTTCTGATAATTCAGTATGTGAAATGCAGATGCAAGACTTAGAGTTATACACTTAATATAACTAAGGATGCAGATACATTTAGAACCGAACAAAATTAACTAATATGGAGAGGTATTTGTAACCGGATGAAAGTTATATATGTGCCTTTTTCAAACGGCGTTGAAGTTATAAATAGGATCCGATTAGCAAGTAGCTAGCAATACTAGTCCATTCAAAATACAAACAATACCGTTGTGTACTATTATTGATCATAGATATGATGACGTTTTAATATCGTTTATAATTAGGACTCTATGAAGAAGACATCTTGGCCGATTGGAATTTGAATGTGTTTGTTGAGATCAAAATCGACCGCACCACACACACCCCTTGAACGCATAGTATGTATACGTACTCTAACAGCAGCCCCTAAATATCAATCATCACAATCTGTTGGGGCAATAGTGTGTTTTATTTCCTATAAAGAGAATTGGGGTAACACCCATCGTGCACAAGTTTTATTCAAAGTTTATTTGCAAGTTACAATCTTTGAATTCGATCTCACGCATTATAGCAATTTTCAATAGAACACGATAACTAGCGTAAATCAATTCCCTTTTTGTCTAAATTACCAAGTTCTACAAGGGACAATGTTTACTCTTTTTGGAATGAAATTGCTTTAATGAATTGAAATTGCTCACCGTTGGAACATGGAATATTAGAATAAATGAGACGTACGTCTCATTTATAAGTTCCAATGAACCCAGGCTCGTAACTCAACCATATCCATCCCTTCAGGAGACAACACATTAATTATTTGTCATGTCCGATTAAGGATTTTTAACGTCTGAGACTAATTACCTTCCCCATCTAATCCCACGATTCCGTTGAGTGTGCAGTCCGTTGATTAATAAAACAATTAAGATCCATTTTAGATTGTTTGTCACATGTAAGCTTGTATTTTTTGATTAAAATGTGTCGAAGTACCAAGCCATATATGTCTGCCCAAAATGATGAAGTATAATTTTTCCGGATAGAAGCTAGCTGCCTTAAATTGTGAAGTCCAACAAATGAATATTACTTTGAAATAACTCTTCACCAACTTTTATAATAGTTACTCACACGCCAAAACCTTCTTCCCCTTCTTCAATTTTGAACAGAAAGATAGTTGACAACACTCAATAATATAAAACCTGAGATATTGCGTATTAAGAGAACACGGTGCAATGCACCAACAACACGTTGTTGGGTTTTTTTGGCACCAACAGCCGCACCATCTTGCACCGGGTCCTCACGCCAAAATGGTGCCATTTGCTCCTTTGTTGGTTAATTGGCAAGCACCCGTTGGGTTTTTATTTTTATTTTATTTTTAGTGAGTGAGTTATTTTTAGTGGTATGTTATAGTTGGGAAAATGTTTCAGTTATTGAGGTGTTATTGAGTGGATGTTGAGATAGCACACCAATAACGGTTATTGGTGCACCACTGCACCTAGCACTCTAATAAAAGAACAATGATCTAATAATTATTGCGAACACGGCATCAAGGTCCACGTGATCATGAACACGGTTGAGAGTCACTAAAACAAACTTTAAACACAATGTGAACTTATATTTTGACAATGGTGACATTTAACAACCATGGAAAGGACCCTCAAAAGTATCATGTTTTTAATAAAAAGATTATAAGCAAAAATCAATCACAATCAAAAGTGTGGTATTATTGTTTCTTTATAGTTGTCCATGCATCATGCATGTAATTATTTTTACCACAATCTTGTTTTCTCCTTTTCTATGGAACAAAGTTTATGATCATTATGATTGTTACAATATGTCACGATGATCCTATCGTATAGTGTTTTGGTAGAATATGGCACGATTTATTTTTATGATTGATCACGAGTTATTTGATAAGATTCGACCTGTTTATCACCAAACAGAAAGGTTAGTGCTTTGTATCTTCCACAAATATACACATCTATAAACTTTTAGTTATTTTTTGAATTGATATATTTAGCTATTGACTTAGATTGTTCATTCAACAGCAGAATATAAGAAGATAGTAGAAATGGGAGACTTTTGCATATTAGGAGCTTTCAAAACCACCTTTTTCTTCAATTATTGGTAATAGATTATTAAAAAAGAATCAGCTCAGATATACTATATATATAGATATGTACGGTTTCAAGTAATAGAAATCAAAAGTCGAACCACTTAGTGTTTGTTTGTTTATGAAAACTCACTTTATCGCTGAAATAATTTGCCGATTAATTAAATTTTATTATGTTTATGCATTTGCATTGTATGTTTTTTGGTTTATAGATGTTAATCTCCATTTGCATTTAAGTTTATGATTAAGTACTTGGTTTCGATTTTGAAGTCTTATGCTCATCGTACAATAAGAAAACGCAAGAAAGAATGTTGGCCGTGTGAGAATATAGTTGTCAATAACATCATATTCTTTTGTTCGCAAATCACTTTTAATGGTGATAGTCATTTGTGTCACGTATGTGACCAATTTAATTTTGTTAAACAGAAAGTTAAGTTAGGTATATAATCAGTTTTTCCATTATCGGAACTTCGAAGTATGATTTTTGGATGCAGTTAAAGAAGCCCCTTGAGCATAATGGCATACAAGTATATTATAGAAAAACCACATATAATTGATACATAAAAATGCTTATATGTTCTCTAACTCTGTATCTTCAAAGATTAAGACGTGTTTTAGCAAACTAGCTAGCTTAAGCTCTGGCCTAAATCTGTTTAGTAGAGTAACTAGTTACTTGAAGTAGCTTATTTATATACAAACTTACCTCTGTGAAAAAGTATGTTAAGCTTTGTCATCCCCACATATACGGAGTATATATTGAGAAATTTTTATTGTGAGATTGGATATTATGTTGATGATCAATTGCAACATGAATATTCACTTCATCAAGTCAACCGGCCACCAAATACATGTGGTGGTCACCACCACAAAAACATAATCTATTTAAACATAAATATACCCCACAATAAACCCACACGCACAAGAAGAGCGGGATGAATGACCAAGCCACGTCCACTTCTCAACCTTCCCGAGTGCAAGGAGAAGGGTGTGGTACGGCTTAACGTGTGGTAGTGGGGACTGACGTGTGATCCCCTCTCCATTGCGGTCAGTCTAAGAAAACACGATCAATAGTCAAGTACCTAGCTCTTATACCTACTGAACTGAACGAATCAAATCCATTTTTGTGATATTACCCATTATAAAGCACATAATCTAATGGTAGATTTTTAGACTTTATAAAAGGAAAGAAATCACTACTTTATTGCAAAACATCATATCTATGAGAAAGTATGTTCATTCTTTTAACCATCACTACATTTTTATTATTTTCTTTTTTTGACCTTCAAACAATATGTTCTTTTCAATTTCTATTGGAAAGACAATGTATCACTGAAAACAACTAATAAGATGCTAGTTATAATTATACAAACTTCTAATTAAGTTTTTTTTGGTAAAAGGTTTTCACGGAAAATGTGTTACTCCAAAAAACTTTAAGTACAACGGATATGGGTAAAATCCCACATCTTAGCCCGTTACATAGACGGTGAGACTAACATAACAAGCAAACTACTTCTATGACTGAAGTAACGACTATGACTAGATTACATTTGACTCAAACGACTCAAAACATAACCTACGACTTCTTCTGCCTGCGAACCTTGATATCCCAAGCGTCACAGAAAGCCAATTGATCTTCGATTAGATCATAAGCTTTGCACTCATCATCATCATCACATGAATCATATGGATCATCATTCTTAGTTTCGTTTCATCGTTCGTACAAGCTCTTGGTTCCATATACACTACTCCTTGACTTAGAAGCCATAAAAGTCTCAGTTTCATCATAAACATGTTCCACTTCACCCTCGTTATTCTCTTTAGCATTAAAACTCGAAATACTCGGTTGAGTGCTTGTTCCCACAGGTTTCTCTGTCATTGGATTACCATCATCACCACCTGTCATTGGATTACCATCATCACCACTAGTACGAGCTTCCCCTCGAGCATTAGTTTTTCAATATCTTGAAGTTTTTTAGCTAAGACATTTGGAGTTTGACCCAAGTCCACTAATGTAGCCTCGTTAACCGCATTAACCGAATCATCAACCCTTACGGAAGCCACAATGGAAGTACTACTCACATAATTCGGATACAAGTGAGCTCCTAACGCATTCGTACCACTTTCTTCATTAACCGAAATATTAACCTCCTTTCCATCCGTAGAAGTGACTACTTTCTCGAGCATTATCATTGCTTAACGCCTCAAACTAGTTTTTTAGAGAAAGAAGATTGATGTCATCCGAAGCTACATTTCCCTTATTGCTCAATGGCGTGCTATCTTTAGTGTAACTTGAAGTCGACGCATCATTAGTAGCATAATTTTGAGTCTTATTTGGAGAAACATTTGGCACTTCAGCAAAACTTCTAATTAAGTTAATATGATACAAGCTTCTAAATAAGGTATTATGATACAAGCTTCTAGGTACAAGGTATCAATCTTTATATAAATGCTTTACAATACGTTGTAACGTATTGATCCCTTTACCCAAAAAAAATACGTTGTAACGTATTGATACGGGGAAACGTAAAATCTGGCTATTAGAAAATTTGTTATCCTTTATTAAACCATAAATATATAACTATAACATGAATAAGTCTTGCTAATGACGTGAACTGGATTTCGACTAGCTCTTCCTCAAGGTAAGTTGTTAAGATTGCTGAATTTCAATGGTGTTCTAAATAATGAATATGATCAACCTTAATGCTAAAATGTGCAATTTCAGTTCTAAAAATTCTTTGGGTGGTTTTTGTTGCTAATTTTTTTCACTTTCTTTTGCCTTGATTTATTAAAGTACATTGGGGTCACAAAATTATGATATGCATCTTAAATGATTCTCTTAAAAGGTAGTTTTGTCACATTAAGTTTTATTGCAGAAGTATCCTCATTTTCAGCATTCATCGTCCCTTTATGCAATAATCAAAAGCACCACCCTCAACCACCTCCACTCTCCAAAAAAAATCCATTAAATTATTGTAGTCTTCCTTCTTCTTTTTACTTGGTAAACCCATATGTGTGAATTAAAAGATTAGTAATATGTATGTAATTTAGTTGACATTACTAATGATGTGATGTTGTATAGAAAGCACACATTATTATTTTGAAAATCTGTAAAAACTTAAACATATAACACTAGACAACGCATGTCCTTAACAACATACTTGATTAACCATGGCTTAGCTTGATTTTGATTCTATAAGACCTCCATTTGCCGGTCTCGTGCAATATGGCTGCTGTAATATTTGATCTTACTCATATCGAGCTTACAAAGTAACAGCCTTTGTAAAACTTCATTTCTACCTTACAAAGTAGGCTTTTGAGTACATCGCTTGCTCGGCTACCAAACTCTTAGTTCCCACTCTAAGTCACATAAATGATTTTTGATTGATAAAAGCTACAAAGTAATTTATTTGCATGAAATTGTCCCCACTACATTATTAAAGTCTCAAGACCACATTTTACCATCAATGCTCCTAGAGGGTGTCGGAATTCACTATCTTCGTGTGTCGGTTATCATGTGTTAAGTCATCTCTGTGGCCTCACTTTGAGGTTGTCTAGTATATATGGAAACCACTCACAATGTCGAAAGTTACCTCTTCAGTGAAGCTCACGAAAGAATTAAAAGTCACTTAGAGAGCTACACTCGGTGTGATGACTTTTTAATTGCATTCGAGTAACATAAAAGTGCATGAAAGAAAAAGGTCTTATAAGTATGAAGACTATCTATATTTTATATGTTAAACCATGCTATACTATTAACTTGTGCTGTCGATCGATCGATGTGTTTTTTAGTCTGTATCATTAGTTCTAAAGGACCTTGACATAGAAAGAGCCAACATGCCATTTTTAAGAGATATAGATTTTGGTATTGGTTATCAAAAGTGATGACGACAGAATTCAATATGCATTGATTTTACTGTTGCGTGCAAGCTTTAAATGTGCGTCGAAATGGGAAACTTCACGAAGACCTTTAATGCAATTCTGCATTTGATACTCAAGACTTGAATAAGTAACAAAGATAAAAAGACTATTTTCTTTCTCCTTTCACCAATCAAACCATGATAATGACCCTCCTATGATTAGGGGTTCGCAACATGGAGTTCAAAACCCAAAAGTAGCTAGCTACTAGCTAAAGTTTCATTCACTTTCCGATACTAAGATGTTATAAACAAATACTTAGAACCCATGTTAAATCCTTTAAGCTTCTTCAGGATAATTGGTGTATCTTTTTACTTAGAAAACTTTTAGCTTCAGGGGCGGAGCTAGTAAGGTGACTAATGGGTGCTGAGCCATAATCAGCCCAATTTATACATTATATATTTATTTGGTCCAATAGCTAGTTTTTAAATACTTTTTGCATCTAGCCATCCTTAATCATATAGTTATGTTAATTAAAGTTAACAAACTAACAACTTAAACAATCGAATACAAAACTAAAACGAATTTACTTGTCAAACTATGCTCGTTCAACTCAAATATCGTTTTAGTGTATCAAAGTTCAACTCAAAAATCTAATTCTTGTCATAAACATAAGAAGTATCGCATTATAATAATTTGCCTTTATTTGCTAAATGCCCATTTATATTTGATAAAAGAAAAGAAAAGAAAAAGAGCATCATATATTTTTCTTTTTAAAGGCTTGACATGAAGAACCAAAAGTTAGGAAACATATTGAATCTTTCTCAATGACTTTGGTTAAGGAATAGCTCAATTTAGTGCCCTACAAATCTTAGGAAACAAATTTTGACAAGAACCCATTAACATATCTGCCTTTTGTTTAATCAAATCATTCTTTAATCCAATATACTTTGTTCTATTCTCACTAACCATTTTTGTTGTTTTTTTCTCTTTGCTTTCACTTTTTTCTCAATTCCCAAGTTCTATTTCAATTCAAAGACAAGAAAAAGTAGAAGTGACATTAGGTAGCTATAGAGGTAGATATTAGACCCTACCAATTTATGTGATAGTCCAATCATATCGGTAAGATAATGGTTCTCTTTGTCATCTAAGTCAAGGTAATAAAGGCATTAATAGATCAATCAATCTGGTATAATCAGAACATTATTTCAATTGCTTGTCTTGTAGTATTGTGGACAAAAAGCTTGGAACAGAAAGTGTTATCATCAACATTTTTTAATCGTTTAAACAAGTCTTGTTGATGAAAGCGAGTTGTTAAGATACATGCTTTTTTTAATCGTTTAAACAAGTTTTGTGGACAAAGCAAATAGTCAAGGATAAACATAGTTTCAAAGTTCCCGTTTTATTTTTTCTCCCTACACTTAAACTGAACATTGTCCCTAATGTTCCCCGAAAGTATCAAAGTTATGATAATGGAAGGTAAATAAAAGCGAAAGAAACTAATACTCCCCTGATTAGCTCGGTAGGATCCGTGTGAAGTGGTGGTTACATCTTTCTTCAAGAAGAACGTTTGCGTGAAAAGCTCATTCTCATCTTATGTATCTTCTTCTTGGTAAATTAAACCTGCACACATTAAGAAAACAAACGAAACATTCGCGTAAAATCGGCGGTAAATAATATATATAGGACTCTACTAAACTAGGATATAATGCTTGTGGAATTGATGTTTACAGAATTTTTGGAAAATTAAGACCTGGAAAATTTCAAAAATTTATAAGTAGCTCAGAAAACGAGAAAAAGTAATCAGTTGTTTTTGCTCCTTCCTGACGCCGTCAGGTTGCGATCCTGACGCCGTCAGGTTATCCTGACAAAAACTGGTCTGCGATTTTCTGAAAAAAATTCTGGAAAATTTACATCTTTAGAATCTGGAAAAATTTCCTGCAAAACATCCATTATGACTCGATACAAGCATTTGACTCGAACAAACACACATGTATATCTTTTAATTAATTGTAATTCTCATTTTTACGTTTCTTTTGAAGACGTGTGTAATCCTCCCTACACTTATCCCTTATGTAAAATACCTTTATATGTAATTAAGACGATGTTAAAGACAAAATAAAGCATTTTTACAAATTTAAACATAAGAATAAACAATCAATAAAAGATACACGATGAAAACAAACAAACAATTAAGCATGGGTTGCCTCCCACGAAGCGCTTTTCTTTATTTATGAATCTTGTAGCTAGACTCGAAGTCGTGCCCCTACGTGACTTCAGTACCGTCACCTTCTTCCTCATGACGGTCTCTAGTGGGTGATTCCATATTGTAAAAGTGCCCTATGATGCACCTTTCTAAGAGTTCGTCCTCTCCCCACTCAGTTCTATATTCTGGTCCTAAGTTCAAACAATCCCTATAGAAACCGCAAATCTTGGCCATAACATAATCCACTCCTTTCTCCTTATCCTTCTCATTCCTATAGTAGACCGATAGTTTAAGTTCCTTTTCATCATTGGAGAGTGATGAAAATTTCTCAATCTTAAACGGCATTTGGTAGGCTACGTCATTGGTCTCATCCTTGAATCGCACTATTCCTAACGAGGGATCATAAGTCATCCTGGTGCTTTCTATGAAGGGTTTCCCTAGAATAACGTGGGACAAGCTAGGATCTATGGCCGTACTAATATCATCCACTATTATGAAATCCGTAGGAAACGTGAAACTACCTACATAAACGGGCAATCCCTTAACTCTACCAAGAAAATTGCAACTAACCCTAGGATTATCGGGATCTTGCCTAGTTGGGATAGGCTTCTTCATGACCCAATTATAGTAGGTGCTAGTCATTATGTTTATTGGGGACTTGCGGTCAATGTAGGTCTTTGCCACGAAAAGGTGTCCTATGCAACATGGTATGTTAAGATTCCAAGGGTTCCAAAACTTGATCCTAGGGCTTCTCCTAACATACATGTGACGGAGTTCACGCACTAAGTGAGGGTGGTGAGATACTTCTGTGGAAAACTAGAAGGGGGGGTTGAATAGTTTTACCAATTTAAAACTTCCTTTTAAATATTTAGATCGACTTATGTCAATCTATTTGGTTGTTTATGTTGGACGTTGATAGATAGATATATAAACATATAATGAAAGATAAAGAGTAAGAA
Source organism: Chrysanthemum seticuspe (assembly GCA_019973895.1). Taxonomy (NCBI): domain Eukaryota; kingdom Viridiplantae; phylum Streptophyta; class Magnoliopsida; order Asterales; family Asteraceae; genus Chrysanthemum; species Chrysanthemum seticuspe. Next base: position 246,015,892 of record BPTQ01000003.1, on the reverse strand, counting down.
GCACATCACCACGACACAAGTTATTTATAGTGGTTCGGCTACAAGGACACCTTCCTTGCCCTACTCCACTCCCCGAGTCACCTACTCGAGAGTTCGTAAGCACTACACCAACTCCTTATGGCGGAGAAGCCTTCACAACGTCGCTTAACCTTTTTCCGGTACAAAGCTAAATACCGAGTTCTTTCACACCAAGGCGAACCACACCTAACACTACGTCGCCTACCCTTTATACGGTGCTAGGCTAACCACTGAGTTCTTTCACACCTTAGGAGAACTAATCCTATCACAACGTCGCCTACCCTTTATTAGGTACTAGGCTAAGCACCTAGTTCCATTATGGAGGAACTACTACCCTTCACGACACAACACCTATTATCAAGGAGATCTACTCCTTGTTACAATATCATCAAGGATATCACCATCCTTGGAAATAAACAACTACTTATAAGTATAACGATGCACCTCATCAATTATACGACCTAAGCATTCTTCCCAAATGCTACTTGACTAGATTCATCGGCATCCTTCACTAATGCCTTTGACACAATGCTTGGCACCCTTCACTAATGCCTTCGTCTTGACACCTTAAGCATTCTTCACTAATGCTTTGACGCGGATGATGAGCACCTTTCACTAATGCTTTCATCTTGACACTTTCGGCATTCTTCACTAATGCCTTCAGCCCAACATCTATGGAGAAAGGAAGAACTATCAACAAGAGAACCTTCGTTGTCTTGATGATGACGAAGCATGGCAACTCATGGACTTGAGCTTGCACGTCTTCAAGATGTGATGATCTTTCCTTTAAGAGGAACCTACAAGATCACACAAGAACAAAAGAGAAAAGCTACATAGATCTCTTGGATCTGAGGTTAGAGGGTTAGAATACTTGGGGGAAGTATGTGTGTGAAGGGATAACAAGTAAGGAAGAAATGGCTCTCTATTTATAGAGAAAATTCTCTACTGTTTCCCCGGATCCCACGGATCCCTTCCACTTGGGATCCGGCTAGCACAAAGCTAGGGATCCGTGGAACGCTCCTCTTTGCCCATGGGTATTTTTGGTTATGGGTCATGGGTCATGGGTTATGGGTTGATCCATGGTTTTCTTTCTAGATACAATGAACTTAGATAAGTGGTATATATAAAACCATGGGTTATGGTTCAATACCATTTGCTAGTTTCTACCCATTTTAGTATTTACATGTTTTTACCTTATTTTAGTATTTACATGCTTTTACCCATTTTAGTATACTTAGTTTAAGTATATGCTAACTCAATATGTAAACACTAGTTGTTGTACAGATCTAAATCATAGAATCATTTATACTTGTTAACCCAATATGTAAACACTAGTTGTTGTACATATATATATCTAGATCATAAAATCACTTATACTTGTTTTAGTGCTTTATGTAAAAATGTGAATATGTTAGAAAACTATTAGTTCAAACCATTTACGTATTTTATTTGTTTCGTTAATATGATTTTACTTTTGTTATCGACAAAACATTTGAAGATCGTAAAATATAAATAAACGTTTTTACGGCTTATTTGTATTAACAATCTCCCCCTTTTTGTTGATGACAAAACATAAAATTATTTTAAGGAAAAGCTAAAATTCGTAAACGTTTGAATTTGTAGTTTTACTTTCTTCTCCTCCTTTTTGTCGAAACAAAAAGTGTTAAAAGAAACTAACACAATTTTTATAAGAAAAATTATAAAAGATGTAACGAGAGCAAGTGACGGGAATGGTACTCGTCTTAACTCCCCCTTGACGAGTCCATCCCTTTGAAAAAGGGCGTCAAGGACATAACGTAAAATAAACTAATTGTGTTTGCAATCAAGTTTGCAAATGGTTCGTCTAAGTGACTAGAACGTGCTCCCCCTTAGATATTGCAATGTTTGCAATGGGGCGTCATGAAGTGTAACCCGAAAATTGGATTAAGTTTGCAAATGATTTTGCAATGTCGTTTGACACAAAGCTCCCCTAGCTTTATGGTGTCAATATTTTCATGTGTATTTTGAATAACTACAAAACAAAGGTTAGAAAAACAAGAGTATAGTGCATAATTTCCTGCAAAAGAGACTCAAGTTAGTAGAAATTTGTGCTTCTGTACCACGGATCCCACGGTTCCCTTCAAGGAGGGATCCGTCTAGTTATCTGGAAGGGATCCGGCTATCTGTTACAGTTTCTTCAGCAGTGAAGAAATGTCAAGGAGTGCAACTTGAGGGAATGAGATAAAAGTACAATATAACAAGCACAACACACATAATAATCATGGCATAAAAGTATTCATTCAATAAAACAAAGAGATACACAACCAAATCTCTAAAAACTAAGAGAATGAACTTAGCCAAATAGATACTATTAATGCTAATAAGTTAACCCAAACTTAAGATTCGACTAAAAGCTTATTGAGGATTAAGGATGAGGAAGGTTTCCTAACTATTCTCAGTTTGAGCTTGTAGGTCATGTATTAATACATCTAGTTCATGTTTCATTCTTTCAACATGTTTGCAATGATCGCACTCTTTGTCATGGTTTTGAGTTTCTTGAAGTGGAGGTTCAAGTGAAGTGGGTTGAGGATTTTCAAATGATTGGGTGGTGGGTTTTGTAGAGTTATGTGATGAAGTCCTCGTGGAAGCACTCTTCTTGTGAATTAGTTTGATTGGTTTTTTTAGTGTGGGAGAGATCCTAGTTTTGGTGAGCTTACCCGAAGAAGATCCGGTTGAGGAAACTTCATGTGTGATTCTAGCAATTTTCTTGGGTGGTCTTTGAGTGGATGAGTTAGCACTAGGAGCCTTAGTCATGATGATGATACAAGCAAGAACTTCTTTAGTTGCTGATTTTAGGGATGTGATTAAGAGTGATGATTTTAACCCTAAGGTTGTTTGGTTTATAAAGGATGATTAAATTAATGACTACTTAGAGGAATAGGCATGTTCTTGGGGTTTTGATCATCTCTAGGAAGATAATAAATGAATTCTAAGAGTGGTTTAGAAAACCAAAAGGTGATTCGAATATGGAAGTTGACTTATGCTTTCTGCAGCTACGGATCCCGCGGATCCCTCTCAGCAGGGATCCGCCTGGTTAAAGACCAGGGATCCGGCTATCAGACAGAGTTTTAGGTGAGATCATTATTATTAATGGGTTTCGAGGTTTTGACTCAATTTTGAAGTCTCTAGCTGTTGAAAATCTCAACCATAAGCAATGATGTTTTGATAACTAAGGTGTTCTATGGCTTATAAGGGAAGAGCTTGGTAGTTGCCTTTAAGACTTAATCCATTAATGTTCTTGGAAATGTGATGATTAACATGCACAAAGTTTATGTTCAGAGTTTACACTGATCTAGGAACTCATTTAAGATGAGATGGAGTGTTTGGGTTAGCAATGTTAGACATATACTGTCACCCGGATCCCACGGTTCCCTCCTTGGAGGGATCCGTCTAGGCTATTCCTAGGGATCCGGCTCTCAGCAATTATGACAGATTTGAAATGAAGTTTCTAGAAGCTAAAGCCTATCTTGATTTGGGTGTTTCAGCTCTTCTAAGTGTTTTAGGATGAGAGGGTACTTGAATGATCATGAGTAATAAGTGTTTGTAACTAATGATTGTTTCTTATGGAAGGAGGATAGGACAAGTTGGCTACCAATGGATATCCAAGGTTAACACTAAGTGTTTTGGAGGTGTTAAGTCATAATAAATGATCCTAGTGATCAGATTTAAGCTTGTGATGAAATTTGAAAAATCCTTAAAAATTATAGGAATTGAAAAACTAATTTTTGACTCATTTTGAAATAAGAATGACTTGAAACAATTTTCTAAAAATGTTTAATTTGTCTACTTAAGTGTTTTGAAAGATGAAAATTTGGCTTGTGAGTAATGGAGCGGAAATATGGTGGTTTTTGATGTGTTAGTAAATCAAGACGTATTTAGAATAAGATCTTAAGTAAGCCTTTAGTGAGTCTAAGCTTTTTCTTATCATGGAATAAGACTTAGTTGGGTTCTAAAACAGATGCTTAGCTACTGTGAAGTTTATCTAGAAAGCAATCTTGATGTAGGAAATGCAGTATTGCTTATCTGCTGACACGGATCCCACGGTTCCCTCAAGGAGGGGAACCGGCTAGGCTATTCCTAGGGATCCGGCATCTGCAGATCAGAACCTATTCAGAAATGATGTGCAGGTTTTGCACATTATTACGTCTATAAAACAAGCAATAAGAATAAGCAAGCCATCATATAGCACCAGAAACAATATCCAAAATACCCTAAACCAACAATGCTAAACATAAATCATTCAAACATAAGATAGATTAAAATAAGCACATTCCTATTGTCTCTTTCGTCAATTCTTCCTTTTTCTTTTTGACGGCTTAGTGAGATTGTAAGCGAGGTTTTGAATCATGCCTCTTATTTGTTTGAATTCCGCGGTCTCGTTTGGAATGGTTGGAAGTTGTTCGTGGTATTCAAGAATGTCCAATTTGATGTTGGATACGGGGTCGATGTCCTCCTCATCATCTTCTTCTTCTTCTTCTTCTTCTCCGGCCGAGGAGTCCGAGAGAGCTTTGGGTTTCTCTCCATTGACCATGAACCGTTTAGATGGTTGTTTGGTAAGGGGTACCATGACGTGATCGGAAAGGTAATGGTCATCGTTGATAGGGGATGGTTGCAATGCACTAACGTACTTACAAAGTCGTGTTAGGAGCATACCATATGGGAGTACCATGTTGGAAGCTTTGAATACCCCAGCCATTCTCCTTACCATGTAATAGGCAAGATTAAATGGCCTTTGGTGGATAAGACAATAGATCATTTGCACAAGGCATGCGTTTGGATGATCTTTGTTTCCAACTAGGCTAATGATGTTTTCCCTAAGGATTTCTTCCCATTTTCTAAACACGGGATGTATTTCAAAAAGTTCCATTTTAAAGGGATCACGGTGAATGAGCTTTTTGTTACGATCGTAACGGGATTGGTTGGTCCTAATTTTAAAGATAGTATCACGAATAGTTTCGGGATTGTCGAGAGGAGTGTTGTAAAGAGGCTTAGGATCAAGTGCAAGGTTTTGAGCGTTAATTGCCCAATCTTGAGAGTACATACAAATTCCTTCACAAGGAATGCGAATAATTTGAGCAAAAGTGTTGAGAGGAAGAGTAAAGTTTTGTGTGTTGATGATAAAGGCAATTGAGATGCTATTATCGGTGTTTCTAATGATCCTAAAGCTTTTGTAAAACTCAAAAATAAAAACCGGACAAATTTGTTCATCAATGTCAAGAAGACAATCAAAGTTGATTGTCGAGAAAACTTGACGAATGTCGGTATCTTCAAGGAAACATTCCTTGACTACACGACCTTCGTGAATAAGTCGTTTTGTGAGGCTTTTGAAAATTTTACGGTTAGTTTTGGTCAGGCCCCTTTTACGATAGTAGTGAGTAAGATAGTGAACGGTGTCATGATGATCTTGTTGAGTGGCTTTGGGCATGGTTGGTCCTAGAAATACAAATTTTCCAATTAGGTAAAATTAGTTGAAAATGGGTTTATGGTTTTTGATTTGTATTAACAATGTTGTGAGCACAATGTGATTTAGTTAAAAAGCCCCTTTTCATGATTAATTTGAAAAAACCTAATTAAATTAATTTGATTGTAATTTAAGGAACCATAAACCCTAGAATGAAGATGATGAAAATTAGAACAGGTTAAGGTAATTACTTACAATGGTGTTCTAGGAAGGAATACTTGAGGTTATGGAAGCCAATGAGGATGGATTCAGTAGCTTGGTCGTTTTTGTGTTATGAGAATAGAGGGAAAAAGATCAGTGGTGATTTTTGAAAGCGTATAGCTGAGTTCTGTTCCACGGTTCCCCCGGATCCTTTGTATTTGGGATCCGGCTAGTACAACTAGAGGGATCCGGCTACTATGAACATAAAAGAGGTTGTTTGACATTATTTTTGTAGTATGCTTATGGAATAGCTTACCAAAAAAATAGTTCGGAGGTTTTAGATGACGATTGTTTTTGGATGACGGCTTTTGATGAATCTCATATCGAGGATGTGATGACGGCGTTAAAAAAATATTATTCCCGATGACGAGAAAGGTGGAAGAGTGACGAAAGAGACTTCTAACGCTCTTAGTGTTTTAATAATCAAAGTAGTACTTGTGAAAATAAGTAGAGCTCAAGTATCCTATCTAATGAAAAGTAAAACATACCTCTATGCTTCTTGATTTGGTATAAGACCAAAAATACTTCATGAGCTTTTAAAGTAATCATTTGTACTTGATGTACTAAAGTTGTGATTACTTTAAGAATCCTTCCTTGAATGTTGACTTCTTCTTTGAATGAAGATTTTGGGAAATTCTAGCATGAAAATTACTCGAGAACGGAATATTGTTAGAATCATCTATCAATGTCCAACAAAATGATTTAACAGAAAATATGATCCCAAAAAAAAATCCTTCTTTGTAGTTTTCAAACATACACGGATCGTATCAAGTCTTTAAAGTACAATATACTTTAAGAAACTTGGTTACGAAGCTCTGATGCCAATTGTGGAAAACTAGAAGGGGGGTTGAATAGTTTTACCAATTTAAAACTTCCTTTTAAATATTTAGATCGACTTATGTCAATCTATTTGGTTGTTTATGTTGGACGTTGATAGATAGATATATAAACATATAATGAAAGATAAAGAGTAAGAAGCACATCACCACGACACAAGTTATTTATAGTGGTTCGGCTACAAGGACACCTTCCTTGCCCTACTCCACTCCCCGAGTCACCTACTCGAGAGTTCGTAAGCACTACACCAACTCCTTATGGCGGAGAAGCCTTCACAACGTCACTTAACCTTTTTCCGGTACAAAGCTAAATACCGAGTTCTTTCACACCAAGGCGAACCACACCTAACACTACGTCGCCTACCCTTTATACGGTGCTAGGCTAACCACTGAGTTCTTTCACACCTTAGGAGAACTAATCCTATCACAACGTCGCCTACCCTTTATTAGGTACTAGGCTAAGCACCTAGTTCCATTATGGAGGAACTACTACCCTTCACGACACAACACCTATTATCAAGGAGATCTACTCCTTGTTACAATATCATCAAGGATATCACCATCCTTGGAAATAAACAACTACTTATAAGTATAACGATGCACCTCATCAATTATACGACCTAAGCATTCTTCCCAAATGCTACTTGACTAGATTCATCGGCATCCTTCACTAATGCCTTTGACACAATGCTTGGCACCCTTCACTAATGCCTTCGTCTTGACACCTTAAGCATTCTTCACTAATGCTTTGACGCGGATGATGAGCACCTTTCACTAATGCTTTCATCTTGACACTTTCGGCATTCTTCACTAATGCCTTCAGCCCAACATCTATGGAGAAAGGAAGAACTATCAACAAGAGAACCTTCGTTGTCTTGATGATGACGAAGCATGGCAACTCATGGACTTGAGCTTGCACGTCTTCAAGATGTGGTGATCTTTCCTTTAAGAGGAACCTACAAGATCACACAAGAACAAAAGAGAAAAGCTACATAGATCTCTTGGATCTGAGGTTAGAGGGTTAGAATACTTGGGGGAAGTATGTGTGTGAAGGGATAACAAGTAAGGAAGAAATGGCTCTCTATTTATAGAGAAAATTCTCTACTGTTTCCCCGGATCCCACGGATCCCTTCCACTTGGGATCCGGCTAGCACAAAGCTAGGGATCCGTGGAACGCTCCTCTTTGCCCATGGGTATTTTTGGTTATGGGTCATGGGTCATGGGTTATGGGTTGATCCATGGTTTTCTTTCTAGATACAATGAACTTAGATAAGTGGTATATATAAAACCATGGGTTATGGTTCAATACCATTTGCTAGTTTCTACCCATTTTAGTATTTACATGTTTTTACCTTATTTTAGTATTTACATGCTTTTACCCATTTTAGTATACTTAGTTTAAGTATATGCTAACTCAATATGTAAACACTAGTTGTTGTACATATCTAAATCATAGAATCATTTATACTTGTTAACCCAATATGTAAACACTAGTTGTTGTACATATATATATCTAGATCATAAAATCACTTATACTTGTTTTAGTGTTTTATGTGAAAATGTGAATATGTTAGAAAACTATTAGTTCGAACCATTTACGTATTTTATTTTTTTCGTTAATATGATTTTACTTTTGTTATCGACAAAACATTAGAAGATCGTAAAATATAAATAAACGTTTTTACGGCTTATTTGTATTAACAACTTCTTCTTCCGTAGGAAACTTATTGAAATAGTCATTGTCTACTTCATCTACTTCATTTGTTGTTTCATTCCTCGGTGTTTCACTAACCTCAAGTATCGTTTCATGGTTCGCTTCGTCATTTGTTCTATCAGGTTTTACTAAGATGATGGTATTGACGAATTGAACGTGCTTAGCTAGCTTACTTGGGTCCTTAATCTCTACACCGGAAGTTTCGGGAGCATTAACCTTTCTATCACTATTGGTCATGGCTTTTAAGAGGTTATCTATCTTCCTATCCATCTCGGCTTGTTGTTGGTTAAAACGGTCCGAGAGCTTAGCTATTTGAGCTTCTTGGGATGCGACTAGGTGTTGTAACATCCCCTCAAGGTTTTGTTGGTTAGGACCGTGAGATGGGGGCCATGAGAAATCATTGGATGTGAACTCTTTGGTTTGTCCCCAATAAAAGTCGGGCTTGCCCTTCCATGCTTCCCGGGCGTCATTAAAAGTCCTAGGTCCGGGTGTTGTAGGGAATCTTCCTCCCGTTCCATTAGTACGCGAGGATGCGCAGTCAACGGAAGCTTGTTCGGGGAATCTGGTGCAAGCACACGTGTTATGAGGATCACTACACGGCTCACACGAGGAAGAAACTTTGTTCACATGGTGTGAAGACTTTGGGTTTTCGTAGGAACTCATTAGGAATTTAACTTGATCTTCAAGCTCAAGCATCCTACGGTCGGAAGGTTGTGAGTCAATGGGAGGCAAGGAGATTGCTTTAACGGTTTTGGGCAACTCACGGGGGTCATTCCAACTTTCGTTGTCATAGAAAGCAAGGTCCTCTATTATACCCCATGATTCTTCCGCGGTGAGATCACTAAGTTTTCCACCGGCCGCTTGGTCAATGGATCGCTTGGTGGGGAAGTTGACATGATCATAGAAGAGTTGGACTTTGAGCCAAAGATCAATGCCGTGATGAGGGACTTTATGGAGTAAGTCCTTGAATCGAGTCCATGCTTCGTAGAGAGATTCACCTTGACGTTGTTGGAACATCAAGATATCATTCCTAAGCTTAGTGGTTCTCCCCGGTGGGAAAAATTGAGCAAGAAAGCGAGAGGTGAGATCATCCCAACTTTAGATGGAGCCGGCGGGAAGTCGCTCAAGCCAATTACTAGCTTGGTCCCGTAGAGAGAATTGGAAGAGACGCAGACGCGTGGTCTCCCGAGTAGTAGCATCGAGGTCGATGGAATCGACAATTTTAAGGAAATCCTTAAGATGTTGATTAGGATCTTCAGAACGAATTCCATGGAATGCACATCCATTTTGCACCAACCGGATGGTGTCGGATCGCAGGGTCATAGTTTGGGCTTGGTCGGGAAGCTCAATGGTGTTCCTATAGCCTAGGTGGCTTGGTCTCGAGTATTCACCAAGACTATGGCCTCTTGGCGGGTCATTTGGTGGTAGGTTGATGAATGGTGGTTGGTTATCACCTTCCATGATGAAAAGTGATGGGGTTACTAACAAAGGTTACGAAGAAGGGGGATAGACTAAGAGAAAGCTAAAAATTGGGAAAAAGGCTTACTTGATAGGAATCAAGCAAGGAAACCTAAACGAGGTGGACTCCTAACTAGCTATTCTATTCCCCGGCAGCGGCGCCAAAAACTTGATAACGCTACACGCGTCGTTCGGGGTCAAAGGAACTTCCTTTTCATCGAGAAAGTTTTTCAACACCCTAGGCAGTGAACCTAATCGTTGTAGTGTAGTATTAGGGTAAGCCACGGGAATTGATATCGTTCTCTAGGGGAATAGGAATGCTAGTGAGAAGTTACTACGCTAAGGTTGGGGTTGAGGAAGATTATTTTTTTATCTTTTTATGTTTTTTAGGAAATGGAAAGGTACGAATCTCGGGGTATTGGATTTGGGGGTTGGTATTTCTATTGATTACTCTACTCGTCTAATTATCTAATCTAAGGTGTATGTAGTCTATGTCTAATTATCGTGTACTCGTATGATGATTTAAAGATGTGTGTACTTAGGTTTTATTACTCCTTAATTATCTCCTATTGATGGTTGAATTGTCACGTCCTTATTCTTAATCGCGTTGTGTGTCTAAGGTCGTAGGGTATGCGTTTATCCCTAACTCTTTGAAACTACCAAAGGTTATTGCCTACAAAATCTCTAGGATTTATAAACTTAACACTAAGGTACTCTTCGGATGGTTTAGCCTACAATGACTTTAGGTACTATAAGCTAAGATTCACAAAGATTAATCAAGCATTAACTACACAACGGATGATCTATCGCAATACTAGATCATTAACAATTAAGATAAGATACAACCAATCAATATTCAATAATTAAGTTTCATATTCCCTAAGCAAACATACAAGTAAATTAGCCGGACATGGGAAACATGCAAGCATACACACAATTAATTGAAGACATAATTAAATTAATGAAGTAAAACACTTATCTTGATGTAAGATAGGGTATGAAACCCTAAAATACTGTACAAGACAGCCTTGGTTCGGTTTAAGTTTTTATTCCAAAAGACTACACACTGGAAACTAAAAAATTCGGATTCTATATATAAGATTACACATGCGACGGCATCACCCTTTGGTTTGTGACGCCGTCGGGTCGCCGTTATTAGGGTTTCGTCTTGGCCACGTTAGTCTTGCGATGGCGTCACCTTATGCTTGTGACGCCGTCCCCTTCAGTCTCTAACGTCGTCTGGATCAAATCTAGGCCGTCTGAGTTGTGACGCCCTACTCTTTTAAAACCTGAAGTCGTCACTTGTAAATGAGCAATTTGGCTACTGAGCCGTCACAAAAGTTGTCCGACGGCGTCACTAGTTGTGCCTGACGCCGTCACCTTCAGTTCCAGCAGCCTGAGTGTCTCGATTCTTGACTTTGGCCATTTTCTTCGTATATTCGCGCCTTTTCGTCCGAATAAGTGTCATTCCAGCATTTTGCCTTCTTTTTTGGGTAAAGGGGAGTAATCCTGCACCCTGGTAAATATATTAACCAAAAAACGCTTAAGTACAATGGATATGAGTGAAATCCCATATCTGAGCCCGTTACATAGGCATAAAGCTTACATAACAAGATACTACCTATTTTCTAAACAAGAAAACAAACCACTACTCTAAGGATAACATGGGACATAACGAAAGAAAATTATTTCCTAGGTCCTTGAAGCTTGGTGCCATACATGGCATTAAAGGCATCCAAATTCCCTGGAAGATCAGAAACCTGCTTCGCATAGTCATCGTAGTCATAGTCATCATACTCATCTTCAAACTCTTGGCCACCACCGAATAGATTAGCAGACTCATCAAATGAGTTAGCAACCACCTCATCTTCAGAATCAGACACCACAATATCTCCCACTTTAGAAAAAGGGTTAACTCTCTTAGTAGAAGAGGCGGGGGGAATACAAGAATCACTAGTTTTAGGAGCCACACCCGACTCCATCTCTTTCAAATCACTCACAAGGGGTTCTTGTGATGCAGTACCTGTCTTAGTAGACTTATCTTCATTAACTTCCATTGTACGACCAGAATCCACATCCTTGTTGGTGTCATTTGAAGGAATACCAAAAGCATCCGTATATTCCATATTAAGAGCATCAAACTGATTAGATGTAGAGATCTTTGTTCCACTCGAACTAGCCACATCAGAAGCATTCTTCTTAGTGACTTCCACTTTCTTAGGTTCAGGAGGAGTCTTTTTGGGTTGATATTGAAACTGCTTACCCACAACAGGTTTATTAAACCCTCCTTGACCCGGAATAGTAGAACCACCTTGCTTTCCCTTCTTCTTATTATTGATCGTCTTGAAACCATCATTAACACGCTTAGGAGGCTGAGCAGGAGGTTCAACAACTTTCGGACATTCAATAAGAGTATGACCAAAAATCTTACATTTATCACAATGAGGTGGTTTCCACTCGTATTCAACCCGTATCTTCTCAATAGTCGAACCCGACCCATCAAGTAACGGTATCTCAACAGTAAGGCTGTCCCTAAGCACCTCATCCGACTTCACTTCAATCATGCATCTAGCAAAACTACTACGGCCCCACGATTCCTTGCACATTTGGCTAGTAAACGCATCTAACCTTTTGGGCGTGCCTATCAATGTGGCAAGGAGACTAAGGCCATCATCAGAAAACATAGCAAGAGGAACATCATGGAATTTAACCCACACCGGGATGTTGGTCAAATCCTCTTTAAGTAAGTTGGTGTTCAATGTCCATGGTTTAAGAATAATAGGTACATTTCTAATCAACCAAGGACCATTTTCAAGAACATCATCAACACCTTTCTTCGAATTAAACTTAAAGAAGAAGAACCCCTTTGCATTCATCATTACCTTTTGTATACCAAACTTAGCCCACGCATTGCGTACAAAGTAATCAACAACAGGAAAAGCAAGGCGTTGACCAAGGAAATACCCATACAAAGTATTCTCAAACCTAGTGTTCACCTCTTCAACCACTTTCATCGGGACAGAAAGATCCACACCATTAGCTTTCTTACTACACTCCAACCTACGAAAGTTTGATATGTGTTTCTTTGGTTCAGTAGAAGTAACACCAGCATACGATGAAGAAGGTTGTTTCAAAGCATACACACCAACCTTCTCAATACCAACAGCCCCATGTGCATTCGTATCAACCTTATCATTAGCATTATTATGGCCATTAACATTAGAAGCCATAGGACCACTCGTATCATGAGGAGGTTTCGAATAATAACCAATAGCAGTAAGCATCTCCTCTAGCTCCTTCTGTGACTGCGGCACCTTAAGATGCTCAATTGGATTAGCCCCAGTAGTAGTAGCATCCACTGTCACAGCTGGTTTTAATGGTTGCCCATCGTCACCCATAAGAACAAGTTTTCCCTCAAAGATTTGTTTTTCAATAGCACGAATTTTCAATAAAGTATCATGGCCCTCAGGCGTGTCATGACTAGGTGTGTCATGACTGGGGCTTGAACCAAGTGAAACCGGCTCCACTTGTCCATCAGAACGAGAACCAGAAGCAATACCAGTAAACTCATCATTCCTACTATTAGGGTGCATCGTCGATTCCTTATTCACACCAACTTGATCGGCCAAGTTAGTGGTTGGTTTATCAGCTTTCGACGAAGAATCCTTGTTAAAAACCCTTTCTCCATCTCTCTCACACCCACTTACAATAAACAATCTTAACCAAACAGTAGAACAATTAATTACCTCCAGCACGCAAGCAATACCAATCAAATAAAATAAACCCTAACTAAAAGTTAGGGTTTAATGCTCCTTGAAGACCAGATTCAACCGTATCCCACCATTATAATGATCATGAAGATTATTACGTATGAATGATCGAATATATTACGATCGTTTTTATCAAGGAAAACCCCACAAATCTAAAAAATGTTTAGAACAATATAGTAATATCACCGACCCACTAGATCATTAAATCAATTAATGAACCCAATAGGGACGATCTTATACTACTACAAAGTTAACGATTCGTGAATGAGGGATTCGATCGCTTTTTCGCCAGAGAGAACAAACTCCAGCATTTTGCCTTCAAGATACATAAAAAGTTAAAAGGAACAATATTAAGTAATAACGGATACAAAAGTGATTAAATAAGGGCTTAAACGACCCCTCAAAAAGGTACATTTTAAAACCTTGTCAACACCTTCATAATGTTGCTAGGAGTCTTATGTTTCAGGGAGGGATTCCCTTGAATATGTGATCTGAATACATTTTAACCGACGTTTATTTGATTAACAAGCTGCCCTCTTATGTTCTCAATGAAAAATGTCCCTTTGAAATGATTTATGGAACTAAACCCAAGCTTTCTCATATTAAGAATTTTGGTTGTCTGTGTTTGATAACATCAAATAGTCCTGAATATTAAGTGTCAATTTCCCCCGATAATGCTTGTAATTTATATCATTTATATGGATTTACGCTTGTTTTCCATTGTTTTCCACTTTCAGGTAAATTACGAGCATTGGAGCTAAAGAGACGCGGAACTGGAGAAATATCTAAAGATTTATCACAATATGCTATTTTGAAGAAGTTACGGCGTAACTCGTCTCCCACATTACGCCGTAACTATTGCGTGACTCAGAAAACCAACTTAATAGAAGGTTACGGCGTAACTCTTCCCAAAGGTTACGACGTAACTATATTAGGTCAAATGAGGTTTCACGCCGCTGATACTTACGCCGTAACTACTGCATCTATTACGACGTAACCGAGTTTATTGAAGACTACGGCGTAACCACTCATTAGGTTACCCCGTAACCAACAGATCTAGTGCAAAATACGAAGAAATAGAAGGTTACGGCGTAACTCTTATATTAGTTACGCCGTAACCCAGATCTGGCCTATAAATACCCCACGAATTCCAGCATTTCTAATTATCCCATTCCACACACAACACTCATAGAACGTGGGAAAAAGCTCAAGGCAGGTCTAGAGGAGCATACGGAGCTGTCTCCAATGGAGAAATCACTCCTCTACGATAAGCATTAGCGTTTTATATTTCTTTTACTTTCAATTCATGTATTTCGTACCTTTGAATATTGAATTGGTTTGCATGATTAATATGAGCGGCTAAGCACCTTTTGGTGCTTGCCTAGTTATGATTCCTTAATTGTTTTGTTTGCGTTTACTTTACTTCTGTACAATTATTTCTAAGTGTATGCATGCATAGTTTATTGGTAGCCACCTTTGGTTCGGTAGTTTTGAATGGCGGTAGAGGCCAATTGCCTAGGAGATATGACCAGGAGTATAAAAATAACTTCCTCAATGCCTAATGAATACGGATACGACATATAGAGACTATCACCGAGTACAACTTCCAACCATCCAAAAAGCATATTTTTCTTCAACGCTAAGAGCACAAGGTGTCGGGGGAGTCATATGTTCGTGTTATAGCAAAAAGTGGTGTTACCTCAATTTTTTCCCTATAACTTAACCCAAAAACCTCATCCCTCCATCACTCAAGTTATAGGACACTTGGCCCACACATAACTAAATAAAACAGAAATATCAAAAAAATAATAATAAATAAATAAAATAAAATAAAAAATCCTAAGGATTAACCTAAACTAAGCACATACTAAGCCCAATAAGTCAGCTTTGAGCTGTCGAGTAAGGAGTGCTCTATCTCTTAAGAAAGAGGCTTTGAAAAACTGACTTATTCGACGAGAAAGGGCAATACTTTCTAGGAAGTGACTCGACCGATAGGTTGATGAAGTTGGTAGTGCCAAGTTCAAGTAATTTTGTCCTAGGAAGAAAGGCTCGAAAGCCTAAAGCTATGATTTACACGTGCTCTCTCCTTGAAGTGGATGTATGGCTTGGCTGGTATTCTCGGCGCAAACCCTCATAACTCGAGAGGGAGGTGTCAAGTCATAGGGCGGAGACGTAGGCTATAACCCAGCCTTTGGCTTGTGCATAACTTGTGCTCTAAATTATTTTATAATGAATTATTTCGAACCTTAGGAATCAAAACAACCAATGTTGGCATGTGATAACCAACAATGGATGCTACTACATAAACATAACTCTTTCTATGTATGATAGTATTGAATGATGATCGCTTGTAAACAGAGGTTGAGCATGCTACTAGCAGGAAGATGTCAAGAAATGATATCACAACAATCAACACCACCAACCATATTTATACGCACATGCAACAGATGTCAAGAAATGCTTCGGTGGGTGTGCTCTTTATTTAAAGGGTGTGAGTCCATCTTTCAAGTTTGATATAACAAAGGTATTTCAGTGGCGATGCGAAAGCTTTCCCAGAATCAGGTTTAAATTGAATAAAAGCTTCATGGAAATGCAGATGTGCAATATGTTTTTTTGATTTGCAACTTCTGCACCATCTAGTGATGCAGATTCAATTCCAACAACCGGCATCGCAAGACCTCTCTACAGTTGTATTGCTTTTCTTTAATTAAATTTAGGGAAATCCACTTCTTTAAAAGTTTCATTCCTCTATACACGGATACATATGTTAATAGAGCTTTTCGCTACTTTGATAAACTGGACCAACTAAAGATTATTTGCAAAAAATTAAATTTGACAATGTCAATTTAACAAAATTATTTTGAGGTTATCAAATTGACATCAGATTCTCAGTTCAGCAATCTTGAGCTTCAAGAGAATAGTCAATTTAACACGACAGTGAAACTGCAGCCGCCTACTACGGGCCATGTGAATACGAAGGACCACATGATCAAATCCAGACAAGTTTGACCAATAACCAACACCCAGACATCAAATTTAGTTCGGCTTTAGAAATTTGACTTCATTCATGTCGAGATGGCTTAATGCATTAAATCTCATAAAAAACATAGGGATAACCAGAGAGATTTAAACCTCAAATACTCAACAGCACTTAAGTTGGGCCAGAAAAAAGAGTTATATGCGAATCCTTATATGACATTCAAGTTTAACCTAATCTAAGCACAATAAAAAACAAAATACTAATCTACCAGGACATATGTAAAACCCAAATTTTTAAAGTTTCAACACCATAAGCAAACTGACATCAAGAGTTAGGAGCTGCTTTTTGCCAACTCTCTTGAAATCACTTCTTAACTTTTACTGTCTTGCCAAAAGGTAGTGATGCTGCAAACAGAATGTCAATGTCACAAAGTTATGAGTTAACATTCCCAGAAGACATATTTGAATTTGAACAGAATCACAAAGTCATGTGTAACATAGTGCTTAAAGTCCACTATCACAGATCCACTATCACAGATACTGTGATAGTGGACTTCAAGCACGCTTAAGTTTTAAGGAAACCAAAAATATTGAAGAATAAAGGGTTGCACTCTACCATTTCAAAGTTTATTCTACAAGACAATGTTTTAGAGGGAAAAAAACGTATACAACCAAGTGACCAAACAAATTTGAAATTGACCTTCACGAACAGTAAAACTATACAAGAAACATTTTTAATGGGGCTGTCAAAAAGCTTTTGTATAAAAATTTAGATAGAATTATAACCCATTACCCACGGTCATATGTCAAAACAAGTTGCAACTTGCAAGCATAATATGAGAGACTAACCTGAGGAGCCAATTAGTTTAACCTCTAGACTGGAGTTTAGATATTGTAGACCTTAATATCTGATCTCCAACTATCGACCTCAACTTCTTGATAAACTCTTCCCGACTTATTTTCTTAGCCTACAAAATCACCAACAAGAATCAGCACAAATTTGAAACAGACATTTTTATACAGATAAAGTGCATTGTAGATCGATCCCTCGTGCGTACCCTAAGAGGCTCATATAAAATATGGATTAGCTTCATATCATCTGGAGTTACTTTTTCCGATATAGCCTCAAACAGCTTAGAGAATGGCATCCAGGGGGACTTAGGAGCCCTAGAGGTACTTGATCCAATACTCGGAACCTGTTCCACAAACATCGGAATCATACTTCCATGCTGAGGGCCGCTAGTCACCTAAATGGGAAAAAAATTATAAGAAAAAGTAGCCACTAAAAGCTTCAACCTTGTATATCACCAACAATATAATCACTATCCAAAAATACAGTTACAAGAGAAATAGTCACCAGTTTGATAGGAGAGGACTCTGGCTGGAAGGGCGCCCGGGGATCATGGATCGTTAACCTTGACGATAAGTCAACCCTACTTTCATCTGAAATCAGATTCCCTGCAATATCAGGAACAAAGTTAAGGGAAGATAGATATTATGGTTACTACTTCTTCATAGAATAGTCAGGCTGTTATATATATAATGGTTTTGAATGAATATATGTCTCCATCCTTGTCATCACCCTTACTCCCTCTAATTTGCAGCAATTCCAAATTTTCTCCCTAAATATGCCACCATGGCTGTAACTAGGGGTGTCATTCAGGCTGACCCGACCCGAACCCGACCCGAGTCAATTCGGATCGGGTCAATCGGGTTCAAAAATGTATTCGGGTCAATCGGGTCAACCCGAATTGACCCGAGTTCTAAACAAGGTCGGGTTCGGGTATATTTTTTAGCCCTGACCCGACCCAAACCCGACCCGAACCCGACTAACCCGGCTAAACAACACATTTACAATGTAAAATACTCGGGTTGACCCCGAAACCGAATTGACCCGACCCGATTGACCCGAACCAAATTGACCCGAACCCGAATTGACCCGACCCGAGTTGACCCGAGTTCTAAACAAGGTCGGGTTCGGGTATGTTTTTTTAAGCCTTGACCCGAGTTGACCCGAACCCGACCGGGTCAACCCGAATAACACCCCTAGCTGTAACCAACTAGCATCAACTATCCGACATCTCACCTTCCTCAGAATCAGCACCGCATATTTATCATCTCTTTTGAAGCTTTGAAATCAAGTACAGTTTATTGACAATGTTTAAAATTCAGTCAGCAGGCCTAACCTAGTCGGTGCCATTTTTGGCCCCTTTGATGAATGGGTAATATAGCGTCACTTAGATGAATGAGTGACATCATTTAGAAAGTTGGCCTACCTTCGAAACTAATGATAAGTCCTTGTAATGCACTAGACCCATTGTCTAGTTCAGTTTAAGTGAAATAGTATCATTTAAAGGACTGTCTTTCATGAAAATCTTCTTCCCTGTTTACATAAGAGTTCAAAGTTTCTCTTCTAATCCTTCATTGTTCTCTATCTAACTACAACCTTTCCAATATATTCCATTCCTAACCTAAATCTTTAATGGATCTGACAGTGTTATAATGTACACTTTTTGGAAAAAATAAACAATAGATAAGAGAATAAGCAATGTTGAATAATGAGTAAAAACTTCTGTGGTGGCAAGTTATGTGGCAAAAGCATAACCTGCTGCCAGTTAAGTTCTAGAACAACCAGTTCTTAGTCTAGATTTTCCTAAACCCTTGTTCTTGGTTTTGTTCACTGTGGAAGCGACACCGAACAGGTCTCATTTTCCTATTTTGGAAACTTAAAACAAGCCTAGTTTAGGAGTATTAAAAGGTACAACATTTAGGCACTTCATGATACTGTTATGGCTCAAAACAATGACCGCAACCAGAGTGGTCATGGAACTGTTATTGGACCAAAACAATGACCGCAACCAGAGTGTTACCATACCAGTTAAGTCTATTGGTTCTCGGTTCCACTATTTTGGAGAGTTTTTTGTTCCAGTTGGGTATGGTTCAAAAAACTATCCATGACAGAAGTTATAGATTGTTAAAAAAAGTTGAAGGTAACAGTAACTAGAGTTAGAAAACAGAAAGGCATAAACTACCTTGAGCAATTGGAGACATCATGAAACTAACTGCATATACGGGATATATATGGGTATTTGTATTCATGTTCCAAACGACGTAATGTTTTGGATTGTGCAGGTTATCAACTCCACAGTCAAAGCACTCATCACTCGGATAAAATTGTTTAGACCCAGGTAAAATAAGTTCCACATTTCCCAATATCACACGGCATAACACCATGTATCTTATTCCTTTTTCGTCACCATCACATATAGTAGCACTGTAATGAGAACATAAAAATAATTTTTTACAAAAGTATATACAAATAACTTTAAAAAATAATGAAGTTTAGAACAGCACAGAGAGCAATTTCCAGAAGTAAAGAATTACTCGTATGGATTACATCTCTTTATTGTAAGTTCATCATCTTAGTTCATCGTCAGAGCAACAAATGTAAGCTTATTTGTACCTGATTTGGGCAGAGTCGACAGCAGTAAGGTGAACTCCATACCCATACCTTCCAAGTTTTGGCCCATCATGTCCGAGCCCATAAGCCACAATGCTAGATAGTTCATCTGTACGAGATGCAAACCAAGCATATTTCACATTTGCATCTCCACGCAGTTTTTGTGTGATTTCAATCTGCTTCTGGAAAAGCTCTAACTTTGCTTCCATTATATTTCCAGTGCATTTCTTAACATTGACTATATCAGCCTCCAAGGATGGGTTAATCCCCTTGAAAAACATATTTCTGACCATTTCTGGGCTCAAAGCTTCATCACTCTGTTGAAAATTCTTAACAGGTTGATCAGCTTTTGAATCATATCGGTAGCAACTATCATTAAAATTGATATCATGATAGATTTTATGACCTTCCAGGTCGACTTTAAGCCTCTTAACATTTGACTCTTGGACATTTGACTCGTCCATGCATTCCTCCAAATTATTGTTACTTAGATCGATCTCAACATTCAACTTAATTTCAGGAGTCATAGAAGACTCTAACTCAACAAATTCTAAATCTGTCATTGCCTCTGACTTATTGCATTGATGACTTTCATAACTTGAAAATAATTCAGGGAAAAAGCAACTACCTGCGTCATCAATCCATGCTATAGGTTTCTGTACACCCGTTTTCATATCTACTTCAGTCATATGTAGGATATCTAAAATTAGATGGCGCTCATTAAACTTCACTTCGATTGATGCCTTCTTTGCCACGAAATCTTCCTTCACCATGTCAATAACGTTTTGGGGAAAATCATTCCATTGACCATCTTGAGAGTAAAGCAAACGCTTAGGTGGTCCACTTTTCATCAAGTTCAAGTAGTTTTTGAGTAATACTTTCCTAGAGGAAGACGAGCAGTCAGATTTGCACCCATCTTCTCTCTTTCTCTTTCCAGACTTGTTCAAAACTGAAGAAAGCTCGGGTTTACCCGGCTTCACAACTAGAGCCCTGTTGCTAGCTTTAACTATCTGAGATGCCCGTTTTCTTTTAGAATCAACTATAACCCTAGTACTATTATCTGAAGCTTTCACCCACTTTGATGCCATTTATCTACAAAGCTAATCCAATTTACACAGATAAACCTAAAACTTAACTACCTGAAGTAAGGTAAAATGCTTATAATGGTATATTGTTGAAACTGAAGGTCCTGCCAAAGGGGGAAAAAAGTAACAGTCAGTTGACCTCATTTTTTATTTAAATCTTTACGACACATCATGCAATTGTATGCAAGTCCCAAACAGATGTCATAAGATTAACGATTTCAGTACCGTTGATACGGTTATAGAAAAGACCAATTAACAGCAGCTGTAAAGTATTGTTTGACCAGTAATCTATTAACTAATAAAATTCTCTTTCATAAGGAACAGCTCAAAATCTTGACTTCCAACTCCAAACACAAAAAGAGTGCTTCTAGAATACAAGCCTTATTGTATAAAGTTATAAACTGTGGTCCATTCATCTAAAGTTGTACGTAGGACAACATTAAACACCATCAAGTGTTAAACATCTAACATATACCAATTACTATGAAATAATAATGGAGTATAGCCATGCAGCAAGTATCTACGCAGAGAGAAGACAAACATTTAATAGTGTTTGTGTCTAGTATGCTAGTATATTAATTAATATCCTTTCCATATTTTGGGCAATTAATATTTCAAAAGGGGGAAGGAAAAAAAACTGGGCAATTTTGTCACACACGCTAGATTCAAACGTTGTACATTAACATCTCTAAGAAATTTATGTTCGGTAAACTCCTGATGGAATACATAATAACAACTTGACAAAAATAACAAGAAACTGGCAAAACCTGTTTAATTTCAAGAGATAAAGAGTTTCTAATTTGTAGTAAATTCCAAATCAAATTATACACATAGGCCTATATATGTCTATGTACAATAAAGAACAACCAACCAAACAAGTATCTCAAATGATTAACTGAAAACAACGAACGTGGTTGGAAAACAAAACATTAAAGACGCGTGTAAGAAAACATACCATTTCTTAAAATCGGCTTCAATTCTGCGTAATGTGGCCATTTCCCTTCCATAGCTTGAGGTCCTCGACTAATTTGTATTCCTATCATATAGTAATTACAGCTCAAACGAGCGCTACAGTAAAAAAAACAAAACATACGTTAAGAATCTACAATTAATAGAACACCATTTATTCTCTGCAACATGTCACCCACGCGCCAGTTACTTAACTTTGCAGCTAAAAACCAAAACAATTCATAAATCTACTCAACGCCCAACATATATGGAAACAAAAAATCTCCCTATAATCTTCACAGAAGCTATCATCCACATTATAACGCAATTTCACCAATAATTCTCATATTTTCATTAACTTACTCGCCAATTTCAGTATGAGGGAAAGGAACAACTAAATATTCCGCTATTCATTAAAAACGTCACATTTTTTTTTGGGATGGAGGGAGTATTATTTTACGAATAGTGAACCTATTTTTTCGACGAAAACAAAAAATTCTTAGTGCCACAAATAATTATTTATCCCAAATAATTCACAAAATCGCAGAAATAAAATTAACAACAAATTATACCTAAAAAATGCATCAAATCAATTAAATCAAACAGTTATCATAACAGATCAATAGATATACAATCAAATAAAACACAATTCAGTACAGATCCAATTGAAAACCCTAAAAATAATAACAAAAACTCACCGAAAGGGAAAAAAAAACTATACAGTGACCAAAACCAGAGACGTCAATTGATCAATCGATTCTGTATTATAATAAAAAAGAATAAGAAACGAAAGAGTTGAATTTTGAACAAACGACGGCGTTTTGGCATATAAGATGAGTTTGATATTGGTAGGGTTTTATTTATTTATTTATATGTGAATGTGAAAGAGTTGTTTTTGCGTCACGGAAAAGGAACGGATGAGAGAGAAACGACGGCGTTGGGTTGAAAATTAAAGGGTTGTTGTGGTGGAGGAGGTGTGAAACGGTGTCGTTTGGGGTGTGGATTGGGCCGTTGTGTAACGTTTACTTTTTTAGAGTATTAATACGACGGCGTTTTACTGTTTTTGTTTTTTTTTTTTTCGTTTTAGTGATTTGGTTGGGATTTTTGTGTTTGTAAAATGGGAAATGATTTAGGGGCCGTTTAGTCGGCCATTTTTCTAGAAAATTTTTCATATGAAAAGGGAAAAACTGAAAACTCGTTTAGTCGCACTTTTTTCCAATAATTTTTCAAAAATATGAATTTCTCATTTTCCAATTCTTAATAGAAAAAATGAAAATACCATTAGACCTTTCTCACTTTTTTCATTTCTAAAATAATAACCTCATTTCCTCTCACCTCACTCTTATCACGCCCACCTCCGTCCACCTTCCATTGCCGCCCACCTTCCATCGCCGCCCATCTGTCCGTCCACCGTCTCCGTTTTAAAAAAAGGAAAAATATAACTCCAACTCTTCTCTAGAGAAGAAAAACCATTCCCTTCTCTAGGAATTTAGAAACAGAAAAATAAGAAAATTTTTCACCAACTAAACGACCCCTTACTTTCTTAAAATTTGTGTTTATAATTTTTTTTTTTTTTTTCTTTTTGGTAATCATGGTTTATTACCTTTTGGCCGACTAGTATACTCGGTTTACTTACCGTCACATCTATACTACATATAATAGAAAAATGGTCAAATCTTGAAAATTGAAATGTTGAAAGTTAAAGGTGAGAGAAATGTATGGTGTAATTAATGATCTTATTAAAACACCTCATTACTTAAAAGTACAATAATTTATTCACATTATACAACCAATTAAAAGCATATCTACCAAATTAAAAACAATCAATTAAAACCTTTTACTAAAAAATATAATAAAATTTTCATAGTGTACAATTTAAACAAGCTACAACATAATACAAATATAAAATAATTAAACACACTAATTAATATTATTTTTAAAACACCATAAAATGAAAATACATGTTATTATACATATTATACAAATTAATAAAATACAAAAAATTTCATACAAGCTAACAAGTTGATTATACATATAGTTTTGAAAATTGAACCAGACCAATAGGTTCAACCGGGAACCAGTGCGCTTCCGGTTCGGTTCATCGTCACAAGGTACTCGCCGGCGCAACACGCGGGTATCCTGCTATACTATATATAAAGGAAAAACCAAAAAGTAAAAAGTGAAAAGTTGAAACTAAAAAAAAATTTAAAAACATATATTTCAAAAGGAAACTATTAATACATATCGAAAACCGGGTTGATCCGGGACGCTTCAAACCCGGTGGGTTGACCCGGTTTAATTTGACCCATTTTTTACCCAACCCGTCATATTGACTTGGTTTAAATCGGCCAGTTTTTCAACCGGAACGGTTCAACCGGTTGAACCACCCGGGTTGAACCGGGTTTCAAAACATTATGTTTAGTCCCAAAATCTTCAAAGTTTTATTATCTATCGTTTATAACCTTTAAACTTTTTTTTCGCCGAAAAAAATCGTCGCTGCCGTTGTCGCCGGAAAGAGTTGTTATTGTCGTCTCCTGCTATCACCGGAAATGGTATGCTTTATTCTTAAGGTGTTAATATTTGTTATAATCGTTATTGTATAAATCTTTTGTTGGTTTAAATTTATTATGTAATTTTTGTTATAAAGTTGTTGGTTTAAATTTATTATGTAAATTTTGCCAAATTTTGCAGCTGCGGTCGCTTAAGTTTCCCACGCCGCCGCTACCGGAATATGTCCTTGTCACTGGTGAAAGTGCCTATTTTTTGAGTTTGTTGTGTAATAGTTTTATTAAGTTTGTGTAATTTAGTCATAAAGTTTATATAAATTGGTGTATATTGTTGCTATGAAGTTTATGTAATTTTTTTTTTTTTTTTAAATGTAAATGTAAACCTATTTGTTGGTGAAATTTGTTATAGTATTATTAGTATAGTGTAGTTAAATGTTGTGATGATGTAAATTATGGGGTAAAAATTTTGCGTAAATTGCTAGACATATTCTTGGTAAATTTTATATATGAATTGTTAAATTGTGAAATTTATCCAAATTTGAATTTTTTTTGAAATATGATTTTCACGTTCATGTTTAAACGTTAAACGAAACAATTACCACAATATTGCAACTATAAATGTTTGCCGCTAGAAAATTCCGTTGCAATGCATGGGTACTCGCCTAGTACAAGTAAAGTATTCATGGTGACCCGATAGGTCATAATATGTAAGTCATATATTTATGTGATCTTAGTGGTCAAATGTGCAAGTCACGTAACTACGTTGACCTGAGGGTCCTATACAAGCCAAGTAATCACGTTGATCTATGTAGTCATTCTCACAAGTTAAGTATACACGTAGACCTACAAGTTCCTATATGCCCCAGCCTCATGATAAGAGCTTCATGTTCTTACTATCGTTCGCGGATAACATGTCATATGCATTCACGATATCCTTTGTCGATAATTTATTGTATGCTCCTATAATCCTTTGTAGATAGTGTGCTTCATGCACTTAAGCCAACTATGAAGATAGATTAGGCTAGACACCAGAAACCATGCAAAACGTACACGAAGTCTTATGCAATTATATCATTATTGGGACAACATTAATTAACTAGGTCTCATTTTTGTTTTAATGATGACAAATAAACCTTCGCAACACATAAAATCACAACATTTATTAGAAAACGGAAAACGAAAGCATAAAAGAAAAAGGCACAAAGTGCATGAAACAACAAACAGACGTATATATAACTCCTTTGAATGCAAAAATTTCTAACCTTTGCAGATTGAGAATGGCAGCTTAAAGTCGGTGGATATTATCTGAAACGTTTAAAAACTCGAGGTTTATGATAAGCTTGTTGGTATCGATTAATGTTAACACAACATATACAAAAGACGGTGATAAATAAAGAAGCTGGACATATTTTAATTTTATTGGGCCTAAGAGAGCCCAATAATTGGCTAATTTTTTTTCATTATTATATTTAAATCCATAGGTGTTTGGCGCCCGGCGTGTTGCGACGGGACTTTTCCGTAAAACTAAGTAAATGTTGTTTTATATTGGTTTTTTTAAAGTCAGGTCATGTTTGCGGTTTTTATTTCGTCATAAAAATGTAGGCAACAAATTAGATACTTGACATGGATTTCTATTTTTATGAATTTTTTGGTAGTAATATAACTATATAAGTAATAAGTGTTTGAACTTTGAACATGGTATGTTTGGTACGATGGGTTGGGGCTAGGGCTTGGGCTGAGGCTTGGGCTGGGGCTGGGGTTAGGGCTTTTATTATAAGCCGAATTTGAAATTTGTATTTTTGTAGATTTGTTTGGCAAATGGGCTGTGGCTGGGGCTTATTATTGCAACATTACTAAAAAGGATATAATTAAATGAGTTTTATGGTGTATGTTAGATATTTTTGTGGGTAAATAACTAAATATGTAATTTATGGTTCATAAGCCCCGGGCTAAAGTTTTTAGCCTCTTTTATGGAGCTAAAGTTTTAAACTCCCTTTAGAGGCTTATGATTTCATAAGCCCGCATGACAAACGAGACTTATTTTATAAGCTCAAGCCCCCCATAAGCCCCTCCCCAAACACACCCATAAGCCCCCGTAAGCCCAAACATGAAAAGAGAAATATGTGTTTTTTAGTCTGCTACATCTACTGGGCCTGGGCTTTGTGACCAATGACGAAAGAATCCATGTTTTGTATCGAGGTCACTCTCCTCCTATGATGATACTGTATATATATTTATACACAGAATTTGGGGCTCGGAAGCCTTGGTCTCAGGAACAAGCTTTACTGTTAGTTAGTTTTTGTCTTCCCAGGTAAACAAAAATATCCATCATACAATCAAACTTGTATTACTAATTATTCATGCTTCAGTCTAGGTTGACTATTATTTAAGGTTGCAATTAAAAATCGCTTTTATACACTGTTCTAAAAGGCTCGCAAAAGCCCCACAAAGGCTTCGTAAAGCGTGAGGCTCGATCATGACGCTACGCCGCCTTATGGCACATGTTTTTGTAAACTTGATATATATGAATTATGATATAAATATATAAATATTTTCATACTTTGTGTCGCCTTATGTCACGTCTTATAAACGCAAAAGCTTGCCTTAGCCACAAAGGTGTGAGGCTTGGTCATGCCTCACGGCACGCCTCACGCTATTCATAACCTCGCTTTTATATATAATTTTTTCAAACTATAAGCAGCCATATTTATGCCTAATCGATTTTTATACAAATAGTTAAAATCCGGGCGACTGCAACACTAGTATATTGATTGATTGTGTTAGGGTTTATGATTTTCCTTGTTTAATGTACTGTAACAACTTACAGGTTATCACTTGATTTTTTTAACCACTAGGATGGATTAGTTTTTCGACTTACTTTCTTATTTAGTTTTCAAATCTAAGAATATCAAATATGGTCATCATTCCTTTAAATTGCCGTTCTAAGTCTTTGCCTTGGTATACATTGTTTTAGGGCGTTTCCTATAACGTTAAAATGCAAGTTAAACCATTAATATATTGTGGTAATACTTGTGCTCTTAAATTTGTGGCTTTCATTGTACGCTTAGAACAAACATACTACGTATTATAAAGGTAGACACTAGAAATTAAGTGTATTTGGAGGTAATGATATTAGCACTTGCATGTGGGCGGTTTTGTCATTTGTGTAACACACACCCACCCACCTTAAATCACTGCAAGTTGTAAGTTGTAATGAGCCTTTCAATGGTCTAACCGCTATGAATGGAAGTTAAACTATTTTTAAGGGTAGCCCTTGTATAGGTTTGATGCTCGTGTAGTTGGTTTTTCTTCCTACTAAGTTGGGTTGGCTGCATGCTATGAAAGTGTACATGGAGTTAGCGAGATCTGTTATAGCTTGTGGGTCATGTGCAATTATTTATTGATTGGATTGTTCAATAGATCTGTTTGGAATCACCGCATAAGCCCTTTTTTGTTAGTTCTAAAAGAGCTTCTCCGTTAGGTTTGCCTTTATTAAGTTTTGATCTATTGAGTTGGCTTGTTAGCTTAGTAAGTTCAAAATCCCACTTAGATGTCACAAGCAGGGCCTTTTATGTTTTATAGACATAAATCAT
The DNA here is from genome assembly GCA_019973895.1 of Chrysanthemum seticuspe. Lineage (NCBI taxonomy): Eukaryota > Viridiplantae > Streptophyta > Magnoliopsida > Asterales > Asteraceae > Chrysanthemum > Chrysanthemum seticuspe. The sequence continues at coordinate 245,987,823 of BPTQ01000003.1, read as the reverse complement.
CTACGATTAAGCAATTTCTTAAGCTAATTTGTTTACAGACGTAAAAATAAAACTGTATGATTATTCTCACTGAAAGTTGTTATTTATTGAATTTCTCAACTGGCTTGTCGTTTTGAGCTTTTTGAATTAGTAGTGGTCACATGTTGGCTGTAAACTTATCAAACTTTTGGCAATCAACAGGTACATTCAAGCTTTTATGATCTACACATGACTAATACAAATATGTCAACGGAATCCTCGGTTGTCTACAAACAGATTCAAGAGATACTTGGAAGCTATTATTCCGGAATGCCATTGTTAGCTAATTGGTCTTGTTTAGAGAGAAGTTACTGGGTAAAGTTCAAAAAATCACTGCCGTATCAGTCCTTAGGTGTGACAACTCTTGATGAGCTCCTTGATAAGATGGGCGACATGGTGGTGGTGTTTGAAGACCTACAAAAAAAGATGAAATATGTGATGTCTGCTCGTATGGTAGAAACCAGACAAAAACTCTATCTGAAGCCTGATGTTCAAGAATTATTCAATAGGCATTGTGGTGAAATCAAGTTCGATTCTTTTGAGGATTTTTTCAAGGAACATTGCGGTCTCAAATTGAACTATCATTTCTATGGTTTGACCAATCTTGATCATCTTTGTGAAGCCTTGAAAGATATTCTGGAGGTGGATTTCGATTGCTCAGGAGTGAAGGTGATAAAGGCGGTCAAATGGTACAATTTAAGAAAAAGGAAGTACTGGAGATGATGGTGATGATATTTTACTTTCTCGATCTTTGGGTAAAAGTATTTTTGTTGGAACGTTTCAGAAGCATGCTTCTATCTTAGTTTTATCAGTTCAAATGATTATCATACTTCCATGTCAAACTTATCTGTCTATGTTTTCAAACCTTGTTGGATCGTTTCAGACTCCTCGTTTTGTTGATTCAATTGAAAGTTTTATTTAGAAACCCGTGGCATCTTATTTCGTCAAAATAAATGTTTGTTTTTATGCCTAGTCATAAAACTGGATTTACAATAGTCACTATTCTGAATAATCACTATGGAGTTGCAACCGTGATAAGGCCTACTTTTAGTTTACCATTCATCTGGTTGTCAATGGCTCAGGTGAAGTCATGTTGTCAAATGGCATTCAGGTTTTCGTTAAATTTCATTATTTCAATGTATCAATGAAAGCGCATGTTCCTTCTGTATTAATTATAAAAAAATAAACAAGTCTTCCTGATCCAACTTCAATATGCCATTTTCAGTATATTTTCTTTCAATTGTTCATTGCTTCATCGCAGCACTAGAGGATGTAACAACAATGTCAAATTGAGCTAATGCATATCACCACTGTACAATAATACCGCTGCTAGCCACCTTTTATATCCAGAGCATCCATCTCGAATTGAGGCCATTATCCCTCATTCCCTCCTGATGGCAAAATTCATCATCAAGTTAAGCAAGATCATAAACCCATCTTGAAGGACACTCCTTAAGATCCTTGAAGCAAAGACAAAAAATAAATAAATATGTGTCGTACTATTATATAACCAGTTCAAGGTAATATCAATCGCCGAAGATTTGACTTTTGAATATCTTCTTTGTCTATCAGTTTTGTGTAGTTAGTCTTTGCTCTATGCTCCTTGCTGCAAGCATTACATCTGTAATATTGATATCTATTCAACCTTTAATACTTTCAGAATCTAACTGCGGTATGTGGTATTTTGCATCGGAGCAATGACTTTTTGATAGGGGTGAGCAAAACAAACCGAAAAAATCGAAACCGAAAAGAAAAAACTGACCGAAACTAATAACCGATGGTTTGGTTTTTACTTTTTCAGAAACTGAAAAATGCGGTTCGGTTTTGGTTTTCGTCAAAAAACCAAATCGCAAAAACTGAACTAAACCGAATCGATTTTATTATATAAAAAATATCTAATTAATATAATATGATTAAATAACTTAATAAATAAATTTTATAAATTCGTATTCATTTTGTGAGTGGATTTATAATATATTATCTTAACGTTTATATTTATATGTGTGTTTGTCGTGTCGCGTGTTTTGTGTGAATATATCAATAAATATTCGATAATGATTATAATACGTGTATGTTCACTTGTATGAGTATGTCTCATTTATATGTTTGTAATTGTAGAATTATGCAATAAACATTATTATGCTTAGATTGAGGCCATACCCAAATATTAACGGTTAGAAACCGAAAAACTGAACCGAAACCGATAACAAACCGAAAAAACCGAACCGCAAAAAACCGAACGGTTTCAGTTTTGGGTTCTACAAAAACCGAACATTGTGGTTCGGTTTCGGTTTTAGCCAAAAACCAACCCAAACTTTTTGATACTAACATTTTGCATTGGAGAAATGACTTTTTGATTTCTATAATACATTTCAACATTTGATGCATTGCTCATGCTTTAAGGACCACCACCAACATCATTTCCAAAAATTTGAAATGCATAGACATGTATTTTGATGAAGTAAATGTGTAAAATTAATAACTTGTGTAAACTTAATATTTTTAAGATTTTTAAAATTAAAAGTTTGCAAACAATAGATATGGAAAAGAAAAAAAGGAACATTTACTAACTTTGCTTTAAATAAACATGTAGAACAACAAATCTGCTGTAGCACAATTCAGTATTCTTGAATCCAAGAGTTAGGGGCGAGCATGGTGGAGATTGGTGCGAATGGTTTATGCGGTTTGGTTTTGCGTTTTATTGGGTCAAAGTTTTTTTTTTATTTTTAATTTTAACAAATAAAAATGGTGTAAGCAATAAAAAAGAATTATGGCTGGCCCATGCAGGTATCGAACCTGCGACCTTCGCGTTATTAGCACGACGCTCTAACCAACTGAGCTAATAGGCCTTTATTGATACATTTCCCTACTTCATTTATAAAACTACTACCCCTTACTTACAAAAGCAGTATATAATAGGGTTTGTTACTTGGATCCACCATTGTTACAAGAAAGAAAATGGTGAAACCAACAGCAGCAGCAGCAGCGACGACGAAAGATGACGCTCAAGCTCTAATTAAGTCACTAGGATCTGCTTATTCAGCTACACCTACTAATCTCAAGGTTTTTTTTTTTTTTTTTTTTTTTTTTTTTTTTTTTTTTAATTTAATTTATTTTGTGCCCTACTAATGATGTGATGATTGAATTAATTGCAGATTATAGATCTGTATGTTTCATTTGCTGTATTCACTGCTCTTATTCAGGTATTACTTTATTTATTATTTATAGATCTAATTATGATCTAATGTTGTTGTTGCGCGTCTTATTTGATGTATGTGTTAGTTAAATTTTACTAGTTCTAAGGGTTTAGCATTTTAAATATAAAGCTTGTTTAAACGCTAAATGCTACTCTAAGAAGCGTTACGCTATTGCTTCCTGCCACTGCTAGTTTTGCCAAACACGCCCTAGGATTCTTAGGTTTAGCACCAAGTTTGGGAGATTGGTGAATTTTCAAGCAGTTACTTATGGACGGTTGATTGATTATTTGAAGAAAGGATATTAGTTTCATACATTAGTAACATTGGTGTTTGGTGTTAAATATGGAGGGATAATGGAAAACTATCTTCCCAGTTATTATGATATTATAGTAGGTTAAAGTTTAACCAGGATCTTACGGTGCGTTTAGTTCTGTGTTTAAAAAAGCGCGCCTTTTTGCGCCTAAGGCGTGAGGCGAGCCAAGGCAGTAAGGTCATCGCAACTATTATGTTTTGTAGAGAATTTGATGGGAAAGTTTGATTTGAACGCATTCTCTATTTTCCTTGTTTGTTACAAAACATTTTGTGGAAAACAAGGGTGTCTCCTTTATAACTAAACACACCCTTAGTGTTTTACTGTTTAGTGTTTACTGTTACATATAGCTATGTACTACTGTACAAGTCAAGGGTGTAACGAGATGAGTACTGAAACGTTTAGAAATTGTGAAAAAGAAGCATAGTGAATCATATGACTGAGGCCCCAGGCTAGCAACTTCATTGATCATCCAAACTGTCTAAATATTTTGTCTTTTCACCAGCTTTGTCAGTAAGTTTTGAGCGTTAGCTTATATAAGATAATAGTAATATCAAGGGGTATGCAACAATAGTACTTGTGCACCGATTAGTAATTTGCTCATATTAATGCTCTGTGATGACTGATGAATCTTTATGTTATAGTTTCAACTCTTGTAGAAGAGATTATGTCTACTTGCTGGTCACAAGAGGGATATAGGCCAGTGATTATTTGGCTTGATGAGGTGTTAAATAATGAGTAGCAAATGGCTATAGGCCAGTAAGCTGCTTTTATGCTGATGGTCATGATTCAGATGGCACGTAGTGTTGTGCTTTTTTACTTTGATAACACCTTTTTAGGCAATAAATTTTAGGCTCAAATACAGTGGTATTTGATTACCTTTAGCGAACTACTTGTGTGCTTGACTAGGCAGAAATGATAGGGAACTCTTGTTTCAAGATAGAACAGAAAAATAACGAGGGCGCATTATCATTTATCATTTTTATCTATCAATTAAGGTTTTTTTTAGATTCAATCATGGAATTTTACTTTGTTTTTACCTATTACCAGGTGGGCTACATGGCAGTTGTTGGTTCCTTTCCATTCAACTCCTTCCTCTCAGGTGTGCTTTCTTGTGTCGGGACAGCCGTCCTTGCTGGTAAGCTTATGTGCAGTCAACATTACAAGTAGACATGCTTCATTTTAATTAGGGTTCAGTGTCTTAAAAAATCATATATGTTATCCTTTTGGCTGCAGTTTGTCTCCGTATCCAAGTAAACAAAGAAAACAAGGAATTCAAGGTACCTTTCGTGTTTCTCTTTGGCTATGTACTTTTATATATTTTGATTGAGATAGCATTGTTAGAGTGTTAGTAGGGTAGCAAAATGGGCGGGCCACTTGGGGTAAGTTACGGTTTGAAACATCTTGAATCAAAAGTTTATATTATCAATAAATAATTTATGTCTCAACACAAAAATTATATGATTACTTTAGAATCCAACTTTTTAGAAAAAGAATTGATTTTGGAGGTTTTATGCATCACAAATGAGCTTTGGTGACTTTTTGACCCATTTTCTTATTAGCTACTGTTTTCATTTGATCAGTTCTGAGATAATACATAAACCTGAATTGACTCAGTTCTGAATTAATGGGTCAAATTTGCCACGTCTTTGTTCTATTGAATCCCTTGGAATATTCCTGAAATTAGTATTCCTGACTTCCCTGTATTGTTGGTACATCTCTTTACTCAGTTACATCTGATATTCATTTATGAAATTGTTGCAGGATTTACCTCCCGAGCGTGCTTTTGCTGATTTTGTTCTTTGCAATTTGGTCTTGCATTTGGTGATCATGAACTTCCTTGGATAACTTGTGTTCTCAGTTTATTACATCAAAAGATTATATGACTAAAAGTTTTGTTATCGAGGATTCACTGAATATTTCTAGGCCCTTGCTACATGATGATGCTTAATATGTGCAACATCCAAACCTGTTTAATTTACGAAAGAAGAACCTTTTATATCACTGCTACTAGTTTACCAATGTTCAAGTGTTTGCATGGATAAATCTTAGATCATGTCAACTTGAACTTGTTTGTGTCAACATTAGGCTATGTTTGTACTAGTGACCTATAACGGCAATTCGAATATAAGCCATTTTTCTGTAGAATTTCTATCCTAATGCCAAAAAGTTTCGAAGATAAAGATAAAACTTGCCCATGTGTATTTTTCCGGTTTTATTAGAGTATTATTCTGATTTATAGGCAAAACTGTATTTCTGGTGAATTCTTATGGGCAACAGTTTCTAGCAACTTGCCCATGTGATCTTGGTGGTGGTATCTTGTTGGAACTTGGAAGGCCGGCACGCTTTTCCAAGTTGGCATGCTAGTTAGGTTATCCATATGGTCTTTGGATATATACTTTTGATGTATATTCTTTTAATGTTATGAGCAATTTTTGTTGTTTATGCAAAATGACTTTTTTTTACAATAATGTCCCATGGGCGGAGACTGAATCCAAGTTTCCATACAATACGTGTTAGATCATGACCTCTTTGCCAGCCGCACGGCTAAGATGAAGTTGTTGACGCGCATATGCAATGTAAAACATGGGTAGAGAAAACAAGCATGTGAAGTTAGTTCATGGAAACATGACTTGATTCATGAAGTCCAGAAAACTTCAGCGAATTGACTTCCCCTAATGGATCGATAAAGTTAGACTCTTGTCACTAATTGCTGTAAACTAGTTGCCAACTTCTCCATATAAAGGAATGTTTACCACTTTATCTAATGTTATGAGAAAAATTAGTACGCAACCTTATGCCAAAGCTTGTAGTATATATATATACAGTACGTTGATTACTTTTTACTTTTTTTTTTTTGTTGACATTTTTCGGTCTTGAAATTGGATTAAACGAGAGCATAAACGTACATGGAACCATATATGCTGGTATGGATAAATTCTGTCTGAAACCACAGAGAATAATGAGTCGAGCAGGTGGCTGATCACCAGTCCTTCCATATCAAGCATAATAAACACACGCCTATGTCTTGTAACATGGAATTTTAAATTGCAGAGAAAAAATCCATGTGGTTTACGAGGCACTCCCGAAAATCCCATTCTGCCCGCCCATGCTCATATAACTACAATACAAGTCACTACCAACACTTTTTATCTTACACATGCTAGAAGACACAAACCAGCATCTCATTGCAATGTCAATACTTTCTCCTTCATTTTGCATCACAAATCCTAGGCTTAATTCAATTTCACCCCGTGTTCGCTCTGTTTTGCTCCGGTTTTCTACGGGGAAAATATCCGGAAGCATGACCGATGTAGTGACAGATACGAAGTTGTCAACTCTGCGATCGGTTGTTGCTTCTGAGACACGTCAGTCTAGTACATTTCTTGATGCTCGCTCTGAACAAGGTATACTGATTCTGCTTGTGCTCTTGACATTATTTAAACTAGCTTTTGAATAATTACGTGTTTATGTTTCATATTTAGTGGTATGTTAATGTGAACTTGTGGTATACTAAAGTATGAGTACACAATATATAAATTTAATGCATTTTATATTTAGTTTTATTTTAATGCGTTCGTCTATAGACATCGTAAGGGATAAAAAGCAAGCAGTTGTGGAAAGAAGACTCACACAACTTTAGTGTTGCATTATAGAAGCCGTTAACTAGTACAAGTCAAAGTATATAATACTCCGTAGTCTGTACTATTAGTAGCAGCAGTCATCATTTTAGTGGTGCGGTGATGGAACAAGTCATAGTCGTAGAAGTAGCCACTGCTGCCAATAATAATGGCATTTTAAAGTATTAGTTTCTACCATCGAAGAGTTTCTGATAATAAAATGAACAACGATCTTGCTTACAATACAATTCAGCTGCCTTTAAGTATGTCTTAGGTGTCCCTAATTGTGATACAGGTGGTATGTTCTTTGCATATAACTGCGAATTTGATTTTCTAGTTATATTATTAATCCTGGCAGATCTGCTTTGTGGAATCCAAAGAGAGATGGAAGCTGGTACACTGCCAAAAGTTGTTGCTCGATTGATGGAGGAGCTGTATCTGAACTACAGAAATGCAGTAAATTGTTTTTATTGTTCTTGCTGTACTATTCCTTTAGTTGTAGTGTAGTCTTTTGAGTGACTGGCTTATACTTATGATCTTATACTCAACTTATACGTAATTGATCTTATGATCTTATAGTCAACCGAATATTGTAACCATAGAGTAGATGTAACTTCAACGTACGCAGTTATAGGAACAAATGCCTCCTTACGAGTTACCTTGTGCGCTTTTAGTGAGCCTTAACTTTGTTGTTTATGATATATGGGTATATGAACAAAGTGGACACATTAATTATCCTTTGAATTTTTCTATGTAGAGTATGTTTCTTGAGTAGCTGTTTTCACTCTTATTGTACTTCTAAGTTTATCTGATGTCGGCTAAATTATATGATGGCATCTCATTTAAGAGGCACACATTCTTTTAGAGTCGTGTGCTGTCATTGCTGTAGCTATTTAGGAAATAATTTCAGTCACATCCTGCTGGAGGTTCATTGTCCTCAGCCACGTTAACATTCTCATTACACTCTTCCTTTTCAGGTGTTCCAAAGTGGACATCCTGGTGCAGAACATATTGTCCTAACCAACATGAGTTTAGCATTGGATCGCATTTTGTCAGACGTGAAGGTTTGACTTGATGATGCATACCTTGATGTCTGGCTTGCAGCGTTTTTATGCTGTAACTATTTTATCAATATTTTTTATCGGAATATGGTACTAAATTGCAGGATCCATTTGAGTTCTCACCATATCATGAGGCTATCCGAGAACCTTTTAACTACTATATGTTTGTCCAAAAATACATCCGCCCTTTAATCAATTTCAGGTTAGTTCACAATCTTTGTGTCATGATAGCGTTCACTTAGATATTTCATACCATGTGACAAGGCAAAACAACATAACGCACTTTTAAAGAATGTAGCTCTCGCAGATATTTCATAATAGCCTTGGCCCCTGTCATAAATTGTCTATTTCTTTACAACAAACTTTACTAATAACTTTTTCCGTTTCAAATTGTATAATAACTCGTAATTGCTTGTCAGGGAGTCATATGTTGGCAACATTTCGCTTTTCTACGAGATGGAAGAACAACTCAAGCAGGTGCTAGCTTGTCACAATCATCTTTACTTTAAATGACTATCTGGTATGTAGAAGCGCTATTCCTTTCGCATACACAAATAGCCTCTGAGGAAAATGAACCTTTTGATAAAATTTTCATCAGTCAAACCTACTACATGTTTATTTCTTCTGTAAGAAAATAATGTTATGAGAGAAGTCTAATATTTGCTTTGTATATTAAGGGCGAGAATGTGATATTGATATCAAACCACCAAACTGAAGCAGATCCAGCTATTATCGCCTTGCTGCTCGAAACCACAAGTCCTTATATATCTGAGAACGCAGTAAGCTTTTCTTTACTTTAAAACCGTGTTTTATAAAAGTGTTATATGAGTCGGTCATTTTAATACCACAATTCAGATCTATGTCGCAGGTGATAGAGTTTTAACAGATCCCCTTTGCAAGCCTTTCAGCATGGGCAGGTGGTCATAGTGTCATACACCTATTCTTCCGCTGTAATAATTATGTTCTGCAATGTTTGTCCTGACTACTTTTAATAACTTACACTTATCAACCTTATGTTGGCTTAGGAATCTGTTATGCGTGTATTCGAAGAAGCATATGAATGATGTTCCCGAGCTTGCTGAAATGAAAAGGATGGCGAACACAAGAACTTTGAAGGAGATGGCTTTGCTTTTGAGGTATCTACTAGTTTTGTTTGCATTCAGCTTCAAGGTACCTTTTGATGTTTGGCAGATGTTTGAAGTTACACTGACGTTTCTAAAGGATGTTATTGAAGCTTTGCTTAACGATTCCTATTTACATCTAGGGGTGGATCCAAGTTAATATGGATTGCAGCAAGTGGCGGCAGGGACAGGCCAGATCCCATCACAAATCAATGGTTTCCGGTATGATATTTAGCATATATGGATAATGGATACCAATAAAGATATTAAATGTTGGAAAGTATTAATAATTATGTTACTTGCATCAGGCACCATTTGACGCCTCTTCTGTGGACAACATGAGAAGACTTGCGGAGCATGCTGGTGTGCCAGGCCATATATATCCTTTAGCTTAGCCCTACTGTGTTATGATATTATGCCCCCTCCTCCCCAGGTTTCTTACTAATTTAGATTATTTTTCTTCTACTTGTAACTCCATTCAGCTGTAAGTATTAAAACTGCATTTGAATAGGTCGAGAAAGAAATTGGAGAGAGACGAGTGATCTCTTATCATGGTGCCGGTTTATCAGTCGCCCCCAAAATTGATTATAATGAAGTTACTGCCTCTAGTGGAGGCCCTGAGGAGGTTTGTGCTACATAATTACGAGTCTTCATTTCTAGTAAATATGAATATATCTCGCTTGTGCCACTTTTCTTATGGTCATATTCTAACGAGGCTTGTCTATGTTGCAGGCTAAGGAAGCTTATTCACAAGCACTTTATGATTCAATATGTCAGCAATATAACGTGCTAACAACTGCGGTACATGGAGCACAGGGCTTAGAAGCGTCAACCACAAGTGTCTCACTGTCACAACCGTGGCAATTACTCAACTAGATTGCACTTTCACTCGTATGTCCCTACAGGTAAGACTTTCTAATTTTAAAATGCGAATCTGTCTCATTTGCTTATTCTTATTCCAAGCTTTAATATCTAGCAGAATATTCTTCAGATATAATTTGTCAAAAACAGATTTCACAAATTTTTCATAATATCATTTATTCTGTGCTCCAATATGTGAATCAATAAAGGTCGGCGTTCATCTTCAAGGTACATGCGGCCGTCTACAGCTTCTGATGCAAAATGCCGAAGTACTTGTTAGACAATTCTACAGCACACCATGTTGTATTTAGGACTTTTATATGGTATCTATGACGTGACTTTTATAAATACAAGTCTTAAACTTTTTAAGTTTACACATCTTGCTACATTTAATTATCTTTAAAACCAAACTTTAAAATTCACTATATACACATTACTTAATAGATGTTACAATGATAAAATATAACTACTATAAAAATTTAATATATTCATAGTTTGAAATTATAACTCTAAAATTTGAAGATAATAATGTTACATATTATTATATTAACCTCTTCACCATCTTACATCACAAGCACACAACCAAAGAATTGAAGACTATCCATTATCATCGAAAAACATCGTTTACAATAAAAAAGAAAAGAAAAGCAAGAGATCACCTCTAAATATAGTACTCGCCCTCGCTGCTTTGCGCGGGTACCATGCTATATAATTACAAAAATTTGAGAAGGATATTGTCGTAATTATAAAAGTGAGAAGGATACTGATGTAATATTTAACTTTAGTAAGGATATATATGTAATTGCTCAAAAATCTGTATAGCAGTATCGAGATCTCTTCATCAAGGATATCGTTGAATCAATTCAATAAATTATTAATGGCAAGACTTTTGAGGTGTGCACATTCTCCTTTATTACCATCATCGTAGAAATAGTTGATCCTTCGTCTCTTTTCGTTATATTATACGTACATTAATCTTACTAGCCGGGTACCCTGCAATATAATTATTTGGGTTCGCATGTTATGTGAAAATAGTTACGACATCAACGTAGTCTTCTTTGGTTGTGTGCATGTGATGTAAGATGGTGAAGAGGTTAATATAATAATATGTAACATTATTATCTTCAAATTTTAGAGTTATAATTTCAAACTATGAATATGTAAATTTTTATAGTAGTTATATTTTATCATTGTAACATCTATTAAGTAATGTGTATATAGTGAATTTTAAAGTTTGGTTTTAAAAATAATTAAATGTAGCAAGATGTGTAAACTTAAAAAGTTTAAGACTTTTATTTATAAAAGTCCTAAATACGTCATAGATACCATATAAAAGTCCTAAATACAACATGGTGTGCTGTAGAATTGTCTAGCAAGTACTTCGGCATTTTGCATCAGAAACTGTAGACGGCCGTATGTAACCTGAAGATGAGCGTCGACGTTTATTGCTTCACATGGAGCTCAGAATATAAGCACCTTTGTGAACGTATTGCTTTATCTCTGGTTGAGTAATGTATTCTGTACACCAAGGTTCTGTAAATTAAAAAAAAAAAAAAAAAAAAAAAAAAAAAAAAATAGTATTTGAAATAAATGATATTATGAAAATTTGTGAAATCTGTTTTTGACAAATTATATCTGAAGAATATTCTACTAGATATTAAAGCTTGGAATAAGAATAAGCAAATGAGACAGATTCGCATTTTAAAATTAGAAAGTCTTACCTGTAGGGACATACGAGTGAAAGTGCAATCTAGTTAAGTAATTGCCACGGTTGTGACAGTGAGACACTTGTGGTTGACGCTTCTAAGCCCTGTGCTCCATGTACCGCAGTTGTTAGCACGTTATATTGTTGACATATTGAATCATAAAGTGCTTGTGAATAAGCTTCCTTAGCCTGCAACATAGACAAGCCTCGTTAGAATATGACCATAAGAAAAGTGGCACAAGCGAGATATATTCATATTTACTTGAAATGAAGACTCGTAATTATGTAGCACAAACCTCCTCAGGGCCTCCACTAGAGGCAGTAACTTCATTATAATCAATTTTGGGGGCGACTGATAAACCAGCACCATGATAAGCGATCACTCGTCTCTCTCCAATTTCTTGCTCAACCTATTCAAATGCAGTTTTAATACTTACAGCTGAATGGAGTTACAAGTAGAAGAAAAATGATCTAAATTAGTAAGAAACCTGGGGAGGAGGGGGCATAATATCATAACACAGTAGGGCTAAGCTAAAGGATATATATGGCCTGGCACACCAGCATGCTCCGCAAGTCTTCTCATGTTGTCCACAGAAGAGGCGTCAAATGGTGCCTGATGCAAATAACATAATTATTAATACTTTCCAACATTTAATATCTTTATTCGTATCCATTATCCATATATGCTAAATATCGTACCGGAAACCATTGATTTGTGATGGGATCTGGCCTGTCCCTGCCGCCACTTGCTGCAATCCATATTAACTTGGATCCACCCCTAGATGTAAATAGGAATCGTTAAGCAATGCTTCAATAACATCCTTTAGAAACGTCAGTGTAACTTCAAACATCTGCCAAACATCAAAAGGTACCTTGAAGCTGAATGCAAACAAAACTAGTAGATACCTCAAAAGCAAAGCCATCTCCTTCAAAGTTCTTGTGTTCGCCATCCTTTTCATTTCAGCAAGCTCGGGAACATCGTTCATATGCTTCTTCGAATACACGCATAACAGATTCCTAAGCCAACATAAGGTTGAAAAGTGTAAATTATTAAAGAAAGTCAGGACAAACATTGCAGAACATAATTACTACAGCGGAAGAATAGGTGTATGACACTATGACCACCTGCCCATGCTGAAAGGCTTGCAAAGGGGATCTGTTAAAACTCTATCACCTGCGACATAGATCTGAATTGTGGTATTAAAATGACCGACACATAAACCATTTTCATAAAACATGGTTTTAAATTAAATAAAAGCTTACTGCGTTCTCAGATATATAAGGACTTGTGGTTTCGAGCAACAAGGCGATAATAGCTGGATCTGCTTCAGTTTGGTGGTTTGAGATCAATATCACATTCTCGCCCTTAATATACAAAGCAAATATTAGACTTCTCTCATAACAATATTTTCTTTACAGAAGAAATAAACATATAGTTTCTTTGACTGATGAAAATTTTATTAAAAGGTTCATTTTCCTCAGAGGCTATTTGTGTAGCAAAACTGCAGGTATGTGAAAGGAATAACGCTTCTGCATACCAGATAGTCATTTAAAGTAAAGATGATTATGACAAGCTGGCACCTGCTTGAGTTGTTCTTCCATCTCGTAGAAAAGCGAAATGTTGCCAACATATGACTCCCTGACAAGCATATACAAATTATTATACAATTTGAAACAGAAAAAGTTATTAGTAAAGTTTGTTGTAAAGAAATAGACAATTTATGACGGCCCAGGATAAGTAAAAATGATGAATCATTAAATGGTTTTTCCAGGAAACCATACTCGATTTGATCTGGGGGCATTGGCGTGTTAGGCTAGACTAAACCAATGTCATTACCATATTTAGTAATATCCAAGTGGGAGCTGAAAGGTTTTATGGATATTTAAATATACGTATGTCCGGATTCGAACTCGAGACTTCGGGACTGCACACATTACGTATGAGAATTGATGTTAAATAATTAATATATATAAAATGTTATTATTATTAATTATTAGTCACAAAATAAATACTTAACGGTAGTTAATATTTAACAAGGTTTGGCTAACGGTCGTTAAATGTAAACTTAAAGGACTAGAGAAGAAATTATAAGTCGGGAAAGATCTAGAACCCCTTTGGGTTGCTTTGGCCGATCGGTTGGGGTTCCCTAACCCAACCCACACATTAACTTGTCCTCCAAGATTAGTTACCTATAAATACAATCCCATTGTATTCATTCTAAAGCTAATCTTGGTGACTTGCAAACCTAATTTCTCTCATTCTCCCTCTTTCTTGTGTGTGGCCGGTCGAACACCCCACCCCATAGGGTTTCGATTTGCTTAACTCAAGTTTAAGTATTTGGTTTGCTTCGTGATCAAGAACCTAGCTTTTCACTTCAATTCGCTAATAGTACGTGTGTACAAGAACGAAGGACAAGCACACTTGTGTTTGTGAATTCCTTGGTGGTCGATTTTTGGTGGGTCGAATTTGGTGAAACCCTAAGTTAGGGTTTTGGGTTTTGATTCTTGTTCACATTACCGTTTGGTTCTTGTTTTGCTAAAAGGTACGCGTTTTCTTATTCGGTTAATTAATATACATATATTATTCATTATACTTCTGCTGCATGCTTTGATGATGTTTGTTTGATTTTATAATTGTTATGATTATTAAAACCCAACAGTGGCATCACGAGCCGTTAATATGATGTAATTAATTACCGAAACACATAAAAATTGAATCTTTATGATTATTGCATGCTTTTAATGGTTTCTAGGGTTTTGAAATTGGAAACCCTAATTTTTTTATTAGGGTCGATTACCCTATTTTTTATTTAATTAGGTTTTAATTTTTGTAAAACTTGTAGAAACCCTAGGATTGCATGCTAATTTTATGTAGTTATTATGAATAAATTGTTATGTGCCATGTAATATGCGGAATTGTTATGCGGAATCCATGGTGGAACATGCATGTTTTGCCATAGAGTATTGTTTGTAATAAATTGTTTAGTGATATACACATGTTTTATTTATTTGATAATTATTGAATTGGGGAAGACCTCAATTATACTAATAAAAATTCGTTATGTGCTATTTGGTATACTATTAACTTTGGCTTACGCAATCGACTTGTCGATGTATGTGGCTCATCTACTTGTAGGTGAAAGCCCTAGTTAATGTATGCATTATTTTACGCCTAGAATTGTTTATTAGGTTTTATAGAAATAATTATGCATGCGGCTAATTGTTTTTACATATGTTAAATTGTTTAGTTATATGTTTATATTAATTTGAGTTTGTTTAATTTTTATTAAAGTGCTTTTTTGTTTATATATTGTTTGACATGTTAGTAAGCAAAAAGGGTTTTTTTGAATAGAAAATTAAATGGACTAAATAATAGCGAAACTGATTTGTTATCTAAGTAATAATTCTTAAACTTTTAATCGATTGATGCGACTGTACTAAATGGTTAGAACGGCTCACCGACTAGAACAAACTATAAAGGGGTTAATAAAGAAGTGTGCACAGTCACACTGAAAGGATGTCTAAGGTTATGCTTTTGCGCTTACCTGGTCCTCTGCTCCCTGTGAGTTCGATTGGAGCTACCTAGTATAACCATTCAATGTACGAAGCATCTTAGTGCAAAGTTGTAAGTTTCTCAACGCATCGATTAAAACTTTGTAGAATTTAATCTTAGCAATTAAAATTTTATGTAAGTTTTTCGAAAATTTTATGCTATAAAGTTGTATGCATGCTTCTTTATACATAAGTTTTGATTACACGTCAAAATTTGTACCCTTTAAAATTTAAGTTTATGTCATCTAATGATATGAAACACTTGAATTTGTAATTTAGTTATGTGAGACCTTGATCAAGATTACAATAACAATGTGAATTTTTTTGTTGTGTGAGACCTCAACTTAATTATTTGCAGTTTCTAAATTAGACAACTTAATTAAGTTAGTTAGTGAGACCTATAACTTAAGGCATAAGATGGGATAAAACATGCTTACGTTTTGCATTAATAGTTTTGGCAAAATTGTAAATCCCATAACTTTTGGAATTGAAAACTTGTTTGTCAATTATTGTTTTCCAACAATTACCTATTCTATACTTTCACCACTAGCAGATCAACTGATGTGGTGAAACTATGATAATGAGGATCCAAAATTCAAGGAAAATTCTATGGTTAATATGAATATTGACCAAAGGGTATTTTATTTTCTTGAATGTTTACTTATCGAAAGTACTAACTT
Source organism: Chrysanthemum seticuspe (assembly GCA_019973895.1). Taxonomy (NCBI): domain Eukaryota; kingdom Viridiplantae; phylum Streptophyta; class Magnoliopsida; order Asterales; family Asteraceae; genus Chrysanthemum; species Chrysanthemum seticuspe. Next base: position 245,971,698 of record BPTQ01000003.1, on the reverse strand, counting down.
TTGAACTTTTATTTTCTGTAGAAATGGCTCAAGCTAAATCTACTGCACTAGCCTCGTCGTTCAAATCTATGTTTGATCGAGAGAAATTAACTGGTAGCGCGAATTTCAATGATTGGTATCGGCAACTCAGAATTGTCTTGAGGGTTGCCAAAAGACTAGATTATTTGACTACGCATTGTCCTCCTGAACCTGCAGCAGGTGCTACTGCTGAAGCACGAGCTGCATGGCAATCTGAGTATGACAAGTATAATGAGGTTGCCTGCATTATGCTTGGGAGTATGAATTCAAACTTGCAAAAACAGTTTGAGAATTACTTCCCTAACATCATGCTCGAAGAATTGCAAAGGTTGTTTGAAAAGCCTGTGATTGTAGAACTGTATGATCTGATAGATGCTTTACATAGTTGCAAGCAAGGAGAAGGGAAACCTGTGAGCGCCCACTGCCTGGAAATGACGAGTTACATGGACCAGCTCGGGAGACTCAACTATGTCTACCCCAATGACATACAAATTGGCCTTATCAACAAATCCCTTAACAAGGAGTTTGATGGTTTCGTGCGCAATTACAATATGCATTGCACGGAGAAGACAATCAGTGAGGTACATGCAGTGCTCATTGATTACGAGAAAGGTTTGCCCAAGAAAGCCCCTACACCTGCGGTTCTAACCATCCAAAAGGGTAGGATTTCTAAGCCTAATAAGCCGCTAGCGAACAAGAAGGGAAAGGTAAGGGTAAAGTTGATAAGGGAAAATAAGTTATGGCTTATCAACAAGAACCCAAGAAGTACCCTCCCAAAAAGCGTGAGAATCCCAAGAAGGATCAAGCTTGTCATCACTGCACCGAGGTAGGACACTGGAAGAGGAATTGTCCGCTCTACCTTGATGAGTTGCGCACTAAGAGGTATAAAAATATTGGCACTGTGGCTAGTACTTCAGGTACTCTTTTGATGATAGAATTATTTGCTTTTCCTCATAAAATAAATTCCTGGGTATATGATACTGGATGTGGTATTCACATTTGTAATACATTGCAGGGACTTAGAGGTGCAAGGAAGCTCGCCTATGGACAACAATACCTGCACGTGGGTAATGGAGCACATGCAGTCGTTGAAGCTATAGGCACGTTTAATTTAGTTTTACCTTCGGGTTTAGTATTGTCTTTGAACGATTGTCATTACGTACCTTCTATTGTTAGGGGTGTCGTTTCTGTTTCCTTGTTAAAAGATATTGGTTTTATTCATACATTTACTGATTATGGAATTTTGGTTTCTTTAAATGGTGTTTTTTACTTTAATGTTATTCCAGTAAATGGTGTGTTTGAAATTGATTTGCATGATAATGTGATTGATAAAAATAATTCTGTCTTTAGCATCAATAATAAAAGAATCAAAAGTGATTTGGATTCTTCATTTCTTTGGCATTGTAGACTTGCTCATATAGGCAAGAAACGCATGCAAAAGCTGCAACACGATGGGCTTTTGCAAGACATCAATGATGAATCATTTGATAAATGCGAATCTTGCATATCTGGGAAGATGACCAAGAAACATTTTACAAATAGTTTAGAAAGGGCTTCTGATCTTCTTGGTGTGATACATACTGACGTATGTGGACCACTAAGACATGTGTCAAGGAAGGGTGCTAGCTACTTCTTAACCTTTACTGATGATTTCAGTCGTTATGGTTATGTTTATTTACTTAAACATAAACATGAAGTCTTTGAAACATTTAAGGTTTTTAAGAGTGAAGTAGAACTGCGCCTAGAAAAGAAGATTAAAGCTCTTCGATCCGATAGAGGTGGTGAATATTTAATCCAAGAGTTTAAAGATTATCTAGCTGAGTGTGGTATCGTCCAGCAACTCACTTCTCCATATACGCCACAACAAAATGGTGTATCTGAGAGAAGAAATCGTACATTGTTAGACATGGTGCCATCAATGTTTAATCTTACAACTCTTCCCTTATCCTTTTGGGATTATGCTTTAGAAACTGTTGTTCGCATATTGAATATGGTTCCAACTAAGAAGGTTGATAAGACTCCTTATGAAGTGTGGTATGGGAAAGCTCCCAACTTGTCTTACTTAAAGGTATGGGGTTGTGAGGCGTTTGTTAAACGTGACTCAGCTGATAAGCTACAACAAAGATCTGTTAAGTGTATCTTCGTAGGATACCCAAAGGAAACTATGGGTTACTACTTTTACTTTCCACCTGAAAACAAAGTAATTGTTGCTAGGTATGGAGACTTTCTTGAAAAGGATCTCATATCTCATGAATTCAGTGGGAGAGTTTATGATCTGGAATATGATCAAGAAGATACAACACCTTCTGAAAACACTAGCCAACCTCAGGTAGAACCTGAAAGTCTGAGTGTTCCACCTGAAGTTGAAGTGGTTCCTATTCGTAGATCTGCAAGGACTACGCGTGCACCTGAGCGTCTATGTCTCAACGTAGAAGCTGAGGAAAAATTGTTAGGGGATCTTGGGGAACCTGTTAACTATAAGGCTGCCATGATGAGTCCTGAAAAGGATAAATGGCAAGTCGCAATGAATGGGGAAATGCAATCCATGAGAGATAACGAAGTTTGGATAGAGGTTGACTTACCTCCAAATGCTAAGGTAGTTGGAAGTAAGTGGCTCTATAAGATAAAGACTGACATGGATGGCAATGTACACACCTATAAAGCTCGTCTTGTAGCTCAAGGGTTTACTCAAACTTTTGGGATAGACTACGAGGAGACATTTTCTCCTGTAGCAGACATTAGAGCTATTAGGATTCTTATAGCCATAGCTGCGTACTATGACTATGAGATATGGCAAATGGATGTCAAAACTGCCTTCTTAAACGCTCGCCTAGATGAGGACATCTATATGGCGCAGCCTGAAGGGTTTGTGAATCCAAAATTTCCAAAGCGTGTATGCAAACTTCAAAGATCCATTTATGGGTTGAAGCAAGCATCAAGGAAATGGAACAAGAAGTTTGATGAAGAATTCAAGAAATTTGGTTTCACTCAAAATCTTGATGAGCCATGTGTATATCACAAAGCTAGTGGGAGTAATGTTATATTCCTTATCTTATATGTCGATGACATATTGATCATGGGAAAAGACATTTCAAGTTTACAAGATGTAAAGTCTTATCTTGGAAAGTACTTTTCTATGAAGGATTTAGGGGAAGCAGCATTTATTCTGGGAATCAAGATCTACCGAGATAGATCAAGGCGGTTGATTGGACTAAGCCAAAGTACTTACATTGATAAAATATTGAAGAGATTCAATATGCAAGATTTCAAGAAGGGATATTTGCCGATGCAAGTTGAACATGGCTTAAGTAGTGAACTATGCGCATCAACACCTGAAGAGGTGGCACACATGAGAAAAGTTCCTTATGCTTCGGCTGTAGGATCTATCATGTATGCTGTGAGATGTACAAGGCCTGATGTGGAGTTTGCACAGAATATCACCAGTCTATATCAACAGAATCCAGGTGTGAAACACTGGCAAGCTGTTAAGAACATTCTTAAGTATCTAAGGGCTACAAAAGAAATGTTTCTAGTGTATGGAGGAAATCCAGATGCAGAACTTGATTTTACAGGTTTTTGCGATGCGTCTTTCCAAACTGATAAAGATGATAAGAAATCTCAAACGGGATACGTCTTTGTCGTTAATGGAGGAGCAGTTGACTGGAAGAGCAAGAAGCAGACAACGACTGCGATGTCTATTACAGAAGCTGAGTACATAGCTCCTTCAGAAGCTGCGATGGAAGCTGTTTGGATTAGGAAATTCATTTTGGGACTCGGAGTAATGCCCTCAATCGAATTACCTTTAAATGTGTATTGTGACAACTCTGCTGCAATAACATTTGCCAATGAGCCTGGAGTCATGAAGGGCGCCAGACATTTTCCTCGTCGATATCACTATGTTCGAGAACAAGTCGAAATAGGTGAAATCAATCTACTCAAAGTTCATACAGATGATAATCTAGCTGTTCCCTTTACGAAGCCTTTGCCAAAAGAAAAACTTACTCACCATGCTGATGGGATAAGACTTCGTTTAGCTAGTAGTTTCATGCAGATCTGTGATTAGTATTTGGATAAAGGATGTTATAAACAAATATTACTTTAATGAAATAAAATAGTTGTTTATGTTATTTTTCATTTTCTTAATATTATATCCTATATTTGCATGTTTAATCCATGAATAACTTATGTTATTCTAAATAGTCCGTTGTCAATCAATGATGCGGGAATGTCATTGAATTAAGACAAATCTGAGTTTTGGTAGAATATACTTAAAGTATATTGATGTGTGAGACATACCAGATTCACATGATATTCAATGAATTGAATATAAGACAGATCCCAATTTTACATGATGTTACTTATGGGTCTTTGTCATTAAGTAAGTCATGAAGTGTTTATCCTCAGACTTGAGATACCAGATAACTAATATGAATGTAGTGCACTTGTGTAAGATTGTTTAACGCTATCCGTAACTGGTAGTTATAAGGACTATTTTTAGAAGTGTTACAAAGTTCATGAGTTATGTTTGTAGTCAAGAGAATTTGTTCATTTGAATTTGTTTCAAAGCATAATACTATATTTGGGCCCCTCGAAGGGTTGATAGTATGTTTGTATGGCCATACCCAAGATCTATCTGGAATACGTTCAGATGTTTTGGTAATCTTGTTCAAATCGAATATAACGAGAAACAAAATATTAACTTATGAAATGACTTGATCCATATTCATAGTTAATGTAGTATTAGTAACAAAAGGATCAGTAAAAATGATGAATCATTAAATGGTTTTTCCAGGAAACCATACTCGATTCGATCTGGGGGCATTGGCGTGTTAGGCTAGACTAAACCAATGTCATTATTATATTTAGTAATATCCAAGTGGGAGCGGAAAGGTTTTAAGGATATTTAAATATACGTATGTCCGGATTCGAACTCGAGACTTCGGGATTGCATACATTACGTATGAGAATTGATGTTAAATAATTAATATATATAAAATGTTATTATTATTAATTATTAGTCACAAAATAAATACTTAACGGTAGTTATATATTTAACGAGGTTTGGCTAACGGTCGTTAAATGTAAACTTAAAGGACTAGAGATGAAATTATAAGTCGGGAAAGATCTAGAACCCCTTTGGGTTGCTTTGGCCGATCGGTTGGGGTTCCCTAACCCAACCCACACATTAACTTGTCCTCCAAGATTAGTTACCTATAAACACAATCTCATTGTATTCATTCTAAAGCTAATCTTGGTGACATCCAAACCTAATTTCTCTCCTTCTCCCTCTTTCTTGTGTGTAGCCGGTCGAACAACCCTCCCCATAGGGTTTCGATTTACTTAACTCAAGTTTAAGTATTTGGTTTGCTTCGTGATCAAGAACCTAGCTTTTCACTTCAATTCGCTAATAGTACGTGTGTACAAGAACGAAGGACAAGCGCACTTGTGTTTGTGAATTCCTTGGTGGTCGATTTTTGGTGGGTCGAATTTGGTGAAACCCTAAGTTAGGGTTTTGGGTTTTGATTCTTGTTCACATTACCGTTTGGTTCTTGTTTTGCTAAAAGGTACGCGTTTTCTTATTCAGTTAATTAATATACATATATTATTAATTATACTTCCGCTGCATGCTTTGATGATGTTTGTTTGATTTTATAATTGTTATGATTATTAAAACCCAACAGTGGCATCACGAGCCGTTAATAAGATGTAATTAATTACCGAAACACATAAAATTTGAATCTTTATGATTATTGCATGCTTTTAATGGTTTCTAGGGTTTTGAAATTGGAAACCCTAATTTTTTTATTAGGGTCGATTACCCTAATTTTTATTTAATTAGGTTTTAATTTTTGTAAAACTTGTAGAAACCCTAGGATTGCATGCTAATTTTATGTGGTTATTATGAATAAATTGTTATGTGCCATGTAATATGCGTATCTTGGGTGGTAATTGTTATGCGGAATCCATGGTGGAACATGCATGTTTTGCCATGGAGTATTGTTTGTAATAAATTGTTTAGTGATATACACATGTTTTATTTATTTGATAATTATTGAATTGGGGAAGACCTCAATTATACTAATAAAAATTCGTTATGTGCTATTTGGTATACTATTAAATTTGGCATACGCAATCGACTTGTCGATGTATGTGGCTCATCTACTTGTAGGTGAAAGCCCTAGTTAATGTATGCATTATTTTACGCCTAGAATTGTTTATTAGGTTTTATCGAAATAATTATGCATGCTGCTAATTGTTTTTACATATGTTAAATTGTTTAGTTATATGTTTATATTAATTTGAGTTTGTTTAATTTTTATTAAAGTGCTTTTTTGTTTATATATTGTTTGACATGTTAGTAAGCAAAAATGGTTTTTTTGAATAGAAAATTAAATTGACTAAATAATGGCGAAACTGATTTGTTATCTAAGTAATAATTCTTGAACTTTTAATTGATTGATGCAACTGTACTAAATGGTTAGAACGGCTCACCCACTAGAACAAACTATAAAGGGGTTAATAAAGAAGTGCGCACAGTCACACTGAAAGGATATATAAGGTTATGCTTTTGCGCTTAACTGGTCGTCTGCCCCCTACCTAGTATAACCATTCAATGTACGAAGCATCTTAGTGCAAAGTTGTAAGTTTCTCAACGCATCGATTAAAACTTTGTAGAATTTAATCTTAGCAATCAAAATTTTATGTAAGTTTTTAGAAAATTTTATGCTATAAAGTTGTATGCATGCTTCTTTATACATAAGTTTTGATTACACGTCAAAAATTGTACCCTTTAAAATTTAAGTTTATGCCATCTAATGATATGAAACACTTGAAGTTGTAATTTAGTTATGTGAGACCTTGATCTAGATTACAATAACAAGGTGAATTTTTTTGTTGTGTGAGACCTCAGCTTAATTATTTGCAGTTTTTAAATTAGACAACTTAATTAAGTTAGTTAGTGAGACCTATAACTTAAAGCATAAGATGGGATAAAACATGCTTACGTTTTGCATTAATTGTTTTGGCAAAATTGTAAATCCCATAACTTTTGGAATTGAAAACTTGTTTGTCAATTATTGTTTTTCAACAATTACCTATTCTATACTTTCACCACTAGCAGATCAACTGATGTGGTTAAACTATGATAATGAGGATCCAAAATTCAAGAAAAATTCTATGGTTAATATGAATATTGACCAAATGGTATTTTATTTTCTTGAATGTTTACTTATCGAAAGTACTAACTTTTAAACTTTTATTTTCTGTAGAAATGGCTCAAGCTGAATCTACTGCACTAGCCTCGTCGTTCAAATCTATGTTTGATCGAGAGAAATTGACTGGTAGCGCGAATTTCAATGATTGGTATCGGCAACTCAGAATTGTCTTGAGGGTTGCCAAAAGAATAGATTATTTGACTACGCCTTGTCCTCCTGAACCTGCAGCAGGTGCTACTGCTGAAGCACGAGCTGCATGGCAATCTGAGTATGACAAGTATAATGAGGTTGACTGCATTATACTTGGGAAAATGAATTCAAACTTGCAAAAACAGTTTGAGAATTACTTCCCTAACCTCATGCTCGAAGAATTGCAAAGGTTGTTTGAAAAGGTTGTGACTGTAGAGCTGTATGATCTGATAGATGCTTTACATAGTTGCAAGCAAGGAGAAGGGAAACATGTGAGCGCCCACTGCCTGGAAATGATGAGTTACATGGACCAGCTCGGGAGACTCAACTATGTCTACCCCAATGACATACAAATTGGCCTTATCAACAGATCCCTTAACAAGGAGTTTGATGGTTTTGTGCGCAATTACAATATGCATTGCACGGGGAAGACAGTCAGTGAGGTACATGCAATGCTCATTGATTACGAGAAAGGTTTGCCCAAGAAGGCCCCTACACCTGCGGTTCTAACCATCCAAAAGGGTAGGATTTCTAAGAACCCAAGAAGTACCCTCTCAAGAAGTTATGGCTAGTACTTCATGTACTCTTTTGATGATAGAATTACTTGATTTTCCTCATAAAATAAATTCCTGGGCATATGATACTGGATGTGGTATTCACATTTGTAATACACTGCAGGGACTTAGAGGTGCAAGGAAGCTCGCCTATGAACAACAATACCTGCACGTGGGTAATGGAGCACATGCAGTCGTTGAAGCTATAGGCACGTTTGATTTAGTTTTACCTTCGGGTTTAGTACTGTCTTTAAACGATTGTCATTACGCACCTTCTATTGTTAGGGGTGTCGTTTATGTTTCCTTGTTAAAAGATATTGGTTTTATTCATACATTTACTGATTATGGAATTTTGGTTTCTTTAAATGGTGTTTTTTACTTTAATGTTATTCCAGTAAATGGTGTGTTTGAAATTGATTTGCATGATAATGTGATTGATAAAAATAATTATGTCTTTAGCATCAATAATAAAAGAATCAAAAGTGATTTGGATTCTTCATTTCTTTGGCATTATAGACTTGCTCATATAGGCAAGAAACGCATGCAAAAGCTGCAACACGATGGGCTTTTGCAAGACATCAATGATGAATCATTTGATAAATGCGAATCTTGCATATCTGGGAAGATGACCAAGAAACCTTTTACAAATAGTTTAGAAAGGGCTTCTGATCTTCTTGGTGTGACACATACTGACGTATGTGGACCACTAAGACATGTGTCAAGGAAGGGTGCTAGCTACTTCTTAACCTTTACTGATGATTTCAGTCGTTATGGTTATGTTTATTTACTTAAACATAAACATGAAGTCTTTGAAACATTTAAGGTTTTTAAAAGTGAAGTAGAACTGCAACTAGGAAAGAAGATTAAAGCTCTTCGATCCGATAGAGGTGGTGAATATTTAAGCCAAGAGTTTTAAGATTATCTAGCTGAGTGTGGTATCGTCTAGCAACTCACTTCTCCATATACGCCACAACAAAATGGTGTATCTGAGAGAAGAAATCGTACATTGTTAGACATGGTGCGATCAATGTTTAATCTTACAACTCCTCCCTTATCCTTTTGGGATTATGCTTTAGAAACTGTTGTTCGCATATTGAATATGGTTCCAACTAAGAAGGTTGATAAGACTCCTTATGAAGTGTGGTATGGGAAAGCTCCCAACTTGTCTTACTTAAAGGTCTGGGGTTGTGAGGCGTTTGTTAAACGTGACTCAGCTGATAAGCTACAACAAAGATCTGTTAAGTGTATCTTCGTAGGATACCCAAAGGAAACTATGGGTTACTACTTTTACTTTCCACCTGAAAACAAAGTAATTGTTGCTAGGTATGGAGACTTTCTTGAAAATGATCTCATATCTCATGAATTCAGTGGGAGAGTTTATGATCTGGAATATGATCAAGAAGATACAACATGTTCTGAAAACACTAGCCAACCTCAGGTAGAACCTGAAAGTCTGAGTGTTCCACCTGAAGTTGAAGTGGTTCCCATTCGTAGATCTGCAAGGACTACGCGTGCACCTGAGCGTCTATGTCTCAACGTAGAAGCTGAGGAAAATTTGTTAGGGGATCTTGGTGAACCTGCTAACTATAAGGCTGCCATGATGAGTCCTGAAAAAGGATAAATGGCAAGTCGCAATGAATGGGAAAATTCAATCCATGAGAGATAACGAAGTTTGGATAGAGGTTGACTTACCTCCAAATGCTAAGGTAGTTGGAAGTAAGTGGCTCTATAAGATAAAGACTGACATGGATGGCAATGTACACACCTATAAAGGTCGTCTTGTAGCTCAAGGGTTTACTCAAAATTTTGGGATAGACTACGAGGAGACATTTTCTCCTGTAGCAGACATTAGAGCTATTAGGATTCTTATAGCCATAGTTGCGTACTATGACTATGAGATATGGCAAATGGATGTCAAAACTGCCTTCTTAAATGCTCGCCTAGATGAGGACATCTATATGGCGCAGCCTGAAGGGTTTGTGAATCCAAAATTTCCAAAGCGTGTATGCAAACTTCAAAGATCCATTTATGGGTTGAAACAAGCATCAAGGCAATGGAACAAGAAGTTTGATGAAGAAATCAAGAATTTTGGTTTCATTCAAAATCTTGATGAGCCATGTGTATATCACAAAGCTAGTGGGAGTAATGTTATTTTCCTTATCTTATATGTAGATGACATATTGATCATGGGAAAAGACATTCCAAGTTTACAAGATGTAAAGTCTTATCTTGGAAAGTGCTTTTCTATGAAGGATTTAGGGGAAGCAACATTTATTCTGGGAATCAAGATCTACCGAGATAGATCAAGGCGGTTGATTGGACTAAGCCAAAGTACTTACATTTATAAAACTCCTTCATCAACCGAGCAACGGATTTTGGCTGGGTACCAGCTTTCATCTCTCGTTGGATTCCACAAAGCAAATCTGCCAGTGATAATAGAACTAGAAAATCAAATTCACAGTTATATGCAAAGAACATATCACTTGTATCACAATTAGGGACACCTAAGACATGCTTAAATGGGTATGATCATTTCCAAAAAGCAGCTGAATTTATTTTAAGCAAGATCGTTATTCATTTTATTATCAGAAATTCTTCGACGGTAGAAACTAATACTTTAAAATGCCATTATTATTGGCAGTAGTGGCTACTTCTATAAGACTCAGACTATTTGTTCCATCATCACACCACTAAAATGAAGACTGCTGCTACTAATATTATATACTTTATGACTACTGTAATAGTTAACGGCTTCTATAATGCAACACTAAAGTTGTGTGAGTTTTCTTTCCGCAATTGCTTGCTTGTTTATCCCTTATGATGTCTATAGACAATAGACAGGTATGTAAACCACAGTTATGTACATGAATTCAAACTCACATTCATCCGTATCTCAGTTAAGATAGCAAAAGCTTTGCCTACTGGATCATAATTTCTATCATTTACCTTTAGTAAACGAAGGCTTTAAGGCATGAAGAATAGCGTGTTGAGCATTAAATTTAAATAGTGTGTATGTTAGAAAATGAGATTGTAATATGTGGTAAACATATCGATTACCTTATTGTAATCTGTAAGTATACTCTCATCTTCAAACAACAGTACTTAAGTCTTTGTGGGTGCAAACGGGTAGACTAACATCTTGATCTGCCACCTCTGAGTGGTATGGATACCTGCTCTGGTTTACCCCAGTCCACAGGCTTGGTACTTGTTGTTTCTTAATTTCAAGTTCTTATTTTTACTGTCTCTTATCTGTTTATTTGCTTTAGCTATTATTTTTCTGTGTTATCTGCTTTCCTTATTGTTTGTATTATGGCTGTTGGTGATGATAATACTGGTGGTGGTGGTGGTTCTTCCACTGAAAAAAGCTTATCTTTTGGTGATGCTTTATATTTTCATCCTAATAATACTAATGGTACTCCTATTATTTCCATCAAACTCACTAGAACATAAAATTTTAAAATATGGAATATGGCCATGACCTTTGCCTTAAGGAATCATAATAAGTTAGGATTTGTTGATGGTACTTGCTTAAGAGATGACTCAAATCCTGTTCTAATCAATGGGATACCTGTAACTCTGTTGTGGTCACTTGGATTCTTAACTCTCTTAGTCCTGAATTGTTTGCTGGTGCTATCTATGCTAAAACTGCTTATGAAATGTGGAATGATCTTAAAGATACTTATGATAAGGTTGAAGGTTCAGCTATCTTTAATTTGCATAAAAATATAAACTTTCTTAGTCAAAGTGGGTCCTCTCTTGCTGATTATTACAACAACCTTAACTCTTTGTGGAAACAATTTGATTCTATGATTAGCTTACCTCCCTGTACTTGTGAGGCTGCAAAACATTTTGAAAAACACAATAAGCTAATCAAATTAATGCAATTTCTTATGGGTCTTGATGACACCTATGTTCCCATCAGAAGCAATATTTTAACCAGATACCCTTTTCCTAATGTCAAAACTGCTTTCTCTGTTGTCTCCGGAGAAGAATCTCACAGAAATGTTTCATCTGGGAATAGCTCTGCTAAACCCAATGCTACTGCTTTTGTTGCAAAAACTTTTGATGGTGGAAAATTTTATGATAACAAAAAAGGGTTTAACAATAACAATTTCAATAAAGGTTCTGGTTTTAATGCTGGCAACAGCTCAAACAATAGAGGACCAAACATGAATCTCAAATGTACTAACTGCAAAAAACCCGGTCACACTGTTGATAGGTGTTATGATCTTGTTTGTTACCCTGCTGGATATGTTAAAAGGAACTTTAATGCTAAACCTGTCACTAGTAACAATGTTTCCACTGATGCTAATCATGTCACTGATAATAGAGCTAGCAACTCTCATGTCTCTTTGTTTAATGAACAGCTCTCCAGACTTATGAGTCTTCTTAATGACAACAATGTGTCTTCTGCTAATGCCAACATGGCAGGTAAACACTTTTCAGGAATTTTCTTTAATGGAAGTGTCAAGTTTAATATAAACTTCAACAAATTTTTTTAATAACAACACAAAAACTTTATCTGGAAACATCAGTCTCGGTTGGATTGTTGACTCTGGTGCAAATCAGCACATGACTGTATCTGCAAATTTTTTAATCAATGTTGTAGACATTTCAAATCTTGGTCTAACTGTTGGACATCCCAATGGCACTCAGGCCTTAATTACAAAAATTGGTGATTTAAAAGTCAATAATAACCTAACTCTTTTTGATGTTCTGGTTGTTCCTAAGTACAATGTCAGTCTGCTGTCTGTTCATAAGATTGCTAGAGACAACAAGATGTTTGTTGGGTTTAATGAATCTAATTGCTATATACAGGATTTACATCAAAAAAGGATTGTGTGGATTGGTAAACAATGCAATGGGTTATATATGTTTGATATTGATTCTACATGTAAGATTACTTCTAATAACTGCATATCTGTTTGTCATGTTTCTAGAAATCTCTGGCATCAAAGACTTGGTCATCCTTCTGACCAAGTCCTGCATATTCTTAAACCCACACTTAAACTTGATAGTTCATCTGAATCTGACCATCTTTGCGATACTTGCAACAAAGCTAAACAAACCAGGGAACCATTCCCTCTAAGTGAACATAAATCAACTAAAATTGGTCAACTTGTTCATCTAGATGTATGGGGACCATATAAAGTCACTAGCAGAGATGGTTACAAATATTTTTCAACTATTGTTGATGACTATTCTAGGGCAGTCTGGGTTTATATGCTTAAGGAAAAGGATGATGTTTATGTTTCCATTGTTAATTTTACTCATATGCTATCTAATCAATTTGAACACAATGTTAAGATATTCAGAAGTGATAATGGGACAGAATTTGTCAATAATAAACTTCAACACTTCTTTCATGACAAAGGGATTTTACATCAAACCTCTTGTGTTTACACACCACAACAAAATGGTATTGCAGAAAGGAAACATAGGCATCTCCTTAATGTGGCTAGATCCCTTATGTTTCAGGGGGAATTACCTCTATATCTTTGGCCTGAATGTGTTCTAACTGCTGCATATGTCATAAACAGGTTACCCTCTTCAGTGTTTTCTGGAAAGTCCCCCTTCTCCCTTGTGTATGGGCATGACCCTTCACTCTCTCACCTTAGAGTCTTTGGCTGCTTATGCTATGCCACCATTCTCAACATCTCTGATAAATTTAGTAGTAGGTCTGAAAAAAGTGTTTTTATTGGTTATTCAAATGAGAAAAAAGGTTATAAGCTTTTAAGTTTAGAAACAAAAAATATCTTTCACTCCAGAGATGTCAAATTCTATGAAACTATTTTTCCCTTCAAAATGAAAAATGCTTTATCAAAACTTTTTGTTGAAACTTATGTGCCTAAAGATTTAAATCACAAAAAAAAAAAAAAAAAAAAAAATTGACTCACAAACAAGTCCCAATGATGAAGGGAGAGTGACATCCTATGATGATGGCACAGTGTTGGGTCATCCTACTAGGGATGATGAACCTGTTGCAACTTACATAGATGAAAATACACACCCTGAGGGCAATGTATCACATGAATCACATCCTGCTGATACATCTTCTGATTCTAATCAGAATTCTGAACAAGAAGAAGGCTTGCCAGCCATTACTGCTAGAAGGTCAACCAGAGTTTCTAAATTGCCCAGTAATCTTAATGACTTTATTGTTGAAGGGAAAGTTAAATATGGTGTTGAAAAGGTTGTTAATTACTCTAACCTTAACAAAGATAATTACTGTTTTGCCTCTAGTCTAAATAAAAGTATTGAACCTACCTGCTATGAAGAAGCTATTCTTGACAGTAATTGGGTTGATGCTATGAATTCTGAAATTGAGGCCTTAAATGAAAATCATGCTTGGGATATAACTGATCTTCCTCCTAATAGAACTCCCATTGGTTACAAATGGATCTTTAAAATCAAATATAAAGCCAATGGTGAAGTTGATAGATATAAGGCTAGATTAGTTGCTAAAGGTTATAACCAAAGGGAAGGAATAGACTATGATGAAACTTTCTCTCCTGTTGTTAAAATGTTTACTGTTAGATGTCTTATTGCCTTAGCTGTGAAAAACAAATGGCCTATTTTTCAACTTGATGTTAATAATGCTTTTCTATATGGAGACCGTGATGAGGATATCTATATGACCATTCCCAAGGGGTTCTGTAATGAAAACAATAAAAACAATGTCTGTAAACTTGTCAAGTCTCTGTATGGGCTTAAACAAGCTCCCAGGAAATGGAATGAAAAACTTGTTAGTGTATTAAAAGAAAATAACTTTGTTCAATCTGTCAATGATCATTCTTTGTTTACCAAAACAGAGAATAACAAGTTTATTGCTCTGCTTGTTTATGTGGATGACATTGTCCTCACTGGAAACTGCATTGATGAGATAAATCAGTTTAAAGAGTTTCTAAAATCTAAATTTCATATCAAAGACTTGGGAAACTTAAAATATTTTCTTGGCATTGAGGTTTTAAAAACTGGTAATGACATATGTCTCACCCAAAGAAAATATTGTCTTGAACTCCTCAAAGAGTTTGGATTTCTTGGGTGCAAACCTGTGTCTACTCCTATGGAACCCAACTCTGTTCTTCCATACATACCCACTGCTGATGATCCCTTACTTGTAAACATTACTGGTTATCATAAGTTACTTGGGAAACTTATTTATCTCACCCATACCAGACCTGACATCTCATATTCAGTTCATTGTCTGGCACAATATATGCATTCTCCCTTGAAATCCCATTTAGAATGTGCCCTCAATGTTCTGAGATATCTGAAAGGAGCTCCAGAAAAAGGTCTAAGGTATAATTTCAGTAACTCTGACAATTATCTTGAAGGGTATAGTGATGCAGACTGGGCTAAATGCAAAAAAACCAGGAAATTTGTCACATGTTATTGTGTTTTCTTTAATGATTGTTTGATCTCATGAAAAAGTAAAAAACAAAACACTCTTTCAAAATCTTCCACAGAAGCAGAATATAGATCGATGTCTACTGCTGCCTGTGAAATTATTTGGATTAAAAAAATCTTAAAAGATCTAAAAGTTGATATCAATCTTCCTGTTAATCTTTTTTGTGACAACAAATCTGCCCTGCAACTTGCTGTCAATCATGTTTTCCATAAAAGATCAAAACATTTTGAAATTGATGTTCACTTCATCAGAGAAAAAATTGCAAGAGGTGTTATAAGTGCCAAAAAGATTGGCTCTTCAAACCAAACTGCAGACATTCTTACCAAAAACCTTCCTGTTTATCAGCATAAATTCTTGTGTGAAAAATTGATATTGTTTGATATGTTTGCCCAACAGATTAAGGGGGAATGTTAGAAAATGAGATTGTAATATGTGGTAAACATATCATTCTATCAATTGCTAATGGCTCTCAAGTTGTGATTATTGCAGGCTTAATTACAGGGGTTATTCTTGGACAAAGCATAAGTGGTTTAAAGGGTTAAGAAGTTTATTGCTGTTGGTGCTTATCTCAGAATAGTTGAGGGGGTCATTGTGTATCATTTTCTCCTACTTAACCCTTCCCCTAATCTAGGGTTATCACACAACTGTGTGTGCCGTCATTGTCTTACACTCTCTCTTTTCTGATCATTGTATTGATCTTGTTTCTTCTTTTTATTTGTCTGGTTATTGTCTCATTGACATTAACCTAACCTTGTAACACTTTGGATATTATTGTTGGCTCAATCTATGCCAACTATTGAGGCTTTTGTTTGAATAAAGTATTGTTGTGAATCTGTTGTTGCTGATACTTTCTCACAGTGTACCCGTACTTTAATATACCACGGGTTCACATTAACATACCACTAAATATGAAACACAAACACGTAATTATTCAAAAGCTAGTTTAAATAATGTCAAGAGCACAAGCAGAGTCAGTATACCTTGTTGAGAGCGAGCATCAAGAAATGTACTAGACTGACGTGTCTCAGAAGCAACAACCGATCGCAGAGTTGGCAACTTCGTATCTGTCACTATATCCGTCATGCTTCCGGATATTTTCCCCGTAGAAAACCGGAGCAAAACAGAACGAACACGGGTTGAAGTTGAATTAAGCCTAGGATTTGTGATGCAAAATGAAGGAGAAAGTATTGACATTGCAATGAGATGCTGGTTTGTGTCTTCTAGCATGTGTAAGATAAAAAGTGTTGGTAGTGACTTGTATTGTAGTTATATGAGCATGGGTGGGCAGAGTGGGATTTTCGGGATTGCCTGTAAACCACATGGATTTTTCAAAAACAAGTGCGTTAGAATTTTAATCCGGGATTGTAGTTATAGCATGTGTAAGATAAAAAGTGTTGTTAGTGACGTGTTGTTAGAATTTTTGCACTTTTAGCACATGGCAGACCATCAATAAGTAATCATATATGTTTCTCCTTTACCTTAAAAGAATGTAACATGTTCTTTATCTTTTCCTAGTATTTTTTCTTAGATCAAAGTGTTAAATTTTCATATTTTAACTTTGTATCATCATCATTTTTGTTAAAAATATTTGTGTGTTTAGAAAAATAGCAAGTAAGAAACAGTTCAAAAGTTCAAATCCCATTTCTATACTATGAACTAAATTTCCATATATTTTGCTGCAAATAGTTGCAAGTTACAACATGGTGTGGTCTAGAATTGTCTAACAAGTACTTCGGCATTTTTCATCAGAAGCTGTAGACGACCGTATATACCTTGAAGCTAGATGAACGTTGACGTTTATTGCTTCACATGGAGCTCAGAATATAAGCACCTTTGTGAACGTATTGCTTTATCTCTGATTGAGTTATGTATTCTGTACACCCTAAACAAGTAGTATTTGAAACATATTTATGGGCTTATTTTTAGCATTGTTTTGGGCTGGGTATTACAGGAATTGTTTTGGGCTGCATTTCTGTAGTTCAATCTCACTTTGGATTCCACAAAGCAGATCCGCCAGGAATAATATAATCAAATTCACAGTTACATGCAAAGAACATACCACCTGTATCACATTATGGGACACCTAAGACATGCTCGAATGGGTATGATCATTTTCAAAACGCAGCTGAATTTTATTGTAAGCAAGATCGTTGGTCATTTTTGTTGGAAAATGTATATATTTACAAGTACGTAAATGTCCGGATTCGAACTCGTGACCACGGGATTGCACACTTTACGTATGAGACTCGATGTTTAAATAATTAATATAAAATATTATGTTTAATTATTAAATTCACAATAAACGACTAAACGAGCGATAAGCACTTATCGAAAGTAACTATTGGTCGTTAAATGTCAACGGGATATGAAGAAAAGTAAACAAGCCAAGAGACGGTTTTAGGAACCTTCTTTTGGGCTTGTGTTTGGCCGAAACTATGGAATCTCACATCGGAAACCATAGTAAACATGACATCTACCATAAGGCTATAAATACATCCCATGTATTCATCCTTTGGTACACTTGATTTCATTAGAAGGCCAAACTTCTTCTTTTCTTCCCTCTTATTCTTGGTCGACGAGTGAATCCCCATTGTAAGGGATTTACGAGTGACCTTGAGCATAACAAGGTGTTTGGTTATTCTATTGTGATCAAGAACTAGCATTCGCATCGAATCGCTAATAGTACGTGTGTACAAGAACGTGGTTGTAAGACATTATTCTTACACCAATAAGTACTTCTTTGGTTTGTTTTGCTCGAGGGTGGTTTTGCTTTACTCGAGGGATTTGATATTCGCAAGAGGTACGTTACGCATACTTTCAGTTAATTAATTTATTTGTTATGATCTTTAGTCTTCCGCTGTGTACTCTTGATGTCTTTATGTTTTATTATATTTTATATATCATAAACTCAACAGTGGCATCACGAGCCTTGTATAACAAGTAATTAATTACTGAAACACATAATTAAAATAAACATGAATGTGTTATTATTTGTATGCTTAGATCTAGGGTTTGCAATACCTAAACCCTAATTTTGAGGGGGGGCGTTTTATTTGGTGCCCTAATTAGGGTTTTGTAAACTATTGTTTTAATTGGATTAGAAACCCTAAGATGCATGCAACTTTATGTGTATATGCGTAACTCTGTTTAATTGCATTAATTGTTAAGTGTAATTGATATCCATGATAATTATCTGCATGTTTTATCATGGATCTGTTTTTTATTGTATGTCTTTCATGTTTTAAGTGATATACATTAAATTATGATAGATCTTAAATTGGGGAAGACCTCAATAATTATTAATTTAATCAATTATGTGCTATGTGGTATATATTTAGTTTTGACTTACGCAATCGATGAATCGATGCATGTGGTTCACCTTGTACATAGATGAAAACGGGTGGAAGTCTTAATTAAATATATGCATATTGACAGATCTAGAATTGGTTATTAATAAGATTTATCAAAACCGTTTGCATGTGGCTATTTGATATGCATGACTTTTATTTGTTATGTATTCATTGTTTATTTGTTTATTTTTATAAATACTTGCTTGTTTGCGTTTTAGTAACAAGGGTATTTTTAAAAGAAAAATAAACTGACCTAAACAATGGTGAAACATGTATTTTTAAGAATAGTAATCATAATCGTTTAATTGATTGATGACTTTGGTACAAATGACTGAACGGCTCACCCATGAGAATGAACTAATAAAAGGGGTTTAAAGAAGTGCGCACAGTCACACTGAAAGGATGTCTAAGGTTGTGCTTTAGCGCGTACCTGGTCCTCTGCCCTCTGTAAGTTCGAATGGAGCTACTTAGTAAGTCATTAAATGTGCAAGCTCATCTTAAGGGCGAATTCGTGTTGATTCCATGCGCCACTTCGGTGGTAATTATCCGAAACACTAAGTGTTTACACTTATGCAAAAGTACGGTATAATGGATGATAATTAACACTAAATTCCTTGATTGGTGAAACCAATACCTCAATTAAAGTTTGATGATGAAAAACTTAAACATTAAAACAAGATATAAATGTTTTAATAAAACCTATGTTACGAAGATGAATGCATGACATCTTTGTACATATTTGATTTTACATCAAAATTATTACCCTTTAATTTAAGTTATATGCCATCCAACGAAACGGAAACACCTAAGATTACCTTTTATTTGCGTGAGATCGTGACTTAGATCGTAATCAAAGGGTAAAATGTCCACGTGTCGTGAGAACGGGCATGGACGATTTTGCAGTTTCTTAAGTTGGACAACTTAATTGAGTTTTGTAGTGAGAACTGGCAACTCAAGGCATAAGATGGGATAAAACATGTTTACATGGCAATTGAAATTGGCTATATGTAAATCCCATAAATCTAGGAATTGCAATTGAAATTGGCAATTGAGCACAAGCTCTACCACTTTGTATAAGGTTCATTACTAGCAGATCAACTGACGTGATGAGATTATGACAATTTGGATCCTAGTTTTCAGTGAAAATTAAATGGTTATATGTTTATGAACCATGGGTGTTTAATTTTCTTGAAAAGGTTAATTATCGAAAATACTAAAATTGAATTTTGTAATTCTTTTGAATGTATAATTGCAACATTTAACCGTAAACAAAGTTTAGTCTTTGATCAGTAAATTGCTCCATTCTGCTTTCAAACAAATGCTTGATCGAGAATAATTTACTGAAAAGACAAACGAAGTCTCTTTTCCATGGGAGAAGCATTAGACTCAATCCTATTCCTTTTCATGAATGAGAAAGGTATAATAGGAACGTTTTGAATTGTCTAAATTCTAATGTAACTCATAGCAATGAATTGCACGTCATATTTTCCATAAAGATTTCATTACCTTCATTAGGTGAATGAATCCTTTTGTAACAAACATGAATGTTGGTTAACTGGAAAACATGTATATGAGTTACTAAATTAGAAGCTAGACTAATTACCGCGAAAATTGGTAAAAGGAAAACTAGCTTAATTTATCTAGTTGGTTTACTTTAACCTTTAAAGGTGCTACATACCAGTATGGGGATGGTAGACCTGTTAAGGAAGAAATTGCATACCCAATTTTTCAAGTTAATAACATTGATGGATAACCCATCATTCATAGAGTAGAATACACCTTTTAGTACCTTAGTAATGATTACGTATGGTTCTTTAAAGGTGTAGGAAAGTAAAAAGCAAGCAAGTTGTTTTAACTGGTTATGCAACACTTACAATGTTGTCAGATTCAGTGGGAGCATTTGTGTTGCATTACTGAATAAGAAGTTGTTTTAATGATTTCTAATTCAGTGGGAGCTACACGCCTTATTTCCTGTGTAGTAACCCAGATTATCTTCAAAGATAATTACTTTCCAATTGTAGGCACTTATGGATTTCAAGGATTGTCATGTGCGTTTCCTTACTAATCATTATAGTCCTACATCTACTTGTTATATCTATGACACAAATCATATTAATCAAATAAACGAACGTGTATCGTGTTGTTTATCTGCTACATGATGTTGTTCCATGCACAAGTGGGAGAAATCTTATTGTGTGCAAGGTACAACACATATTAATATGATTTAAAAGGATTCTCTTGACTTTAAAGTAATAGGAAGTATACATTTAAATATGTATGATTGCCCTATTAAGAACATGTGTCAAGATGATAACAAAGACTACTTTATTTTAAATATTTATGTCATTCAATATTTAAGAAACACTTAAAGTTACAATTTATGTTACGTGAAAACGTGAACTAGATTATAGCCCAAGGTAAAATATCCACGTGTCGTGAGAACGAGCATGGATGATTTTGCAGTTTCTTACGTTGAATTTTCATGGAATAACATAATTAAATGAAGTAATCTAATACTACTTTGAATTTAAGTATTCGTTGAATGACTTAAATATATGTAGTAAATATTAACTTGAAATATTAATTGAAACCTGAGGTGGTGTTCATAATTACTTTTATTATAAATGTTTATGATTTTGTAAAGTCACAAACATGAAGTCTTTTAATACAAGACTTACAAGATAAAGTAAGACGTTAACTTGCTATGTTTTAAGACATATGCATGAAGTCAATGAGTTGATCAATGACTTATAACGTATAGTGGGATTATAACTGATATGTCTTTTGACTTGGTCAAAATACTTGTGTTATAATGCATGCAATTGACTTGGTAATTCAATTATACCATTAAGTTTTACTTTGTTGGTAAATATGATAAACCAAAGAGTAGATGGTTATCTTAAATATTGTTAGATTAATCTTACAATATTAAATTCTAATGAAATACCATAGTCTTATGGTATGTTCAGTTAGAAGAATCAAAATTTATTGGCATTGTTTGATTTAAGATAACTATAGTTTCTTCCAAAAGTTATCAAGGTTAGTAGATTGAGTATAGATTGAATATACTCAATAAGACTTCAACCTAGAAGATTGATAAGACACCATTTGTTTATGGAATGTGATGAATCACATTAAGTCTTATAAATGAAGTTCTGAATTTGTTAAACTACTTGTAAAGTGAGTTGTAACAAACTAATGTCAGGAACTGTCAATGTGTTCTGTAATGTCCCAAAAGAGAACAATGTATTGTTGCTCTACTTGCTAAACTATTTAAAGGTAATCTTTAAATTGTTAAAGGCAAGTGGGAGTTTTGGTTTAGATCTTGAAAGATTAAAGTTACAAAATACATAATCTTCTAAAATACACTTGCAAATATCATGATGAGGATAGACCTCAATATGATGGAATTGTCATTCATAGATCCGTAAGGATATCTCAGATATTTAATATGCTGAGGATTATGAGTTACAGGATCATGGTAAGCCTGTTAATCATGATGATGAATTTACCAAATGTTGAATTGTGGTAAATCAATCATACTATGAATGTTGAGATGCTGTCCATAAAGATAATCAACTTTAGATACTTGGTTTATCTTAATAATGAATATGAGTTTCTTCAAAGGATGGAAACCCTAGTGGTTTAAATCTTTATGTAGAAATCATATGGACAATATTGTACACATATTTAATGCATGTCTAGTGATAATAATATTAATCATATTTAAGCAATTAACTATGATTGAATATTCTTTACTAGATACATTAAATAGAAATATAAAGATTATAATTGTCATACTTAGTTTCATTGATATGAAATTTTGACAATGAATGTCATAACTCTTTGTTGTGGAATTACTTTTGCGAGGACGATGAGTAATACAAAGAAGTTTTATGAATTCAAATAATCCTTGGATATGTACAAAATGCAAGAATCCATGAATGGATATATGCAAGCATCTAAGAGATGTTTCTTATGTTTAATATTAAATCCATGTTTGATTTAATAATTAAAATAAGATAGCTCATAAGTATTCCTAAAAGCTAGTGGGAGTATTATTTTAAATCTTATATGTTGTATGGGCAACTACATTCCACCTAAATTAAGTTTTAGTTGGGAATGAACTTCGTTTGTAAGATTTGGAAATAAGATATATAACCTTGAAAAATATGTTTATAAACATATGCGGTAAATAAATGAGTCTAATAGAACATGATGAATACATATCTTTGACAAGATAGATGAGATCTTAAAGTTTAACTTGAAGATTCATCATGAACATCATGTTGTGTATAAGATTGTTGTGTCATGCTTGATTACAAGATGATTTGACAACATTGAAAGTTGTTAGTGTAATAAATATTTTAAAAGGAATATGTTTGGATTTAGAATCTCATTCCACAGTCTGGATATGCTCCTAGATTCTATGGACGAAAATATGACAATTATTTCATAATTGTCATTGCCAACAAACTTGAGTTTGGTAGGCACCAACATTACACTATAACTGTTCGAAGTTTACGGATGTTTTAAGAGCATATTGTTGTACACAATGATGCTGGTATAATTGAGATGACACTCAATTCTAGTCATGGTATCCTTGATGATGACCATGTTGACTAGTTATGCTCAACTAGGAGCATAGTTGCATTATACATTAAAGAAAAAGAATACTTTAAAACTTTAAAGTTTTGAAAGATGATTGTCATAAAAGGGTGGTTCAGGTTATCACGCACCTTATGGAATGATATGACAATATCAAGATATGTGTAAACATATACAAGAAATTCACTTATTGAATTTTTTGAAATAAGTATTCTCAAAATTCCTATAGATCAAAGTTAATTGAAATTATGGCTTGTCAACAAGTATGATTCTCATGACTTGTGGCAAAATTCATTAACTAGTATTATCATGCATTGATCTATTTAGTATTTGGATAAATGATGTTAAACAATTATTAGTTATAATGAATTAAAGTACGGTATACGTTTAATTTCATTTATAATATTGTGTCCTATGTTTGCATGTTTAAATCCATGAATAACTTAAGTTATTCTAAATAGTCCGTTGTCAATCAATAACATGGGAATGATATTGAATTAAGACAAATCTGAGTATTAGTTAGAATATACTTGAAAGTATATTGATGCGTAGCATGACTAATTTCAGATGATATTCAATGAATTGAGTATAGGACTTATCCCACTCACATGATGATACTTTATGGATCTTTGTCATTAAGTATATCATGGATATTTATCCTCTGACTTGAGATACAAGAGATATGTCATGGATGTAGTGCATTTTTGTGAAGCAATCTAACGCTATACGTAACTGGTAGTTATAAGGGTTGTTTTCAGAAGTGTTGCGAAATCTATGAATCCTGCTTGTAGTCAAAATGGGATTTGTTTCCTTCAAATTTATTTTGAAGTATAATACTGCTGGGCCCCTCGTAGGGTTGTTAAGATGTTTGCATGGCCATGCCCAAGGTCTTCTGGAATATGTTCAGAAGAATTGGTAATCTTAATCAATCACATAAAGCGAGAAACAGAATAGTTAATTAAGAAATGAGTGAGATCCATATTCTTATTAACATGGTATTAGAAACAAAAGGATGAATATGATGATGAATCATCAAACTTGGTTTTTCTCTAGAAAACCATACACGAGTTGTACCGGGGGCATTGGCGTGTTGCTAGACGCTAACCAATGTCATTTCACGTTTTGTAAACATATCCAAGTGGGAGCTGTTGGAAAATGTATATATTTACAAGTACGTAAATGTCCGGATTCGAACTCGTGACCACGGGATTGCACACTTTACGTATGAGACTCGATGTTTAAATAATTAATATAAAATATTATGTTTAATTATTAAATTCACAATAAACGACTAAACGAGCGATAAGCACTTATCGAAAGTAACTATTGGTCGTTAAATGTCAACGGGATATGAAGAAAAGTAAACAAGCCAAGAGACGGTTTTAGGAACCTTCTTTTGGGCTTGTGTTTGGCCGAAACTATGGAATCTCACATCGGAAACCATAGTAAACATGACATCTACCATAAGGCTATAAATACATCCCATGTATTCATCCTTTGGTACACTTGATTTCATTAGAAGGCCAAACTTCTTCTTTTCTTCCCTCTTATTCTTGGTCGACGAGTGAATCCCCATTGTAAGGGATTTACGAGTGACCTTGAGCATAACAAGGTGTTTGGTTATTCTATTGTGATCAAGAACTAGCATTCGCATCGAATCGCTAATAGTACGTGTGTACAAGAACGTGGTTGTAAGACATTATTCTTACACCAATAAGTACTTCTTTGGTTTGTTTTGCTCGAGGGTGGTTTTGCTTTACTCGAGGGATTTGATATTCGCAAGAGGTACGTTACGCATACTTTCAGTTAATTAATTTATTTGTTATGATCTTTAGTCTTCCGCTGTGTACTCTTGATGTCTTTATGTTTTATTATATTTTATATATCATAAACTCAACAATTTTATCATCAGAAACTCTTCAACGGTTACTTCTACGATTATGACTATTTGCTCCATTATCACACCAGTAATGATGACTGCTGCTATTAATACAGCTTCTATAGTGCAACACTAAAGTTGTGTGAGTTTTCTTTCCACAACTGCTTTCTTGTTTAATTTCCACAACACTCGAGTGGCTTGGCTTTTGGCAAGGTGCACCCCCTGTGCAGTGGCGAGAGCCACGTTGGATTGACGAGGGTGGCAAGCCACTGCACCCGCCCTCTAACAATGGTGGATCGAAATAACAAACCCTATACGCCACTAATGCTGTAAGGATAGAGGTGCACAAAAACCGGTTTTTACCGGTTTTCCGAAAACCGGTTTTTCTAAAAATCAGTTTCGGTTTTTTCGGAATCGGTTTTTTTTGGTTTTAAAACTTCGGAATCAGTTTTTTCGGTTTCAAATGTTCGGAATCGGTTTTTTACCGGTTCGGTTTTTTTCGGTTTTAAATGTTCAGATCCGTTTTTTTATCGGTATTTTACCGGTTCTGTTTTTTTCGGAATTTAAAACACTTAGGAGGCGTTTGGTTTGCATATAGGAATCACAATGGATATCGGTTTGATTATAAAAGGAATGAGTAATGGCATGAGATTACCTAAACAATTGTTTGGTTCAACATGAAGTCAGCTGGGTATCAATTATATTTTAGTAAAGGCCCACAATCAATTATAAAAAAATATGTAAAACAATTCAACACCATGGCCCACCACAAAATTAATATGTGGCTCGTAAGAAGATAAGTTTTGATTTATCCGATGAAAAACAATTAAAAATAAAAGGGTCCACTAGTTAGTAGGGTACATGACATCAATTTCAAGGACATACAGGAATGGTTTCCGGATACTCGTATGTTGAGTATGGTTTCTGCACACCCATATATTATGGTATCCACATACCTTTATACATAAAGCAAACATGTTAAATCAATCCTCAAAGTCATACCCTCATTCCATACCCCCACGCCAAACGGGCCCTTAATACTAATACATTTCGAATACAATCATAACTTTTATTTAAACAATACAATTATACAACTAAAACTATAAAATACTAATACATTTCGAATACAATCATAACTTTTATTTAAACAATACAATTATAGAACTAAAAATATATAAATACTAATACATTTCGAGCTTCGGCATGGCCATCACCCAAAAACATATTAGTGTACTCAAGTCTATCGAGCTTCGGCATTGCCATCGCCCGTGTATACTCAAGAAATTAAATCCTCTCAAACTTCTTCTACATCTAACTCTTCAACATCAAATGCTTCAAATTCACCTTCATCTAATTCGGTATTCGGAGGTGATATCCCTATTTCATCTTCTTCAATTGCTATATTTTCTTCAACTTCTTCAATCTAACCTTCCAACGATCTTACATGTTGTACCCTATCTACTCCGTCCATATAATCTTTCAAACATACACATACTTCCACGGATACGGGGCTTAGTTTTGTCCTTTTTTCCGATATAATTCTACCACTATGAGAAAAGGCCGATTCGGAAGCTACCGTCGAAGCTTGAACCGCTAATAAGTCACGAGCCATAGCGGATAAAATTGGAAATTGGATTTCCCTTTCTTTCCACCAAGCTAAAATGTCAAAGTTTGCAAACTCTTCGGGACTTAAAGCTGTTAAAAAGTTTGTAGCCATATATTGTCCAAACTCGCTTGTTGGGACCGATGATCGTTGACGCTTTGTAGCGTCTTCACGTAAAGTATTATAAAGGTTTATGTTAATGTCCCTTGTCATTCGAGACGAACCGGCCCGCATTGGGTCGAGAATTAGGTTTGGTTGTTGACCATATTTTGTTGCATAAATTTCAAATAATTTTTTAAAATAATCATTAAATTTAAAATTTTGAGATTCTATATAGTTGGGATCTTTACCGTCTAACCCAAAGGACAAGTTTAAATTTTCCAATATTCTTCTTATTAAAAGTTATACGCCTCCAAAATTTAAACATGGATTAAGTGCGGCGGAACAAGTAAAAAACAAAGGTAAACTAGCAAAATATTTTATAAATTTCTTTTTTATAACTTTAACCATTTTTCTAAACATTTGAGTAGGTGAGTCTTTTAATTCGTCTAATTTTTCCGTCATAGCATAAATTTGATTTAAAACTAATGGGCTAGTTGGGAAATAAACACCTGATACTATAGTTGTTGCCTCTTTAAAAACTTATAAAAAAAATAGTTAAAGCATTTAGTCGATCCCAATCTTGGTCATCTATCGAAGTGGAACGGTTTTTTCAACAAGTAATTCATTAAAAGCATGTAAAGTATTACGTTGTCGTAATATATTTTCAAACATTATGCAAGTAGAATTCCACCTAGTATTATTATCAAAGGCCGGTCCTAGGGGTGCTTCACCACATTGTTTACGAAAACGTTTATAGTTCATTTGTCGTTCATTGCTCGCGCTATATATATTTGTTAACATACCCCTAAATCTCAAACGTAAACTCTCACATATTTTTAATGCCGCTTGCACGGATAAATTTATAACATAAACAACACAACGGGAATGAAAAAAAGCACTATCTAAAATGGGTTTTATACGTAATTTTAACAATTCCATAGCTCTAGTATTATTAGATGCATTATCTAGTGAAATCGTAAAAACTTTATTATCTAAATTATATTCAATTAAAGTGTCATGTAAAATTTTTCTTAAATTAGATCCCGTATAAGGATAACCAAATAGTTTAAAAGCAATTGTCCGTTTCATTAATAACCAAGATTCGGGATTAAACTAATGAGCCGTAACGGCGAGATAAGAATTTGCCGAACCATGTGGTGCGGTCCAAACATCCGTAGTTATAGAAACACCATATTTATAATCACGATAACTATCAATAATATCTTTTTTAGCCGTTTCCCATAATTTAAAAGCATCACTTCTAAGTTTAGTACGACTTACTTGTTTATACCGCGAGTGTAGCCTCTTTTTGATGATGGTCGTAAGCTTGGCGTTGTCGAAGAGGTTGAATGGATAAGTATGTTGAATGACCCACCCCGCAAAATCTCTTTGAAGCGCATCATTATCATATATACAAATTTGACCATCCTCACCAATAGTACCATCCGATGTTTGAGGTACCGCGGTACATTTGGTTATATGACCCCTTAGTGTAGTGTTAGCCCCGGAAGCATAAAAGCCCCCACATTTTTTGCAACGCGTCTTTTCCGTCCCATCCTTCATAATACACAAATCCATATTAGACCAAACATCGCCTTTTCGTGTAGTTGGTTTAACAACCGCAAGATCATCATTTGTGTAATGTTTTCGTGACCGGGAAGATCCAACGGAGGGATTAGTGGAAGCTTGTGATTGTGATTAGGGGTGTTATCGGGTCGGGTTATCGGGGTTATTGGGTTTGTCGGGTCGGGTTGAGTCGGGTTATGATTTTTTAGAAAGTGACCCGCAACCCGACCCGATAAGTAATCGGGTTATCGGGTTCGGGTGTTATCGGGTCGGGTTATATCGGGTTGGGTTGAGTCGGGTTGTCGGGTTAAAACATCAATCACAGCAGCAGACATATTATATAAGAATCTGTGTTGCAACATATTGCAACATATTATATACATTCAAACTTAAACTGATACGATAACAGTTGCACCATTTGTGGAAATTTCACCAATTCAAAAGATAAACAATAACAGTTGCACCATTTGTAATTTAACCATCAAACCATTTGTAATTTAACCATCACAGTTGCACCATTTGTAATTTAACCATCAAACAAAGAATCTGCTTTGTGGACTTAAAAGATAAACCATAACAGTCGCACCATTTGTGGAAATTTCACCAACTCAAAGTTTAAAAGTAACATGCTAATATATAAAAACTAATACATAAAAACCAAACGTACAGTACCTATAAAACTAATATATAAAAAATGGAAAATTGATTATCGGGTCTAATCGGGTTGACCCGATAACCCGATAACATTATTTTTTTAACCCTAACCCGACCCGATAACATTATCGGGTTATCGGGTTCGGGTCAAAACAACCCGACAAGATTTTGACCCGATTAGACCCGACCCGATAAGGCCTTATCGGGTTCGGGTCGGGTTGACACGACCCTACTGACACCCCTAATTGTGATTGTGAGTTTTCCATTATAAAGAAATTAGAGAGATTAAAGAGAGATTTGAGAGTTTTTGATGTGTATTAAACCTCAACCCAATACACATATTTAAACTACAAGTTCATGCTTCAAAAAACTAAAAAAGTAGAAAACAGAAACAAAAAAACCGGTCACATTTTGGTTACCAACGGTAACAATGGGCAAATTCAGCAAAAGTGGTTTTGAAAACCGGTAAAAACCGGTGAAAACCGGTTAAAATCGGTCAAAACCGGTTTTTCAATTCCAACGGTAACTCGTTGACTTGCGCTGACCGGTTTTCAGATCCAACGGTAACTGTTGACTTGCGCTGACCTTCGTTGACCGGTTTTCGACAAAAAAAAAAACGGTTTGAACTGGTTTTTTAAGAAAACCTGTTTAATCCGGGGTTAGAACCGGCAAAAAACCGGTCGGATAAAAAACTGAAAACCGGTTCAGTTTTAGAAAATCGGTTTCGGTTAAGGAAAAACCGGTTCCGGTTTCGGTTTTTTTTTAAAACCGGTTCTAACTTGCACCTCTATGTAAGGATAGTTTATTTATATGCGGATTTGTGGAATTAATAAAGAAAGGCCTATTAGTTCAGTTGGTTAAAGCGTCGTTCTAATTAATAACGCGAAGGTGCCATGTCTTTTTATTGCTTACAACATTTTATTTGTTAAAAATGCCATGTCTTTTTATTTCTTACAACATTTTATTGTGCAATCTTGCCGATGGCTAATTTAGTTTAGGGAAAGCATTATGTCATTATGCTCGAACAAAATTTGGATAACAGACAATATATACGGTTTTAAATACAAGAAATATATGGTCAAAAGTGACAACCTTCTTTTTAACGGCAAATGCATATACCCACCTACACTAAACGCATGTTCACGACGAGACTTGAACCCTCAGCCATTGGGAAGAAACATCCTTAAGAACTGCATATCTGCCGTATAAAACCATGCATGTTCAGCTTTGCATTGTATGAAACCACAACCAGTCAACCATGTCTACTTCCCTTTTCTTGGCTCATTATTTTTACTTCATGCGGTCATTATTGATATTTCAAACAACTATACATATCCATATCCGTTTCTAAATTTATGCATATTATCAAAGAATATTGTTTTTATTTTTCATTGCGAAACATCATTAAAGTTTAATCGCAATTAGTATACATCTTAAGAACACCACCACAACGTACATAAATTAAACTTTAAGATATAATCTCGAATAGCAAAGTAACACCTGGTGCTCTAAGAATATTTCTCAATCTTTAAAAAAAATATATATACAAAAATGATTATCGACATAGCAGTCATCCGAGGTTCCACGTTCTTTATTTCGTATCAATCATTTTTCTCCCCTATCTCAATCTTCCAAAAGTCTTTGTCTCTCACTTGACTTAGCAGTCATCCGAGGTATTTTCTTAAGTCAAGTATGTGTACAACATTGGAAGTTCCTACGTTGCATCCTTCATTTTGTTTGGTAGTATGGTTGGATTTACTCTTGGAGTTAAGTGAAAGACCGAAAGACTTTTGGAAGATGAGACGGGAGAAAATGGTTGATATGAAATAAAGTACGTGGAACCTCGGATGATCGCTAAGTCGATAATCAATTTTTTTTAAAGACCGAGAAATATTCTTAGAGCACAAGGTGTGGGTGAGCCATAGGCTCGTATTATAGGAAAAATTCTTGTCACCTTAGCATTTTTTCTTTATAACTCAGAACCTATAACGTATCACAAATCAACACAAAACACATTTATCCATAACTCAGATTATAGGACGCCCATGAACCTCACAATTTTTAATTTTATTCATTTATTCAAATAAAATAACACATTAAACTAAAACTAAAATTTTATTAATAAAAAATAAAATAAAAAAGTACATAAAATAAAAGAATAAAAAAACAAAATAAAAGTACATAACCTATATTCGTTTTGGGGATAATATTTTGCCTCTTTTATTATTATTTTTTTTACCTCCTCGGTAATAGCGTCCATCAAATTCATCCCGCCAGTGTTGATGGCAAGCGTTCTCAAGTCTTCGTTTTGTGTTTGAGATTTGATAAATTCCACTCTCGCCCTAGTCTTGTGTCTCATTTCATCTATCTTCTTCTCACGATCTAAAGCGAATTAATGTTGCATCATTTTGTGAAACATTTCTTGTGAAGAATAAATGACGGATGAGTTTGAAGATAGTTGACTTTTAGACTTTTATTCTTTGACGTGTTGACACGGCAAAGCATCATCTTCAAAAAGCTCGGGTTCTTCTCCGGCTGGCCGTCCTCGGTTTCTTCATGTTTGTGGTGAATTGGGATTTTACCATTTGCGTTTGTCTTTCCACAAAATTTCCCCCTTCATTGTCGCGATACAAAATTTCAAACCGTGTCATCAAATCTTCATCCTTTTCGCGGTTTGCTTGACAATCGGGTTAAGCTTCCCGACTTTTCGGTTCGTGGGAGTCCACTTTCCGGTCAACATGTTCTTGTAACTCTCAATGTAACCATTTTTCTTGGCTTGTTCATTGTATCCCGCAAGAACTTTGTACCAAAATATTTTAATTTTTTGGTCGGAGCCCATATTTTGATCCTCAGATATATGTATGTAACATTCCGCTAAAATTAACTCTTCTTTTTTTAGTCCAAAGCGAGCGACATATTTCGGTTTTCTTATCCTAATGTTTCTCCTTTGCCACGTTTCTTTAGTGACGACATCCCCGCGGCTTCGGATAGTGGTTGAGTTTGTTGTTGCGAAATTGGGGTTGGTATAGTGGTTGGGTTTGTTGGAATTACTGTAGGGAAACATGGTTTTGTTGAAATTGTTGATGAGTCATGAGGTTAAAAGCTCTAAAAAAATTTTGAAATTCGTCTAGGGTTTATGCTCTAAAGTTGCCTACAAAGTTCCACCACTTTACAATGAAAATCATACGAAAATATATATAGGATTACCGTTGTGACGACGTCACTTATTAATTGTGACGTCGTCAGCTCGCCTTCATAAGGGCTTCGGATTTGTAACCGACTTATTGTGACAGCGTCACCATAATGTTTGTGACGTTGTCGCTCTTCATATTCTTGTTCATGACGCCGTCAGATCGAGGCCGTCTCCACAGCCTGAGCCGTCACTTTCAAATTCTAAAACTACAATCTCATCAATAACTTCAAGTGACGGCGTCACTCAGAGATTGTGATGCCGTCCCAAGCCCTTTTTCTGACGGTTTCTTCGATGCTGTCGTTTTCATTATTTTTTCGTCTAATCGAGCCCGAAACGTGCCATTTTCCATCATTTGCTTCCCAAGTACCTAAAACTCAAATAGAAATGATTTAGGATAATAGATGATCAAATAAGTATGGATTTAGAGGCTAAATGAACCCTTAAAAAAGTATAAAGTACACCTCATCAAATATCCCTACACTTGGGATTTGCTTGTCCTCAAGCAAATATGCTTTTATTATAATCAATTTACAAGCTCGAGGGCATTTGGCATTGGTTTCAAGATAATTTACAGCACAACTCATTCTACAATAGACATAACAAGCACGAAAGTTATATACTAGCACCTCACATAAAGTGTTTGGATTCTCTCATCTATCGGGTGTACATGTGATATAACATTATGGAAATGGACAAATAAACACCGCTACATGTCATAGCATATAGATTACCATAGGCTTGATAAAGGATAAAACCTCAATCCCTTTGGCGTAAGCACATAGGATAACCTATCAAAGAGGACTTTTAATGGGTTGTAACGTTAGATGTAGGGGTAAGGAAACACGGTTTTGGGGATACGGGGAAATTTATTGGTGGCAAGTTAATCATCTAAGTCAATTACATGTACAAAGTGGCATTAATAAGCCAAGACTCGATAGAAAAACTCTAACTCTTTCTTTGCTTTTCTTCACACTTTCTTGACTTAAACATAAGCAAAATGGCAGTCCGAATGTTTTTATTTCTTTTTCTATTTTTTTAATTAACTTTTGCCTTACCATATTTTGATCTGCTGAAAATAAATAACAAAGATAATCCGGGATTTATAATGACCCGAATTACGAGTATCAAAACACGTGAAGTACTTAAACATTAACGTACATATGGGGGTAATAATTTGACATTCTTCCCCATTATTCCATAACAATAGTACTAAAACCATGAGTCTCGATCATCTCAAAATTGTATTTACAAGATATGACTCAACTTAGCAATCATGTAAACAACTAGACAATTAACTAAAGGTTTAACATAACTTTTGTAACAATAAGGCACTATAAATGAATGCATACAAGGAAGGCTAAGGCGATTGGGTGTAATATTTGGGGGTGGATTGTAAACAATGTTTTTCATTAATATTTCATAATCTCCCAAAATATCATGAGAACCGAGAAAATGATAGACTCAGAGGGGTTTACTAGGGGTATCTTGTACTAAAAATGAGTACATAGCAAGGGTGTGGGGTTATCACTTGACAAGTATAACCAATGTAATTTTAATAAACAGGTTTAAAACAAATGTTATCCTAATGCCTCTTATCATTTAGCCAATCCTAATCACAAGAATGTAATCTTACTAGCGATCTCTGAATGCATCACTAAAGCAAGTTCTAGAATCTATATACTACTGGTACTCTCATAAGTGTTAATACAAATAAAACGTAAAAATGTTTATTCATATTTAGCGATCACTTTGTGTTTTGTTGATAACAAATATAAAGTTATCATAAGTAAAATTATGAGGATACATGTTACATTTAGTCATTTACATAAAATGTTGTAATATTCATTTGTTGTAATAGTTTAATAGGATGGGTAATATCCAAGACCCATGACCCATACCCATGACCCATGACTTAATGTCTAGATACATTGTATCTTGTTTGGTACCCAAGGCTCATACCCATGACCCATGACCCGGTTTGCAACCCAAAACCCGGACTGGTACAACTTAGTTTGCCGGATCCCTAGGATTGCACTAGCTTAGAGGGAGGGATCCGTGGAAACCGGGCTACAGTAGAGATTTTTGCCTATAAATAGTTAGCTATTTCTTCATTGTTGCTAACCCCTCTTCTTACAAACTCTCTCAGATATTATTTCCCTCTTCTAATCTCAGATCTCTTGATCTATCTAGTAGTTCTTATTTCTTTTGTTGTGATTCTCATATAGGTCATTCTCAAAGGCGAGATCACGAGATACTACAAGTCATCCAAGCAAGGGGTCCTTGATTTATTTTTTCCTCCATAAGATTTTTGTAGCAAGATCTTGTATTTCATATTTCACATAGTTGTTGTGTAATAGTTGTGTTGGTTTGGTCCGCCGTGCTAAGGACTCGGTATTTAGCTTTGTACCGGATAAAGTGTAAGCGACGTTGTGAGGCTTCTCCGCCGTGTTGAAGGAGCTTGTTGACATAGTGCTTGAACTCTCGAGTGGGGAACTCGGGGAGTGGAGTAGGGCAAGGAAGGTGTCCTTGTAGCCGAACTACTATAAATCACTTGTGTCACTACTTTCTATCCTTTACTTTACTTGCTTTCATTACTTACATTACTTATTGCTTTATACTTTCTATCCATCCATACAAATTCTCATAAGATCGAATCTAAAGTTTTTGAAACTAAACTTAAAATCGGCAAAACTATTCAACCCCCCTTCTAGTTTTCCACAATAAGAATTAAATGTGAATGCTTTTTCCTATATATCTAAAGGCGAACCTCACATTTTCGGGTGTAATTTTTGAGTGGTAGGGTTTTTTTGCTTGCTATATAACTCCTATGCATGAGACGCTTTATTAAAACTAAAGTTTCACTATAAAATCGGCAAAACTATTCAACCCACCTTCTAGTTTTCCACAATAAGAATTAAATGTGAATGCTTTTTCCTATATATCTAAAGGCGAACCTCACATTTTCAGGTGTAATTTTTGAGTGGTAGGGTTTTTTTGCTAGCTATATAACTCATATCCATGAGACGCTTTATTAAGACTAAAGTTTCACTCGTAAATGTCATAATTTTTTTTTTTAATTTGGTGCTAAAATTTTCTTTACAAGTATTTCTTTTGGTTTATTACATAATTTACTAAAGAACAAAGCGAATATCAAATGTGTGACTAATTTCTAAGGTATCCCTTTTTACCATTCCTACACTTCAATTTAACATTGTCCCCAATGTTCTTAAAAGTACAAAAATTGATAAAAGGAAAAATAAAAGAGATAAAAGAAACAAATACTCCCCTAATTAGCTCGGTATGAACTGAAAACGGAAATACGGTTAAATCCTCCTCCAAGAAGATAAAATTGTCCATTGATATGTTTTTTGTCCAATATAAATTGAAAATCTTAAGAAACGAACACGAAACCAAGCATGAAATCGGCGGTAAACACTATATATAATAAAACTAAACTAGAAAGCGAATAAGATATAATTCTTGCAAAATAAATATTTACAAGAATTTGAAAATTTAAAAATTCTGTAAATTTTCAAAAAATAAGTTTCAACAGAAATACAAAAAGTTGTTGCTACAGTGCCTGACGCCGTCACTTTGTAAAGATGACGCCGTCATGATATCCTAGCATATTGTTTCGTTTTGTTTTCTGGAAAATTCTAAATTTTAAAACTTGCAAATTTCCTATAAAACATTCATTGTGATACACGCATTTGACTCTAAACAAACACACAAACAAGATAAAATATATGCTAATTATAAATTATAATTTTTTTCATGTTCGAATTTCATTTTTTTT
Organism: Chrysanthemum seticuspe; assembly: GCA_019973895.1. Taxonomy (NCBI): domain Eukaryota; kingdom Viridiplantae; phylum Streptophyta; class Magnoliopsida; order Asterales; family Asteraceae; genus Chrysanthemum; species Chrysanthemum seticuspe. The sequence goes on along the minus strand of BPTQ01000003.1, from coordinate 245,935,561 downwards.
TAAATATGGATTTTCCTACAATTATCTTTTTGTAAAATATCTTTATATGCAATTAAGACGAAATTAAAAACAAAATAAAACATTTTCTCAAATTATTCGAAACATGAAAATTAAACAATTATAATTAAGAATATATGACACAAACAAACATAAAATCAAAACATCAAACAATTTAAAGACATGGATTGCCTCCCAAGAAGTGTTTTTCTTTATTTACGAATCTTGTACCTAAACTCAAAGTCATACCTACTAAGCACTATGGATAAGATCCACATTGAGGGTATCATTTGGATCAATTTTCTTTTATAATTTTCTCTTGGTATGTATTGTTTGGTAGGACCTCTCAAAATTTTCTCCGTCGAGATCTATTAATTCTATCTTAATATGCCACAATCCATCTCCTTCTTTTGGTGGTTTATCCCAACTCTATTTACTCTCCGAGTCCTCCGAATCCCAGTTGTTTCCCTTAAGATTAATTGTTATAGTTCCTAGGAACAAAATCATTTTTTAAACACTAAAGGATCCTTAAATGGGTTGACCTCCGTCTCTCTAGCTAATTCTTGTTCCATGTATAGTGTATATTTCACAAATTCATCGTCCAAGAAAAAAGGGTGTTGAGGTCCTATAAAGTCTTTATTAATTCGGGGGCCATATCATGATGGTCTCCTATCCTTAGCTAGCCATAGGGGTTCTTCCTCCTCATCATCGTCATAAGTATGCTCTTTGATATCATAAATCGACCTAGTGTATCCCTCACCAACCGCTATCTTAGATTTCTAGCAATTTATTATTGCAGTTGTGGTTGCTAAAAATCCCCTACGAACAAGTAATGGGCACTTAGGGTCTCTTAGAACATCTAGGACATGAAAGTCCACCAAAATAGTCAGTCTCCCTATGTGTACAACTAGGTCCTTTAGTATCCCTACCGGATAAGTTAATATTCCATCTGCCAATCCTACAACTATTTTTGTTTCTTCTAATCTTCCTAAATTGAGATTTCTATAAAGGGACAACGGAAGTATGTTGATGCATGATCCTAGATTGGCTAGGATGTCAAAAGTTTCAAAGTTTCCAATACTACAAGGTAGAACGAATTTGCCTGGATCATCTAATTTTTTGGGTAACTTGTTTTTAACGAACACGGATCCATTCTTTCCTAACTTAACTCTTTCCACATACTTATTGATTGTGTAATAATCGGCACTACCAGGCTTCGATGGTGATCGAAGATTTTGCTGATAAGGGTTGAGTTGCCAAGCTGTAAGTAACATGTGTCAACACAAATGGAAACACTACGTTAAGTGAAGCGCATGGTTTGGACCCTGCGAATCACCTATGGCGTGAGAGTATTGTATATGGATGATAATAAGTATATTGTGTGTGTGTGTTTAAAGTCTGTCTATACCTGAGTGCTCTGCCCATCTATTTATAGGTGATAGAAATGGGCAGTTACATGTCTCTTGCTAGAACCGGTGAACATGGGGGATTCCCGCGTTTAGAAATGAGTTTAGATAGGCTATGCGATATTCATGAAAACTCTTACAAGAGGCACGCTGTCTTGAACAATGTCCTTATCCGCAGAACCTGTAAGCTAATGTCTAAGCTTTCTAAGGTTAGGGAAACTTGTAATGTTATGCAACAAAAGGAAATAGCCAAAGATAAGGAAAATGCCGAGCTGAAGGTCAAGTGTGACGATGCTCTGTAAAATATGGAGAAAAATCCCCTTGTTTTGGACCTCCGAGAAGAGATTGCTACCCTACAAGGTCAAGTGGAAAAGTTTCACAGCGAATACATTAGGCTAGTTGTTGAAGAAAAAATTGGGTGAATTATGATCAAACACTTTCTTCCATTCATTCAAAGGTGGAAGGTCTAGATGCTGTAAAGAGCCAGTTTGAGGAGATCGAGATTCAACTTATGCAGCAAATTGACGGCCTCAAACAAGATAGGGCGGCGGTTGTTGCCAAATTTTTTCCGTATGTAGCTATGGAACTTGTGCACAGTGATGAGATGGGTCGAAACATGGACCAACTGTTAAAGGCTGTCATCTTTCATGGGAGGTGCACTGCCTTTGAAAAGGTTGCTGCCTTAAAAGAGCCTTTTGAGCTCACAAAGATGTCTGGCTATCGACCTTTTTCCAAGAAAGAGTTTGGTGAAGCTGGCAATGACTTGGATACTGCCTCTTACCCGTTTTTGACGGAAGCTAGCTACCTTCAACCCACATGCTCCTATTGACGTCATCCTGTTTAAGAAGCCCAAGTCTCTTCGCTCCTCCACTACAACTGTGAAGTCTGTTCCTTCTCAACCACAAGACAAGTCTTAGCTTTCACCATAACATGCTATTATTCCAGACAAATGAAGGTCACCATGTAGGCGTTAATTTGACCCCAAAGGTGGTGTATACCCTTAGTATTTAGGCCGAGGCCGTAAACACTTTATCTTATTTGTCAGTTATTTTATCTAGGATAATGTTTCCTTTGTGGTTTAACATAAATGACTCATGACTACCACCTTCATAGGGGTGACTAAATTGGGTGAGTATTTCCTCAATCTTTTGTTATGCAACGATACACTGATTGTGCGTTACTTTTGTTGTTTAAGGCTCAAGCGTGGCCCCTAGATTCATAAATGTGTCACCAAAATTTGATCACGTAGTCCTTCGCTTGTAATAGAAGGTAGCGATGCGCTCTGTTTTAGCCCAAAAGATTACGAATGAGGACCTTTGGGAAGTTAACATGAATTTAGAGGATTTTAGTTTAGTTATTAGAATAAGGCTCATGTGTGTCCTTATAGTATCCTTTCGAACATTGAAACTTTTCAGTAGTTGGTGAATCAAATCTTTGTTGTAAATAATGACACAAGAGATTTGATGGGAATTCATTACTTTCATTGATCGTGTAGGAAGATTTACATCAAACAAAGTATGATCACTTGTTTTGCTACACTTAGTGAATATCTCATGACAAAAGGTAGTCTAAGTAATGAATTTAGAAGAAATACAGAATAAGCTTTTACATGTAAAACTTACAAAGGTTCGAACCATTCCATATTCGATCAATAGGGTAACCGAGAGTTTTTCCAGTTTGTAAGCTTCATCTCCATAGGCTTTCCTCACCACATATGGTCCTTCCCATGTTGGTCCTATTTTTCCTTGGAGTTCAGTTTTGCTTGCACTGTTAATTCTAAGCACGTATGTTCCAGGATTAAAGGTTAAAGGTCGAACACGCTTGTTATAGTACCTTTCTAACTTCTGTTTGTAGTGAGCTACTCGGATGGAAGCTATTTCTCTCCGTTCTTCAAGGAGATCCAAATTTTCCTTAAGCCTCTTCTCGTTTAGCCTGGCTTCAAACTCTTTGGTTCGTTCAGTTTCAACACTTATCTGGGTGGGTACCATTGCTTCCGAGCCGTAGGCAAGGCTGAACTAGGTTTCCCTATTGCTAGACTGGGGTGAAGTCCTATGTTCCCACAACACTTATGGTAGTTCGTCTACCCAACCTTGGTAGCTTCTCTCTAGTCTTCGTTCCATGCCCTTAACGATGTCTCTATTAATGACCTCTACTTGACTATTTGCTTGAGGGTGGTACACGGAGGTGAAAGACTTATTTATGCCTAATTTTTGGCAAAAATATTGGGAAGGTACCTTCGGCGAACTGCTTCCCATTATCGAAGATGAGGATTTGTGGGACCCCAAATCTACATACAACGTGTTCCTAGACGAATTTGTCCATGTGTCTTCCTATGATGGACACCAAAGGCTTTGCCTCTACCCATTTTGTGAAGTAGTTTATTGCCACGACTAAAAATCTTGCCCCCAAGAGCCATAGGTAGAGGACCCACAATATCAATTCCTCATTGAGAGAAGGGCCATGCTGAGGTCATCGACATTGTTGGGCGAAAAATGATTTGATGATTACAAAACAACAAGGGCTTAATGTGACAGCTTTGGTAATTTATATATGTAAGAATTAAAGAAATTAAAGCTGGAATATCTCCTTAATAATAGAAGATTTAGAATATTTGTTATGATCTTCTTAGTAGTTAGCTTTTTGTGTAAGCTAGGTTTTCTTGTAAACCCTCTATATAAAGGGTATTAGATGTTAGTTTTTATGAAGTCAAGCAAGATGTAAACCACCAAAGTGTGTGTGTGTGAGACCTAGGCGTATGGTTCATTGTTAACGCCTAGGGTTTGAGTTGGTTTGTTTGTGAATGGTGATTATAGAAAACCTTGTTGAGTAACATATTGTTCTTAACATTCCGATGCATATTTATGTTATTCGTAAAACATATCCTAGATGGGCTAAAACGATTCTCTACAAGTGGTATCAGAGCGGTTGGCTCTTGATATCTAGGATCTACAAGGTTTCGTGGACGAAGAAAGTGGCCAGAGAAGTTTTGTGTAGCAGCGCTTCTTATTTTATTGAATGGTTAATGGTGTCATGTGGGTCACACATCAAATGGTTTGTACTGTTATAATTAATTCCATTTAAATGATATATCTGGTCATGTGAAAAACCATAAGTCAGATACACGATTGCTCAAGGTTAATTCTGGTGGTTTCAAGATTAAGTCTGGTATTATCCGTCGTTAATTCTGCCTTCACAGTTAATACTGGTGGTTAATTCTGGTCATATACAGTTAATACTGGCAGTGATACGGGTTAATACTGGTAATTGTAAGTTAATTCTGGCAGCATGAGATGTTAATTCTAGTCGTCCGAAGTTAATTATGATATTAATTACTAGTCTTGGTGAGTTGAATTTTTATTCAACGATGAACCCTAGTAATTATTATATTGACGACACACATGTTTTTTATCCCAACGATGATGGCTATTTATGAATTGTATTTGGTGCATTGGCTTTTTAATCAATTATGTGACAAGTGTATCCTTGGTGTTCGTAGAATCGCCGAAGTGAGGCAATGATACCGATAATGAATACGGTAGATCGCCGGTTGAGGCAACAGTCACATAAGAGAGGATGATGTAATTGCACTTAGATATATTTCATTGATTATTTGAAGATGTGATTATGAAGAAAGGTTTTTATCACCTATTTGATGATGAAGTAGAGTTTCTTGGATGTGTGTTTTATTATACCTTTTTGCAGGAGGTAACTTGTTCGCACATTCATGTTATGGCTAAGACCTGGTAAATCTAGCAAGTAGAGTTTGCTATCACTTAAAGGAGTTACGTTGTAGTGCTCAGTGTCTCATTGAAGATGAGGATTTTATCAAGAGATCGAGGTCTACTCATATATCATCAGGTATGAGTTCATAGTCACATGGTTAGTACAAGACATAAGACGCGAGTTTGAGATGTTCTACTTCAGCATCAAGTTGGTAATACTTAGTTTTCTTCATTAGTAATTATTACATAAAGCCATCTACATGCATAACTTGAGGGGAAGTATTATTCAAGGTGCAAGACCCCTATTTGATGATTTCAAAAAGGGGAAGTTAGGGGTTTTTGGGATCAGATATGTTCAAGAAGATCTTAGTTCAAGGTGAAGCATTGAATATAGTTTTGTAATATCAAATAGGGGAAGATTGTTGGGCAAAAAAAGATTTGATGATTACAAAACAACAAGGGCTTAATGTGATAGCTTTGGTAATTTATATATGGAAGAATTAAAGAAATTAAAGCTGGAATATCTCCTTAATAATAGAAGATTTAGAAGATTTGTTATGATCTTCTTAGTAGTTAGCTTTTTGTGTAAGCTAGGTTTTCTTGTAAACCCTCTATATAAAGGGTATTAGATGTTAGTTTTATGAAGTCAAGCAAAATGTAAACCACCAAAGTGTGTTTGTGTGAGACCTAGCCGTATGGTTCATTGTTAACGCCTAGGGTTTGAGTTGGTTCATTTGTGAATGGTGATTATAGAAAACCTTGTTGAGTAACATATTGTTCTTTACATTCCGCTGCATATTTATGTTATAATATCAGGGAAACTTAAGTATTACCAAAAACCCATATAGCCATCTATATGCATAACTTGAGGGGAAAACTATGTTTTGTAATGAAGAAAACTAAGTATTACCAACAATTTGATGATGTCATGTCTTGCTTCGGTGATCTTGGTATTGATGAGTGTATTTGATTGGCTTCACATTTTTGGATTATTACTTTTGCATCTATATGCATCGAAGGCCAGTAATATCCTAACTTCATGATCTTCAAAACCAATGATCTTGGTCCTGTATGCATACCGCAGGAACCTTGATGGATGTATTGGATGATGCTCTTAGCTTGTGTAGGGCCCAAACATCGTAGCCATGGGGATAAGAACGTCTTGCGATACAGGTTTCCATCTATCATAATGTTTGTAACTCTCTGTCTTGTGATAGATATTTCTGCTAAAACCTCCAACAGTACCTCCTTCATTACGTGAGCGAAAGTCATCGAAGCTAGCTTACTTAGCGCATGGGCTTTCTTGTTCTAGATCTTGCGAACGTGCTCCATGGTATAAGTATCAAAGTTTTCCAGGACCTCCAGAGTATTTTCGAGGTATTGCTTAATTAAAGGTTGTCTTGCTTTAAAGAGTCCTTTGACTTGATTTGAAATAAGTTGTGAGCCAATGAATATTGCTAAGTCTTTTATTTCCATGTCCGCGGCTATCCTTAAGAGAGCCAACATGACTTCATATTCAGCCTCGTTATTAGTGGTTTCGAATTCGAACCATAGGGCATAAGTGAACACTTTTCCTTCTGGGCTTATAAGCATTAAGCTCGCACCGGAACCATCAGAGTTCAATGCTCCATCTGTATACAACTTCCAGATAGCCTCCAAAGTGGGGGCTTTTCCTTTGGTAGGCTTTCTTCCACAACGGGTGCTTCTGCGATAAAGTCAGCTAGGATTTGACCTTTGATTGATTTGCGTCCTATAAACTCAATTTCATGTTCTCCTATCTCTATTTCCCACTTAGCGATCCTCCCCGACTTCTTCGGTTTTTCAAGCACTTGCTTGATAAGTTTGTGAGTCAGGACCCATATGGGATGAGCCTGGAAATATCTTCAAAGCCTCCTTGCAGCATGGATGAGAGATAAAATAAGTTTTTCCAACTCTGGGTAGTTTAGCTCTGCCCCTTGTAGTACTCTTCTGACGAAGTAAATCGTGACTTGCCCCTTTTCTCTTTCGGTGAGCAACACTGCACTTATGCTTTCTGTTGAAGCTGCAATGTACATTACTAACATTTCGCCTTTGATTGGGGCAATAAGCATTGGCAATATTTCCATGAAGTCTTTCATCTTTCAGAAGGCTTCTTTGGCCTCATCACTCCACTGCAGGGTCTTCTTGTATGTGCAACTTTTGAGAGCATTAAAGAATGGTAAGGACTTGTCAGCCCCCTTCGAGAGGAAGTGACTTAAAGCTGCTAGCTTACCATTAAGACTCTGAATTTCCTTTAATGTCTATGGGGTTTTGAGGTCTGTGGTGGCCTTTACCTTAAAAGGATTCGCTTTGATGATCCGATTTGTAATCAAATGCCCAAGAAACTGTCCTTCCTTTACACCGAAAGAACACTTCTTATGATTGAGCTTCATGTTGATGGATCGGAGCCTTTCGAAGGTCTCATGAATGTCTAGTAGCATGTCTTATACAGAGATACTTTTAATTACCATGTCTTCTACATATGTTTCTAAGTTTCTTCCTATCTGGCTATCGAACACCTTGTCTACTAATCATTGGTAAGTGGCTCCTGCGTTCTTAAGACCGAAGGGCATATTTCTATAGCAAAAGACTCCTTTTCTAGTAAAGAATGTTGTCTTGTCTTTATCCCCTTCAGCCATTTGTATTTGATAATAACCTTTATACACATCCAAAAATCATTTGAGTTAGAAACCTGAGAGTGACTCAACTTTCTAATCAATCTCCGAAAGGGGATAGCAATTTTTAGGGCAAGCTTTGTTGAGGTCCATAAAATATACGCACATTCGCTAGCCTCCATAACTCTTTTTTACCATGACTGGGTAAGCAACCCATGTCTGGTACTTAACTTCTCTAAGAATACCAACTTTTGTGAGCTCGTACACCTCTTTGCAGGCTGCTTGATTTCTTTTCGGAGCCAAACCCCTCTTCTTTTGCTTGATGGGCTCGATGTGCTTATATTCATTAAGCTTATGTTCCATATTGAAAGGTTGCCCATCTATAGTGATAGTATTGGGGATCTCAGTCATATATGCATATGTCCATGCAAATACATTTGTATTAGCTTAGAGAAGCTCTTGCAGCTTCCTCTTAAAGCTGGTAGGCATATGCTTCCCAATTACTATGGTTTGTGCGGGGTAATGGTCGTTGACCATAATCCTTTCTTCAGCATCAGCACAGCTGAGAACGTTCTTTGGATCTTCCGGAACACTTTCCCTCTTCTTCTTGTAACCTTCGTTGATACCACTGGATTCATAGCTAGAGAAGACCGTTCCTACTCTGTGGGGAGTATGGAATTTGACGGCTGCGTGGATCGCAGAGACTACCATTCCCATTTGCTGCATAGTTTTCCTCTATAATAGGAGGTTGTATGGAGATTAGGATCTTACGATCACAAATTCGAGGGTCTCTATCCTTGTAAAAGGACTATCCTAGAGAGTTACTTCAAAAGGTACTTCCACGATAGGCCAAGAATGCTCTCCCGAGAAACCAACGAGGGGAGTCTTCGAATCTACCCTCAATGCCCGGATAGAGGAGTTCAACTTGAGAAAACAATGTTCGTAGATAACTTCGCAGGCACTCCCACCGTCCATGTAAACACGATTAACCTGCCTGCCAGAGACCCAGACTTTAATGGTTACGTAGTCAGAAGAAGGTTTGGAACCGATTACGGGAGGGAAAGCTATTCCCTCTATCTTTCCCAGTGTGTCATCTGTGTCCTTCCTTTTTAAACCTGGGCTTCCTTTCTGGACCATGAAAATCGGGATCCCATGAATACCGTGAATTAAAGAATGGAGAACATGTCCCAATTCTTTTATTTACTTTGTTGTGATCCCATAAGAAACCTTTGCTATACTTGTTGGAGTTCTCCTTATTTTCATTAGGAGCTCCATTAGTGGCAACCTCTTTTGCTTCTATCCAAGTATATATTTTTTCCATCGAACCTTTGTAAGTAGTGGGGAGGTCAGTGGAGAAGAACTCAACGAGGCTTCTCGTCTTCATCCCATGGACGAAAAAAGAGATACGTTGCTCTTCATGTAGCCTCAGAATCTGCAGCGTGTCATCGGTGTACCTAGTGACGAAAGCTTTGGTGCTCCCGCCTTCCTTTTGCTTAATATTATGCACAGCCAAATGAGTCTTTGTGAATTTCTTTTGTTGGCTGAAGTGTGATCGGAACTTATCCTTGAGGTCTTCGTAATTCACTATGCTCCCCGTTTTTTGCCCATTCCACCATATCCTTACAGATTTTTTCAATGTATATATGAACACATGACAGCCAACGGGCATAGCCCACTTTTGCAGTCGTATAGCCCCTTCGAACAGATGTAGATAGTTATCGGGGTCTCCCTTTCCATCGTAGGAACCCACATGAGGAGGTATTTTTAGTCTGTCATGCAGAGGATAGTCCTCAATCCAACAGACGAAGGATGTTACACAACTAGTAGGCTCTGCGAACAGTCTCGCAGAACCGTAGGGTTGATACGTAGGTATATTTGGAGGTCGGTTGGTGGATGTGCATAAAAATGATAAGTAGTATGGGGTGTACTTGAAGGAGGGACAAGTCTTGGGTTATTTGGACCATAGCTGCTTATCGGAGCCTGCTGGGGATAAAGGGGTTAACCTCGAGAAACCCGGTGGTGGTGAATCATCTCTCCCACTTGTCATGCCAGAAAAGTAGGTGAAGTGGTTTTAACGGTTATAGACTCGTTTTTACGAGACTAATTGTAGCAGTTCCATGGATGGCGCCACTAATTGTGCAATATTTGGCACGACTATGCTTCGATGGTGATCAAAGAGTATAGTGATGGCGCATGAACTGCCAAGCCGTGGAAAATCTGTGACAAAGACACTACGTTAAGTGAAGCGCAGGGGTGAGACCCTGCGAATCACCTCCGACGTGAAAGTAAGTGTGGGAATGTGATTGCAATAAGCGCGTAAGTAGGAAAAATGTAAGTGTTGAGAGCGCAATCAAACTTGAATGACCCGTCCATCTATTTATAGGTGATGAAATAGGATGGAGCAGGCTTCTGCACTTGAACCGGAGATCGTGGGGGTGTCCCGCGATATTAGGGGATCATAGGGACAAGTGTACCACGATCGCTGTCTTGACGGGTAAGCCTTGATAGATAGGGTTAGAACGTGGGTTTTGACTTGGTCAGGCCTAGCCTTCATGTCAGTTTCATCGAAGGACATACCCCAGAGGGTATTAGGTTTCGAGTGGCAAATTCCATTATTGGTAACCATCATAGAGATGATTTTACGCCACTAGAAACTGTTCGAAGGTTTCTAGGTGTTTAATGGGAGTAGATCCCGGTCAAGCTCTGAGGGAAGGCCTTCGAGCCGATTCGGAGGATACGTCATCAGCGGCCATTATCGATATTCCAAAGAACTTACATTTCCATACGGGTTTCTAATGTTTTTGCATATTATCGAAGTAGATTCGAATATTGTTTTATTTTTCATTGTGAAACATCATTACAGTTTAATCGCAATTAGTAAACATCTTAAGAACACCACCACAATGTACATAAATTAAAATAGAAAATGAATATAATAGAACATGTTCGTGATGTTTTTCCAAGAAGACATGCAAGTGGAATATTTCAGTCAAGTATGTACAACACTAAAATTTTCTACGTTGAATCATCCATCTTGTTTGGTAGTAGGGTTGCATTTACTCTTGGAGTCAAGTGAAAGACAAAAAGACTTTTGGAAGATGAGATAGGGGAGAAAAATGATTGATACGAAATAAAGAACGTGGAACCTCGGATGACTGCTAAGTCGATAATCATTTTTGTATATATATATTTTTTAAAGATTGAGAAATATTCTTAGAGCACCAGGTGTTACTTTGCTATTCGAGATTATATCAAAAAAACTTATTATAAATACACAAACATAATGTACAGGTTTATTCGCAAAAAAATAAATGATTTGGCCTTCTTGCTTCTCTTACTTTTAGTTACCTTCTATCCTTCTGCCAACTTTGCAACTGCTTTATCTTTAAGTAATCTAACCCAAGGGTCATCACTTCATGTCGAAAATGAAGATCATTTAATATCACCCAATCGGCGTTTTAAAGCTGGTTTTCACCGTATTGGCGTACGCGCGTATTGCTTTGCAATATTGTTATTCCGAACCCATGTCAGATGAAAATCATACATTTGTTTGGATGGCAAACCGGGATGAGCCAGTCAATGGAAGAGGCTCCAAAATTTCCTTGTGGGGAAATGGAAATCTTGTTTTGAAGGACGTGAGCCGCATAATTTGGACCACCAACACTCAGTCTAGTTCGACTTTGAAGTTAGAACTCCTTGACTCTGGTAATCTTGTTCTCAAGGAACTAGACAAGCAATCATATCTTTGGCAAAGCTTTAGTTTTCCAACCGACACCATCCTTCCTAATCAAAATTTCACCAAAGATACCTTCCTTATATCTTCAAAAAGTTCGACAAATTTTTCTTCTGGCTACTACAAACTCTATTTTGACAATGACAACGTGATCCGCCTTCTTTACAATAACGGTGAAGTAACAAGCGTTTATTGGCCGCCCCCTTATTTACTACCATGGGATGCAGGAAGGTCTACTTACAATAGTAGTAGAATCGCTATGCTTGATTCCGAAGGCCATTTCATCTCTTCAGACCAATTATCCTTTTATACCACGGATTACGGACCTACCCTTCAGAGAAGATTGACGCTTGATGCTGATGGCAATATTAGAGTTTACTCGCTTAACAAAAGTCGCTGGATAGTTTCATGGCAAGCAATATCAAAGCCATGCGCTGTTTCTGGGAATTGTGGTCTAAATAGCCTATGTACTTATAGTTCTGGATTGGGACGAAGTTGCGCTTGCATGCATGGGTACAAGGCCAAGAACCAATCAGATTCATCGCTTGGGTGTGAACCTACATTCGATCTTAGTCAATCTCATGAAAATTATGACTTCATAAGACTCCCTTATGTAGAATTTATTGGTTTCGATTTGCTGACTGTACTAGATATACCTTTCGGTGAATGCAAGATGGCATGTTGGAATCACACCGAGTGTAAAGCCTTCCAATATGGATTCGAAGATAAGAAAGACGTCTTTGTATGTTATACCAAGAATTTGTTGGTCAATGGCATCTACAAGGGTAATCCTGTTACCACTTATCTTAAGCTACCTCATAAAGATGTAGTATCATATCATCAAAATGTTGCTAAAGAGACCCACTTGCATTGCTCAAATTCTATAATCGAGCTAAAACGAACATATGACAAAGAGAGTGAAAATGGTTCGCTCAAGTTTATGAAGTGGTACAGCATCATCCTTGGTGTAATCGAAGGTGCATGTTTTCTAGTATTCTACTATGTTACCAGGAAACCTTCAGGTGCAACAGCTCAAAACTACCTTCCAATTGCTACTGGATTCAGAAGGTTCACATATGATGAAATAAAGAAAGCGTCTCATAAGTTTAGAGATGAAATAGGGAGAGGTGGCGGTGGTGTTGTATACAAAGGCATACTTCCAGACAATCGAGTGGCAGCAATTAAGCGACTCCACGAGGCATTCCATGGAGAAGCTGAATTTCTAGCAGAGATGAGCACAATTGGGAGGATAAATCATAAGAACTTGATAGAAACATATGGTTATTGTGCAGAAGGAAAGCATAGGATCTTAGTCTATGAGTACATGGAGAATGGCTCATTAGCCAAGAATTTAGGTGCTAACCAGCTTGATTGGCATAAGAGGATTAAAATCGCAAGTGGTGTTGCGGAAGGGCTGGCTTATTTACATGAAGAATGCTTGGAGTGGGTTCTACACTGTGATGTTTGTTGAGTTTATGATATATAAAATATAATAAAACATAAAGACATCAAGAGTACACAGCGGAAGACTTAAGATCATAACAAATAAATTAATTAACTGAAAGTATGCGTAACGTACCTCTTGCGAATATCAAATCTCTCGAGCAAAGCAAAACCACCCTCGAGCAAAGCAAACCAAAGAAGTACTTAATGGTGTAAGAATAATGTCTTACAACCACGTTCTTGTACACACGAATTAACCAACGAATCAAGCGATTGCTAGATCTTAACACAAGCCCTCGTATATGCAAAAACAAAACCGAACTCCCTAACAAATGGGGTGTTCGGCCAAGCTATGCAAAAGAAAGAGAAGAGAGGAGATCTAGGGTTAATTCAATGCACAAGAGATGAATGAAACCCTAGAACCTAGCCTTGCTTATATAGTGAATGGAATTCTTGAAAAACAAGTTAAGGATTAGGCTTGGATAAAGCCTTATGGCCGGCCACCATCATGAGCCCAAAGCCCATCCCATAACTTTTCCAAGTTTCCATTTCTAGTCCTTCTCTTTTCCATTTTAACGGTCGTTAGTCATTTTACCGTTAAATACATAACGATCGTTAACCGGACTTAATGTGTAATAATTAATCGTAAACATAAACATTAATTATTAACTTTAATTCTCATTCGCTAATGTGTGCAATCCCGTGGTCACGAGTTCGAATCCGGACATTCACATGTTTGTAAATATATACATTTCCAACAGCTCCCACTTGGATATGTTTACAAAACGTGAAATGACATTGGTTAGCGTCTAGCAACACGCCAATGCCCCCGGTACAACTCGTGTATGGTTTTCTGGAGAAAAACCAAGTTTGATGATTCATCATCATATTCATCCTTTTGTTTCTAATACCATGTTATTAAGAATTTGGATCTTACTCATTTCTTAATTAACTATTCTGTTTCTCGCTTTATGATTTATTAAGATTACCAATTCTTCTAAACAGAAGACCTTGGGTATGGCCATACAAACATCTTAACAATCCTACGAGGGGCCCAGTAGTATTATACTTCAAAATAAATTTGAAGGAAACAAATCCCATTTTGACTACAAGCAGGATTCATAAATTTCGCAACACTTCTGAAAACAACCCTTATAACTACCAGTTACGTATAGCGTTAGATTGCTTCACAAAAATGCACTACATCCATGACATATCTCTTGTATCTCAAGTCAGAGGATAAATATCCATGATATACTTAATGACAAAGATCCATAAAGTATTATCATGTGGGTGGGATAAGTCCTATACTCAATACATTGAATATCATCTGAAATTAGTCATGCTACGCATCAATATACTTTCAAGTATATTCTAACTAATACTCAGATTTGTCTTAATTCAATATCATTCCCATGTTATTGATTGACAACGGACTATTTAGAATAACTTTAGTTATTCAAGGATTTAAACATGCAAATACAGGACACAATATTATAAATGAAATTAAACGTATACCGTACTTTAATTCATTATAAATAATAATTGTTTAACATCCTTTATCCAAATACTAAATAGATCAATGCATGATAATACTAGTTAATGAATTTTGCCACAAGTCATGAGAATCATACTTGTTGACAAGGCATAATTTCAATTAACTTTGATCTATAGGAATTTTGAGAATACTTATTTCAAAAATTCAATAAGTGAATTTCTTGTATATGTTTACACATATCTTGATATTGTCATATCATTCCATAAGGTGCGTGATAACCTGAACCACCTTTATATGACAATCATCTTTCAAAACTTTTAAAGTTTAAAGTATTCTTCATTCTTTAATGTATAATGCAACTATGCTCTTAATTGAGCATAACTAGTCAATATGGTCATCACCAACGATACCATGACTAGAATTGAGTGTCATCTCAATTATACCAGCATCATTGTGTACAACAATATGCTCTTTAAACATCCGTAAACTTTGAATATTTATTTGTTTGGTGTCGTACAAACCTCAAGTTTGTTGACTATGACAATTACAACAATTTGTTGTATAGAATCTGGGAGCAACTCCAGGCTGTGGAATGCAATTCTAAATCCAAACATAAATATTACAATGTTGTTAAATCATCTTGTAATCAAGCATGATACAACAACCTTATACACAACATGATGTTCATGATGAATCTTTAAGTTAGACTTTAAGATCTCATTCATATACTATCTTGTCAAAGATATGTACTCATCATGTTCTATTAGACTCATTTATTTACCGCATATGTTTATAATAATAAACATATATATATATATATATATATTCCAAGGTTATATATTTTATTTTCCAAATCTTACAAACGAAGTTTCATTCTCAACTAAAACTTAATTTAGGTGGAATGTAGTTGCCCATACAACATATAAGATTTAAAAAATAATACTCCCACTAGCTTTCAGGAATACTTACGAGCTATCTTATTTTAATTATTAAATCAAACATGGATTTAATTTTAAACATAAGAATCATCTCCTAGATGCATGCATATATCCATTCATGGATTTTTGCAGTTTGTACATATTCAAAGATTATTTGAATTCATAAAACTCCTTTGCATTACTTATCGTCCTCGCAAAAGTAATTCCAAAACAAAGAGTTTTGATATTCATTGTCAAAATTTCACATCAATGAAACTAAGTATGACAATTATAATCTTTATACTTCTATTTAATGTATCTAGTAAAGAATATTCAATCATAGTTAATTGCTTAAATATGATTAATATTATTATCACTAGACATGCATTAAATACGTGTACAATATTTTCCATATGATTCCTACACAAAGATTTAAACCACTAGGGTTTTCATTCTTTGAAGAAACTCATTAAGATAAACCAAATATCTAAAGTTGATTATCTCTATGGACAACATCTCTACATTCATAGTATGGTTGATTTACCACAATACAACATTTGGTAAATTTATCATTATGATTAACAGGCTTACCATGATCCCGTAACTCATATTCCTCAGCATATTAAATATCTGAGATATCCTTGCAGATCTATGAATGACAATTCCATCATATTAAGGTCTATCATTTTCATGTTTAGCCTCATCATGATATTTGCTAGTGCATTTTAGAAGATTATGCATTTTTGTAATTCAATCTTTCAAGATCTAAACAAAACTCCCACTTGCCTTTAACAATTTAAAGATTACCTTTAAATAGTTTAGCAAGTAGAGTAACAATACATTGTTCTCTTTTGGGATATTACAAAACACATTGATAGTTCCTGACATCAGTTTGTTACAACTCACTATACAAGTAGTTTAACAAATTCAGAACTTCATTTATAAGACTTAATGTGATTCATCACATTCCATAAACAAATGGTGTCTTATCAATCTTCCAGGTTGGAGTCTTATTGAGTATATTCAATCTATACTCAATCTACTAACCTTGATAACTTTTGGAAGAAACTATAGTTATCTTGAATCAAACATGCCAATAGATTTTGATTCTTCTAATTAAACATACCATAAAACTATGGTATTTCATTAGAATTAATATTGTAAGATAATCTAACAATATTTAAGATAACCATCTACTCTTTTGCTCATCTATTTACCAACAAAGTAAAACTTAATGGTACAATAGAATTACCAAGTCAATTGCATGTATTATAACACAAGTATTTTTGACCAAGTCAAAAGACACATCAGTTATAATCCCACTATACGTTATAAGTCATTGATCACCTCATTGACTTCATGCATATGTCTTAAAACATAGCAAGTTAACGTCTTACTTTATATTGTAAGTCTTGTATTAAAAGACTTCATGTTTGTGATTTTACAAAATCATAAACATTTATAATAAAAGTAATTATGAACACCACCTCAGGTTTCAATTAATATTTCAAGTTAATATTGACTACATATATTTAAGTCATTCAACGAATACTTAAATTCAAAGTAGTATTAGATTACTTTATTTAATTATGTTATTCCATGAAATGTTCAACGTAAGAAACTGCAAAATCATCCATGCTCGTTCTCACGACACGTGGATATTTTACCTTGGGCTACAATCTAGTTCACGTTCTCACGCAACATAAATTGTAACTACAAGTGTTTCTTAAATATTGAATAACATAAATATTTAAAATAAAATAGTCTTTGTTATCATCTTGACACATGTTCTTAATAAGGCAATCATACATATTTAAATGTATAATTCCTATTGGAACGTTACTCTCTTACCTTGCGGTCAAGAAAATCATATTTATATGTGTTGTACCTTGCACACAATAAAGATTTCTCCCACTTGTGCATGGAACAACATCATGTAGCAAATAAACAACACGATACACGTTCGTTTATTTGATTAATATGATTTGTGTCATAGATATAACAAGTAGATGTAGGACTATATTGATTAGTAAGGAAACGCACATGACAATCCTTGAAAACCATAAGTGCCTACAATTGGAAAGTAATTTATCTTTGAAGATAATCTGGGTTACTACACAGGAAATAAGGCTTGTAGCTCCCACTGAATTAGAAATCATTAAAACAACTTCTTATTCAGTAATGCAACACAAATGCTCCCACTGAATCTGACAACATTGTAAGTGTTGCATAACCAGTTAAAACAACTTGCTTGCTTTTTACTTTCCTACACCTTTAAAGAACCATACGTAATCATTACTAAGGTACTAAAAGGTGTATTCTACTCTATGAATGATGGGTTATCCATCAAAGTTATTAACTTGAAAAATTGGGTATGCAATTTCTTCCTTAACAGGCCTACCATGCCCATAATGGTATGTAGCACCTTTAAAGGTTAAAGCAAAACAACTAGATAAAATATGCTAGTTTGCCTTTTACCAATTTTCGCGGTAATTAGTCTAGCTTCTAATTTAGTAACTCACATACATATTTTCCAGTTAACCAACATTCATGTTGTTACAAAAGGATTCATTCACCTAATGAAGGTAATGAAATCTTTATGGAAAATATGACGTGCAATTCATTGCTATGAGTTACATTAGAATTTAGACAATTCAAAACGTTCCTATTATATCTTTCTCATTCATGAAAAGGAATAGGGTTGAGTCTAATGCTTCTCCCATGGAAAAGAGACTTCGTTTGTCTTTTCAGTAAATTATTCTCGATCAAACATTTGTTTGAAAGCAGAATGGAGCAATAACTGATCAAAGACTAAACTTTGTTTACGGTTAAATGTTGCATTTATACATTCAAAAGAATTACAAAATTCAATTTTAGTATTTTCGATAATTTTCCTTTTCAATAAACAATTAAATACCCAAGGTTCATATTCATATAACCAATTAATTATTATTGAAAACTAGGATCCAAATTGTCATAATTTCATCACGTCAGTTGATCTGCTAGTAATGAACCTTATACAAAATGGTAGAGCTTTTGCTCAATTGCCAATATCAATTGCAATTCCTAGATTTATGGGATTTACATATAGCCAATTTCAATTGCCATGTAAACATGTTTTATCCCATCTTATGCCTTGAGTTGCCAGTTCTCACTGCTTAACTCAATTAAGTTGTCCAACTTAAGAAACTGCAAAATCGTCCATGCCCGTTCTCACGACACGTGGACATTTTACCCTTTGATTACGATCTAAGTCACGGTCTCACGCAAATAAAAAATAATCTTAGGTGTTTCCGTTTCGTTGGATGGCATATAACTTAAATTAAAGGGTAATGATTTTGATGTTAAATCAAATATGTACAAAGATGTCATGCATTCATCTTCGTAACATAGGTTTTATTAAAACATTTATATCTTGTTTTAATGTTTAAGTTTTTCATCATCAAACTTTAATTGAGGTATTGGTTTCACCAATCAAGGAATTTAGTGTTAATTATCATCCATTATATCGTACTTTTGCATAAGTGTAAACACTTAGTGTTTCGGATAATTACCACCTAAGTGGCGCATGGAATCAACACTAATTCGCCCTTAAGATGAGCTTGCACAATTAATGACTTACTAAGTAGCTCCACTCGAACTTACAGGGGGCAGAGGACCAGGTACGCGCTAAAGCACAACCTTAGACATCCATTCAGTGTGACTGTGCGCACTTCTTTAAACCCCTTTTATTAGTTCGTTCTCATGGGTGAGCCGTTCAGTCATTTGTATCAAAGTCATCATCAATTAAACGATTATGATTACTATTCTTAAAAATACATGTTTCACCATTGTTTAGGTCAGTTTATTTTTCTTGTAAAAATACCCTTGTTACAAAACACAAACAAGCAAGTATTTATAAAAATAAACAAATAAACAATGAATGCATAACAAATAAAAGTCATGCATATCAAATAGCCACATGCAAACGGTTTTTATAAATCTTATTAATAACCAATTCTAGATCTGTCAATATGCATATATTTAATTAAGACTTCCACCCGTTTTCATCTATGTACAAGGTGAACCACATGCATCGATTCATCGATTGCGTAAGTCAAAACTAAATATATACCACATAGCACATAATTGATTAAATAATAATTATTGAGGTTTTCCCCAATTTTAGATCTATCATAATTTAATGTATATCACTTAAAACATGAAAGACATACAATAAAAGCAGATCCATGATAAAACATGCATGTAATTATCATGGACATAAAATTACACTTAACAATTAAAGCAATTAAATCAAAGTTACGCATATACACATAAAGTTGCATGCATCTTAGGGTTTCTAATCCAATTAAAACAATAGTTTACAAAACCCTAATTAGGGCACCAAAAAACGCCCCCCCTCAAAATTAGGGTTTAGGTTTTGCAAACCCTAGATCTAAGCATACAAATAATAACACATTCATGTTTATTTTAATTATGTGTTTCAGTAATTAATTACTTGTTATACAAGGCTCGTGATGCCACTGTTGAGTTTATGATATATAAAATATAATAAAACATAAAGACATCAAGAGTACACAGCGGAAGACTTAAGATCATAACAAATAAATTAATTAACTGAAAGTATGCGTAACGTACCTCTTGCGAATATCAAATCTCTCGAGCAAAGCAAAACCACCCTCGAGCAAAGCAAACCAAAGAAGTACTTAATGGTGTAAGAATAATGTCTTACAACCACGTTCTTGTACACACGAATTAACCAACGAATCAAGCGATTGCTAGATCTTAACACAAGCCCTCGTATATGCAAAAACAAAACCGAACTCCCTAACAAATGGGGTGTTCGGCCAAGCTATGCAAAAGAAAGAGAAGAGAGGAGATCTAGGGTTAATTCAATGCACAAGAGATGAATGAAACCCTAGAACCTAGCCTTGCTTATATAGTGAATGGAATTCTTGAAAAACAAGTTAAGGATTAGGCTTGGATAAAGCCTTATGGCCGGCCACCATCATGAGCCCAAAGCCCATCCCATAACTTTTCCAAGTTTCCATTTCTAGTCCTTCTCTTTTCCATTTTAACGGTCGTTAGTCATTTTACCGTTAAATACATAACGATCGTTAACCGGACTTAATGTGTAATAATTAATCGTAAACATAAACATTAATTATTAACTTTAATTCTCATTCGCTAATGTGTGCAATCCCGTGGTCACGAGTTCGAATCCGGACATTCACATGTTTGTAAATATATACATTTCCAACAATGTTAAACCGCATAACATATTATTGGATGCTGATTATAACCCAAAGATAGCCGATTTTGGGTTGTCCAAGCTATTTGACCAAGCTGGAAGTGAAAATTCAATCTTCTCTAAGATACGAGGGACTAGAGGGTATATGGCCCCTGAATGGGTGTTTAATCTTCCAATAACCTCAAAAGTGGATGTTTATAGCTATGGGATGGTGGTACTAGAGATGATAACAGGACGGAGTCCTACAAGTGATCAAACAAGTGACGATAACCAAAGTGCGGAGCAAAAAACGCTCGTAAGCTGGGTGAGAGATAAGGTCCATGAGGAAGGACTTAGTTGGACAGAAGAACAAATCATGGATATACTGGATCCTATGATTAGGGATAGATATGAACAGGGTCTGATGAAAAATCTTTTAACAGTAGCTCTGCAATGTGTTGAGGAAGATAAAGACGCTAGACCATCCATGAGCGAGGTGGTGAAGATGCTCCTTTTCCCTGATATCGACCATGCCTCTAGCGTCTAGCCCAACTTCTACTTAGTACTTGTTCAATCAATAATCATGGGTGTGAGGCATCTTGTTAATAAATTGTGTGTATTGCACCAGGCCAGCTGGTTCTATAAACTAATAAAAGTACATAGAGTTTCGTTTGATCCCTTTTTTGTTTATTTTAGTAGATATATTTTATCATCTTGATATTATCTTGTACCAATGTGTGATTCAGATAATTTGCACCTAAAAATGTTTATGCAAGGTGGTGGAAAGGATAAGGCTCCAAGCCCCTTTCATTCATGTTCTTATCAGTCACGCGGTATCGAGATCTCTTCATCAAGGATATCGTTGAATCAGTTCAATAAATTATTAATGGCAAGGCTTTTAAGGTGCTCACGTTTATATTATACGTACATTAATCTATACTAGCCGGGTACCCACGTGTTGCGGCGGCGGATACCCAGCAATATAATTATTTGGGTTCACATGTTATTCGGAAATAGTTACGACATCAACGTAAGAGCATCCCAATGCAATAAGCTTCTGATATTAATTATTAACTCATTTTTCAATATAATTACATTAATTTCATTTTCAAACTTTTAAATTCTCGTATATATCCCAAAAGCAACATGTTCTTTCATCCCTCGAGGCTAAAAAGTATATATGAACAAATAAATAAATATGAACAATATGTTCTTTCATATATATGTCCAAACTTTTGTAATTATGTCGTCATTTTCTTTCATCAATCGAGGCCAAAAAACTAAAAAAGGATATATGAACACTAAAATTATGATGAATATATGAGATAAATAATAATTTTTGAATTTAAAATCAATATAATTATAATTTAATTGATTTCTGGATATATATGAGAATTTAAAAGTTCGAAAAAGATATTGATATAATTACAAAAGTTTGAGAAAGACATCGATGTAATAATGAAATTGGGAAGGATATTTATGTAAATGAGATGAATATTTACGTAATATTGAACTTTAAGAAGGATATACATGTAATTCTCCCTAACATTTTTAGGTGCAAATTAACTGAATCACACATTGGTACAAGATAATTTCAATCTGATCTTGAATCTTAATCAAGTTTGATGTCTTACTTGCCAGTTGGTAAATACACACATGTATGGAAGTATTACTCTAAGTTACTTGCCTGGTGCAATACACACAATTTATTAACAAGATGCCTCACACCCATGATTATTGATTGAACAAGTACTAAGTAGAAGTTGGGCTAGACGCTAGAGGCATCGTCGATATCAGGGAAAAGGAGCATCTTCACCACCTCGCTCATGGATGGTCTAGCGTCTTTATCTTCCTCAACACATTGCAGAGCTACTGTTAAAAGATTTTTCATCAGACCCTGTTCATATCCATCCCTAATCATAGGATCCAGTATATCCATGATTTGTTCTTCTGTCCAACTAAGTCCTTCCTCATGGACCTTATCTCTCACCCAGCTTACGAGCGTTTTTTGCTCCCCACTTTGGTTGTCGTCACTTGTTTGATCACTTGTAGGACTCCGTCCTGTTATCATCTCTAGTACCACCATCCCATAGCTATAAACATCCACTTTTGAGGTTATTGGAAGATTAAACACCCATTCAGGGGCCATATACCCTCTAGTCCCTCGTATCTTAGAGAAGATTGAATTTTCACTTCCAGCTTGGTCAAATAGCTTGGACAACCCAAAATCAGCTATCTTTGGGTTATAAGCAGCATCCAATAATATGTTATGCGGTTTAACATCACAGTGTAGAACCCACTCCAAGCATTCTTCATGTAAATAAGCCAGCCCTTCCGCAACACCACTTGCGATTTTAATCCTCTTATGCCAATCAAGCTGGTTAGCACCTAAATTCTTGGCTAATGAGCCATTCTCCATGTACTCATAGACTAAGATCCTATGCTTTCCTTCTGCACAATAACCATATGTTTCTATCAAGTTCTTATGATTTATCCTCCCAATTGTGCTCATCTCTGCTAGAAATTCAGCTTCTCCATGCAATGCCTCGTGGAGTCGCTTAATTGCTGCCACTCGATTGTCAGGAAGTATGCCTTTGTATACAACACCACCGCCACCTCTCCCTATTTCATCTCTAAACTTATGAGACGCCTTCTTTATTTCATCATATGTGAACCTTCTGAATCCAGTAGCAATTGGAAGGTAGTTTTGAGCTGTTGCACCTGAAGGTTTCCTGGTAACATAGTAGAAGAATAGAAAACATGCACCTTCGATTACACCAAGGATGATGCTGAACCACTTCATAAACTTGAGGGAACCATTTTCACTCTCTTTGTCATATGTTCGTTTTAGCTCGATTGTAGAATCTGAGCAATGCAAGTGGGTCTCTTTAGCAACATCTTGATGATATGATACCACATCTTTATGAGGTAGCTTAAGATAAGTGGTGAAAGGATTACCCTTGTAGACGCCATTGACCAACAAATTCTTGGTATAACATTCAAAGGCCTCATCTTCGACCTCGAATCCGTATTGGAAGGCTTTACACTCAATGTCATTCAAACATGCCATCTTGCATTCACTTAAAGTAGCATTTGGTAGATACCCCGACTCGAAACCAATAAATTCTACATAAGGGAGTCTTATGAAGTCATAATTTTCATGAGATTGACTAAGTTCGAATGTAGGTTCACACCCAAGCGATGAATCTGATTGGTTCTTGGCCTTGTACCCATGCATGCAAGCGCAACTTCGTCCCAGTCCAGAACTATAAGTACATAGGCTATTTGGACCACAATTCCCAGAAATAGCGCATGGCTTTGATATTGCTTGCCATGAAACTATCCAGCGTCTTTTGTTAAGCGAGTAAACTCTAATATTGCCATCAGCATCAAGCGTCAATCTTCTTTGAAGGGTAGGTCCGTAATCCGCGGTATGAAAGGATAGTCGGTCTGAAGAAATGAAATGGCCTTCGGAATCAAGCATAGCGATTCTACTACTATTGTAAGTAGACCTTCCTGCATCCCATGGTAGTAAATAAGGGGGCGGCCAATAAACGCTTGTTACTTCATCGCTATTGTAAAGAAGGCGGATCACGTTGTCATTGTCAAAATAGAGTTTGTAGTAGCCAGAGGAAAAATTTGTCGAACTTTTTGAAGATATAAGGAAGGTATCTTTGGTGAAATTTTGATTAGGAAGGATGGTGTCGGTTGGAAAACTAAAGCTTTGCCAAAGATACGATTGCTTGTCTAGTTCCTTGAGAACAAGATTTCCAGAGTCAAGGAGTTCTAACTTCAAAGGCGAACTAGATTGAGTGTTGGTGGTCCAAATTCTGCGGTTCACGTCCTCCAAAACAAGATTTCCATTTCTCCACAAGGAAATTTTGGAGTGTTTTCCATTGACTGGCTCGTCCCGATTTGCCATCCAAACAAATGTATGCTTGCCATCTGACATGGGCTCGGAAAACCATACTGCAAAGCAATACGCGTTTAGACCAATACGGTGAAAACCAGCTGTAAAACGCCGATCGGGTGATATTAAATGATCTTCATTTTCGACATGAAGTGATGACCCTTGGTTTAGATTACTTAAAGATAAAGCAGTTGCAATGTTTGCAGAATGATATAAGGTAACTAAAAGTAAGAGAAGCAGGAAGGGCAAATGCATCATTTTTTTTTTTTTTTGAAATAAACCTGTACATTATGTTTGTGTATTAATAGTAAGTTTTTTTTTTTTTTTTTTTTTTTTTTTTTTTTTTTTTTTTTTTCGAATAGAAAAGTAATCCGTGAGGACATATTCAAATGACACGAGCCTATGGCTAACCCACACCCGGTGCTCTGAAGAATGTTTCTCAATTTTTAAAAAAATACAAAAAAGATTATCGACTTATCAGTCACCCGAGGTTCCACGTTCTTTATTATTTCTTATTAACAATTTTTCTCCCGTACGTCTCATCTTCCGTGAGGACATACTCAAATGACACGAGCCTATGATTAATCCACACCTGGTGCTCTAAGAATATTTCTCAATCTTTAAAAAAAAATACATAAAAGATTATCGACTTAACAGTCACCCGAGGTTCCACGCTCTTATTTCTTATCAACAACTTTTCTCCGGTACGTCTCATCTTCCGTGAGGAAATAGTCAAATGACACGAGCCTATGACTAACCCACACCTGGTGCTCTGAAGAATATTTCTCAATCTTTAAAAAAAATTATATAAAAGATTATCGACTTAACAGTCACCCGAGGTTCCACGTTCTTTATTATTTCTTATCAACAATTTTTCTCCCGTACATCTCATCTTCCGTGAGGACATAGTCAAATGACACGAGCCTATGACTAACCCACACCTGGTGCTCTAAGAATATTTCTCAATCTTTAAAAATATACAAAAAAATTATCGACTTATCAATCACCCGAGGTTCCACGTTCTTTATTATTTCTTATCAACAATTTTTCTCCGGTAAGTCTCATCTTCCGTGAGGAAATAGTCAAATGCACGAGCTTATGGCTACCAAGAGTAAATATCCAACCCTACGTACTACCAAACAAGATGGATGATTCAACGTAGAAAATTTCAATGTTGTACATACTTGAAATATGCCACTTGCATGTCTTCTTGGAAAAACATGACGAGCATGTTCTAGTATATGCATTTTCTATTTTAATTTATGTATATTGTGGTGGTGTTCTTAAGATGTTTACTGATTGCGATTAAACTTTAATGATGTTTCTCAATGAAAAATAAAAACAATATTCGATTCTTCTTGGATAATATGCATAAAATTTAGAAATCAGTATGGATATGTATAGTTGTTTGGAATATCAATAATGGAAAAATAATGAGCCAAGAAAAGGGAAGTAGACATGGTTGACTAGTTGTGGTTAATTGTGGTTTCATACAATGTAAAGCTGAACATGCATGGTTTTTATAAGCTAGATATGCAGTTCTTAAGGATGTTTCTTACCAAGGGTTAAAGTCTCGTCGTCGTGGACATGGGTGTAGTGTAGGTGGGTATATGCATTTGCCGTTAAAAAGAAGGTTGTCACTTTTGACCATATGTTTCTTGTATTTAAAACATATATTGTATGTTTGGATATCTTTATCCAAATTCTGTTCGAGCATAATGGCATAATGCTTTCCCTAAACTACATTAGCCGTCAGCCAGATTGCACAAAATGTAAAACTAAACGAGTAAATGACTTACATTATTAATACAGAATAATAGTCTCCTGCCACACAAATTCACCTCTAATTCCTAAATTTGTTTAATTGATCTTGATCCATAAATAATTAGTAATAACTAACTAACTAATTTTGAAAATAAACATGGCATTCCTATATTTCCTTCTAAGAGCATGCCCAAAGGCAACGCCATAACGGCGTTATAATGCAAATAACGGCGTTACGCCCGTTATTACCGTTGGACCAACGGCGTTACGAAGGAAAAAGGGGGCCGGCGTTAGCCTTATGACGCGCGTTAAGGGGGAAGAAAAAAAATCAAAAAATCAAAAAAATTTCATAAACACCCCTTGTAACGGCTAGTAGCCGTTAGGTTTAAAAAAAAATCCATTTTTAACCCTAAACGGATAGTTTTTATTTTATTTTTTTTAAAAAAAACACATTTTTTTACCACTATAAATACCTAACTAAAACACCATTTTTTTCACACTTCCACTACTCAATCCTCTCAATACTCTCAATCTTCAATCTTTTATTCACTGAAAAAAAAAATGTCGAGAGGCAACGATGATACTTTCTACAATCTTCTCGGTGGTGGGTGGAATCCCTCAAACCCGGGTTCATCATCTAACCCGAACGCGGGTTATCTTAAAACCCCAACATGTCTCATCCCAATCCACTAGGCTAATCGAGCCAAGAAATGTGGCAACAACATCAACAATATCTTTTTTGGCAACAACAACACTAACAAAGCACCTTAAACTCCAACTTTCAAAACCTACAATTCACACAACAGTCACAACAATCACAAACTGAAACACATGATGTTGCTGAGACACCCACGTCTCCTCCAAAAAAAGGAAAATGTCGTATTAAGCGAAAATAAAAAAAATCCAAAGGCCCCGAGCCCGAACCAATTGATTCTGATGAAGAGGAACCCGTTGTCGTTGATGGGCGTTGGACTCCAGCGGAGGAAGCATTACTTGTAAGGTGTTACATAGCTGTTTCGGAGGATCCGAAAGTTGGAAAGTGCCAACCCAGAGATACGTTTTGGTATCGGGTCAGAAATGAGTTCAATAGAAACAACTTTTAATGGCGCACCAAGGATATGATGTCGAGCAAGTGGAAAACGTTGAACGGCATATGCACAAAGTTCAACTCTTGTTACAAACGTGCGCAACGGGATCAACGAAGCGGGGAAAGTGAGCTGGATGTGATGAAACGGGCAAAGCAATGGTATCGTGAGGAAACCAAAGCAACACCGTTTGGTCTCGATGACGCTTGGGAGGTTTTGCGTCATTATAAGAAATGGGACAAGCCGGAACCGGTTGATTTAACCGGAGATGTGCCAAGCCAAACAAACGAGGC
Organism: Chrysanthemum seticuspe; assembly: GCA_019973895.1. Classification (NCBI taxonomy): domain Eukaryota; kingdom Viridiplantae; phylum Streptophyta; class Magnoliopsida; order Asterales; family Asteraceae; genus Chrysanthemum; species Chrysanthemum seticuspe. The sequence continues at coordinate 245,907,930 of BPTQ01000003.1, read as the reverse complement.
TTTGTTTGGTAATGATGAACAACCACGCCCCATGGGAAAGAAACGTGCTACCAAGAAAGCAAGATCCGAGAGCACGAAAAGTACTGGGGGAGCAAGCACTGGAGGAACGAGCTCGTCAACTTATTTCACCGAAACTATGGCAAACGAGTATCGTATGAAACGTGAAACCGCCGAAGCGGCGTATCGGGCCCAGCAGGAAAAAGATGTCACAATAACAAGGTTGGAAGAGATAAAGTTTTTGATGACGCCTACTGAAGGGCAAGATCCAAATGTCGTGGCTTGGATCAATGACGAAAAAGACCGAATCATCAAAAAATATAACTTGAAACCTCGTCAGTAGATTGTATTCTCGTCATTTCCTTTAATTTGTTGTAACGTTTAATTTGTAGTGTGCTTTTTTATTTCGTTGTAATTTTTTATTTTATTTTATTATTTTTATTATTATTTTTTTTAATCTCGTATTGTAATATGTTTTCAATTTTAATGATATGTTTAGTTTAATAAATGAAGTGTTTGTTTTAGTTTATGGGTTGAAATTGAAAATATAAAATGTCATTGATGTTATTGTTGTGGGTGTTTTTTGAAGATGTTAAGGTGAAATGTTGAAGCTGATATAGCGCTGACGTGGACGGTGTTATAAAATAACCCAAGTTACCATTGAACTTGCTCTAAGAGGTTGAAGTCTTTTATTTTACTGGATTTATTTGTATCGTTTTTATAAAGAGGGTTACAAAATACAAAAAACTACAAGGAAACACATAAGAAGAAACCAAAAAATATACGAGTAGTATTGAAAAGTTTGCGGATATTATGCGAAGGGAAAAAGAGGGTCCTTTTTCAAAAAATCTATTTAAGTAAAATTTATAAGAAGAATTCTTAGCTACGAAGTATTGCAACAACCGCAATAGGCTCACACACCTTTAGCGCATTTAAGCTTATCAAACTCTCATAATCCAACAACCGCAAGTGTCTGGCTGTCACAACCCTGACAATAACTTAACTAGATTACATCTTCAAGCTACGTACAGTCATCTATAGGTTCTGATACAAAATACCCAAGTACTCATTAGACATTTCTATACCACACCATGTTGTAACTTGCAAGTATATGCAGCAGAATATATGGAATTCATAGTATAGAAACGAGTAGATAGGCACCCGCGCGTTGCGGCGGAGCCAATTTGTTGTCGATGTATGTATTTTTTTTTCGGTTGCTGGATTGTCTTTTTATAGAATCATAAGTAAGCCAAAAGTATTGCAATATTCGGCTTATTTTATTTGAAATTTAAATGCCTATTCAACGACATACTTTTTATAAAGAAATCGTTTAATATTCATTAGAGATTATTTAAAGAAACCGTAAATAGCTAAAAGTATAGGGTGGTTGTCGTAACTTTTTTTTAATTAAATATATTTTTAAACAAACTTTAAGGTAGTTTTTAAAATTATTAGATAGGTTTAGAGTCTGTTTTCGAAGGTTTTTTTTCTTTTCTTTTTTTTATCCAAAAAATATATATTAAACTTCAAATTTTTTTATAAAAGCGTAAGTACGTAAAAAAACATATCAATATTGGCTCGTTTTGTTTGTAATTAAGAGGCCTTTCATCGGTATATTTTTTATCAAATAAATTGTTAGACATTGATAAATAGAGATTGTTATATAAAAAAATCGTAAATAGTACAAAGTTCGTAATAATTTTCATACTAGTTGCTATTTTGATTGTTGGGCTATTTTGATTGTTGGGCTGGGCTAATTTGAAGCCCACATATGGTAATGGGCATTTGAACTTTTTCTTACTAGTTGCTTTGTAAACACACAACTTTCTTTTTAACAAAAATGATGATGATACAAAGTTAAAATATGAAAATTTAACACTTTGATCTAAGAAAAAAGACAAGGAAAAGATAAAGAACATGTTACATTCTTTTAAGGTAAAGGAGAAACATATATGATTACTTATTGATGGTCTCCCATGTGCCAAAAGTGCAAAAATTCTTCAACGGCATTTAGATATATTATACTACTAATCTTTTTTTAGAGATCCTAGTCATCTCCAAAATGTGTAACCAACTTTAAAAAATAGAACCATGTTGCAGTGGACAAAAGGGTCAGATAAAATTTATTCCACAAAAGATTTGTTAGATTCACAGATAATAAATGTGGCATAAAAGTAGCTATGAATTTTACATGCTTTTTAATTTGTATGGTCACTTTCTTCCTGATTCTCTATCTCAAAATTCAACAAGAACAAACTAGCTTTTTATTGAACGAAATCCTTTTAGCAAAATAAAGTTGAAATGGAAACAGAAAAAAATAGCGCATTGATCATTCCATACACCTGGCAGAGCCAAGGATATCATGACACGTGTCATTCTTGTCTCCTCTCCTAGATGTCTAACACGCAGACCATCCCCAACCATTGAATTATTGATGACGTTTAGGGATGGCTCGAAACACTAAACACATTCACATACGACTACATTTCCTTAAATGGGCCTCATTTCCTTAAATGGGACCAAGCCAAGTCAAGTGGATTCTCGCATTCACATACGACTACACACACCCTAGTCATTTTGTAAGTATTACCCCAGCTCATGACACCAGTCACACCTTGCGGTTTTTACCGAACGTGAAAAACCAGACTAGTGACCATCCTCGCCCTCAATACGTATCCTACATAAACAATTACTCCGTATATTGTTTACCATTTTGAAATTAATGTTATTCATTGTTGTCTCATAGCAAGTGTTTATTGTATTATTCTAGTTTCTTATAAAAGCAAGTGTTTATTTTAAATTTTTAACAAATAATAAAAGTACTAAAAGAATTGGCATGGTCCTATTGGTTGAGGACGCCTTTTCTAAAACTGCATTTCACATTCATAGTGAATACTTATTACATTACGAGAGGTATATTGTATTAGATAGATCTGGTTTTTACAAAAGAATATTCGATTATGTAATTACTAATAGACAAACTTATAGACAGAGTCAATAACAACAAAATTAACATAGACAACATAATTAAAAAATGAGTGGTGACGGATTATACAATGACGCAAGTGCACTAAAAAGTCTGAAACAACTCACATTGTCTTTGGCTCTAACCACTTCACAACCATACTTTTCAACTCATCACACTCGGTGTTGAAGATGTATATATAAAAATATTTGTTCTGGAAAACCAAATTACTCGGTTAATTATTGTATTCATGTATCTAGTTGGAGATTAATAAGTGAATTGATTCTAGAAACATATAAGTATATTGTTTTCTTTATATAATCTGAAATCAGGGACGGAAATAGGGGTTCTCGCAAAGTCACAGGACCCGGATAAATTTTGTTTCTTAATGTTATTTTCGTAAAAAAAACACTAAATTTTTAAAAATGCACCCAGTCCCAATACATTGTGATTTTTTTTATTTTTATTTTTTTAATTTATTTATTTATTTTTGGTAAAAGGTCAAGAGACCCGTTAAATATATTACTCCAAAAAACGTTTAAGTACAAAGGATATGGGTGAATCCCCTATCTCAGCCCGTTACATAAGCGAAAAGCTTACATAACAAGATACTTCCTATTCTCTATATAAGAAAAAATCACTATTCAAAAGATAACATTAGACTCCTATGGACATAAAATTACTTCCTACTTAGGCCTTGGAGCTTGATACCATACGTGTCATAATAGGCATTCAAATTTCCTAGAAGATCGTAAACCTGATCCGCATAGTTATCATAATCATAGTCATCATAATCATCTTCACGATCATGACCACCACCAAATAGATTACTCGACTCATCAAAGGTGTTCACAACATCCTCTTCTTCACTATCAGAATCTACAATCTCTCCTACCTTAGTGAATGGGTTAACCCTCTTAGTATAAGAAGTAGACGGGAAATCCTTATTAGAACCTTGATAATCAACCTTTTTAATAGGATTACCATTATCATCAACAAGAGTAGCTTTCCCATCAATAAGAAGCTTTTCAAATTCCTCAATTTTCTCAGTGATAGGACCAACCTCGTTAGCTTCCATTGAATCACTCACAAAACGGATCTTGTGATACCATACCCGTCTTAAGAGACCCAACCTCCTTTGCGTCAATTGTATTACCAGAATCCACAACATCAATAGGATTGCCACATTCATCATAATCGATCGTATTTAGTGCAGCAAACGGATTAGATGTAGCAATCTTCATCCCACTCGTACTAGCCACATCAATGGCTTTCTTCTTTGCATTATCCATCTTCTTGGGTTCAGGAGGAGGCGGTTTAGGTTGATACCTAAATTTAGGACCCACATTAGTAAAACCTCCCTTACCTGGAACACTTGGACCACCATTCCTACCCTTATTCTTGTTAATGACAGTTTGATAACCATCATTAACAATCTGTTTAGGCTGAGTAGGAGGTGGAACATATTTAGGACAATCAATAAGCGTATGACCAAACAAGTTACACGTATCACACCGAGGCGGTTTCCATTCGTATTCAACCCGAATCTTTTCAATAGTAGATCCTGACCCATCAAGTAAGGGTATCTCAACAGTGATGCTCTCTCGAAGAACCTGATCTGCCTTAACTTCAATCAAGCACCTAGCAAAACTACTTCGACCTCATGATTCCAAGCACATTTGACTAGTGTAAGAATCTAACATTTTTGGCATACCAATCAATGTAGCTAGGAGGCAGAGACCATCATCAGAAAACATAGCAAGGGGCACATCATGGAATTTAACCCATATTGGAATATTTGTCAAATCCTCTTTAAGCAGATTAGTATTCAAAGTCCACGTTTTAAGAATAATTGGCGCATTCCTAATCATCCACGGTCCGTTTTCAAGCACATCATCAACACCTTTACGAGTGGAAAACTTAAAGAAAAAGAACCCCTTCGCATTCATCATAACCTTTTGAATACCATACTTGGCCCATGTATTACGAACATAGTAATCAACAACCGGAAAAGCAATACGTTTACCAAGGAAATAACCATAAAGGGTATTCTCAAATTTAGAGTTTACCTCCTCAACGACTTTCATAGGAATGGAGAGATCCACCCCATTAGACTTTTTACTACACTCTAACCTACGAAAATTAGATTTGCGCTTCGTCAAATCACTTGTAGAATTCGTACCACTTGTAGCACCAACATACGACTTAGGTAATGTATTAACCTCAACAGATTGGACAATTGGCGTAGCACCGGTTAATTTGTCCGTAGGTAAAGAAGCAGAACTCGTATGCAAAGGAGATACATGTACCCTTCCAGCTTTAGAAGCTACACTAATACATGTCCGAATACATTATGTTTCCAGTTATTGCTTAGTTAGTCTATCAATAGGTGAACAATGAACTTAATTTTCACTAAACTTAATCATTTTAATCGAAAATCGTACTTTTTTAGTTATTTTCTTTTTCTTTATACTATAGTTAAAAAAAAAATTATACACCCTGTCACTTTTGGCTCTGATTCCGTTCCAATCTGAAATAATCGTCTTGTAAATATTTTGTTTAAAAGATATACTGATACCGTAATAGTTTTGATCAAAAGCCTCGTAGAAAAGATACTTTGGATAATGACGTACTAAGGGCCGTTTGGTTTGTTGCTAGGAATCACATTGAATATCGAATTTGATGTGGGGTAGAATGACAATGGATATGAAAATGATTGTTTATTATTGAATGAAAAAATATTGTATGAAAAAAGTGTATATATATTTGAATTTTGTACTGAAAAAGAGATGGGTCCAAGGAATGGATTTCATAAACACCAAATTGGTGTGTAATGAATCTATGGCTATAATATACCGTTTCATTCCTGGGCATACTAAACAAACACCTTTAATCGATATAAAACCCATAACCCCATGCCATTTACCCATACTAAATGCACCCTTAACTTATTTCAATCTTAGGTGTTCATAAAAATATCCTCTTTCACCCATGTAAGTTGTTTTGTCTGTAGCATCTTCTTATAGTCACTATTAAAATTCGCCATCCATAAAAAAAGTCTTACTGATTAATATTAAATTCGGCTATCTAGTAACCGGGCATAATAACGCCTTCAAGACCGAGTCTTGAGGCACCTTAGACGAGTCCTCCTTGTTACGGAGGTCCCCAAACACGCATCTTCAATGGCAAATTTGCTAGACTCGGTCGATGCCAAGACATGAGTCGTGCAATGTGTGTTTTTGTGTGTGTTGTGTGTCTTTTTGGGTGGGGTATATTTGTGTTTAAGTAAGGGGTATATTTGTGGTGAGATTTGTTGTATTATTACACTAAGTTAGTGGTGAAGGAAGTTGTAGAGAGGTAAAGCTGAGGTGACGCCGAATTAACGGTGATCAATGCGATTTTGATGTCTCCTTATTGCACTCGGTTTAAAATGTGGTGTTGTAATTTTTGGCGCAATCAAATGTGTTTTTGTAATCGATTGAATCTTTTTATGTTTGGTTTATAAAGTTCTCATAATAATTTTCTAGTGTACTATAGATTATAACCTATGATTATGATGTCAATATTAAGGGTGCGTTTGGTATGCTGTCATGAATGACAATGAGTATGAGTTTGATAGTAGTGGTGGGTCCCTCACCTATGAAAGATCCATACCTAGCCTTATTGATGTATATGGATTATATCTATCATTGATTACCATAATAGTGGACCCTCTCATCTTAAACAAACACCTTTAATCACTTTCATAGTAATAGTTTCATTCCATAATGAGATACCAAACGCACCTATGATAAGTTGGTCTTTTGACACCAAGGGGGAGATAGCTGGGGCAGTTTCCATTGTGATGTCAATAAGGAACACTAGTCTAACACGTTTACGCAAAACCAGCTCACAAGTTGCCAAAATAAACCAGTTCCTTCTCATGCTACTTTTGGGCCATAATTTGAATTAAAAATAAAATAAATTATTAATTGAATTGAAATTAGACACGCTCATCATCTCCCTATTAAATTATGAATAGAAAATTTCAACTTGATGGACGTAAAAACTCGACATCTTCAATTAAATAATATGAAAATTCAAATAACATATCTAACTCAGAATACACATATACTAGTGCATACAGTTAGTCTACCCGTAATGCATCGGTTATTTTTGTTGTCGACCTCTAAATGGAACGCGTCCCATGCGTTACACCCCTGCTTTATTGACGTGTCAGCCTAGCGACCGAGTGGTTGGCTTACTTGTGTGTGTGAGTGGTTATCTTTTTTTTTATATCATCGGTCTCTTTATTACACTAAATTGATCAAGAAATTGTTGAAAAAAAAGAAAACCGATGCGGCAGTGGTAACCTTAGTCCTGTTGTGGGTTGCATTACGGATAGCTTTAGTAAATCTCCTCCGTCTACGGAGACCGATTTTTAAAAGTGCTTGTGAACCATTGAAGTTTTTACTTGGTAGTGTAAATTATGTAAACAAAATTATTTTTAGGAAATGCGTTTTGTCTAATTCTTATGTGTACAATTTTTGTAGAATGTGCATGATTATTTTTAGGAAATCGACATTTTAATTGAATATTTAGTACACGATACAAGAAAATAAAAAGAAAAGAAATGGGTCGTGGTTAGTTGATTTAGCATAACGGCAAATTTGGAGTTTATTGGATGGAAGAGAAAGAGCAAATAATCATTTTAGATTGACATTTGGACATCACATAATCATATTTTCTCTATCCCTCCGTCACTCGCTCCGTTAATTATTAATTCGGTTGTTCTACCTTTTTCTGTTGTAATCATGTCATATTTATTTATGTTTTATGGCCCTAATCGATCGTCCAAAATGAATACCAACTTGGTCGTTCCTGCGATCGAGTAAAACTTGGACAAAAAATGGTGTTGTGTGTATATTAAATAAATATAAAAGGTATATTTGTGGGGTATGTTTTTTGTAGTGTAGGTCGTCTTACTGGGGCACCCAATCGCCTGAAGGTCGCTGGAGGGAAAAAACTGACGTGACAGTGAAAAGTAAGGAGATTGAATCCCTTTACTGGAACCAGCCAAACTTTTTAACTCCGACTCTAATCATAAATAATAACAAGGTAAGATTGTAGGATCCCGGGAATGACATGGCTTCGTCAGTGAACCAGCCACCCCCTAAATGTATTAAACGATTGTACATCGTGGTTTAAATTTTATAAATCACGATCATGCACGAGGGTGAGCCGATACAAAAATAAAAGTTCAAGAAAATAATACATTGATCGTGAAGCCTTATTAGTAACATGTATTAATATCTAAGATTGAGTATCATAACCATTGATTTTTATAACCTGCGCTTCTTAGTCAATATAACTTTTTAATCATAATGTTAAGAATTATTGTTAACTATAAACTAAGGGTCCGCTTGGTTTAAATTGGGGAAAGGTAAAGGGAAAAGGAAAGGGAAAGAAATGCAAAGGAATGAGTGAGGTGGGTAATCAATCCCTTACCCCCCAATTTATTCTATAATGGTTCATTACCCATTACGGGGTAATCAATACCTTACCCCTCCCCAACCAAGCACCATATTATGAGTGATGTGGGCCCTTTTAAATACCTTACCCATTCCCCACCCCCCTTAACCAAGCACGCCCTAAGTAGTACAAGTTTGAGACCTTAGTCAACCATAACTTTCATTACACAAAAAGTAAAAAATAATGATATAATTTTATGCAATTGATTCTGCGCTAAACAGTCAAGTCAAAAAGACTTAAAACAGTTCAGACACAAATGCAATGAAGTCCAGAGAATACAGGGGATTCCCGGGTCGTTAAGTCCCAAGGAGACTCAATGGTGTGTTAAACACAAACTCAGAGGATGGAATGATCACTAAGGATAGTGATCTGTAAAGGTTATGATTAGAAATTATACTACTGATTGATTGGAAAGGAATTGGACACAAAATTGGAAAGCACACCAACCAGATCAAAGAAACGTAAACGTGAGTTTTAAAAACTACGCAGACGCACAAAATAAAAAGTGAAAACTAAGAAATAAAAGACCTAAAAATATAAAAAGGACATTTTTGGAATCCTAAAAATAAAAGAAAATTATTAGAAAAGTAAAATTATTTTTAAAACTATTTAATTAATTATTATTAATTAAAAACTATTTTAACTACTTAATAAATACTCTAAAATGAAGGAAAATACAAAATAAGGCTAGAAAAATAAACTTATGATTCTGAAAAATCTAAAATACTATAAAACTAATTTTAAAACTAAAAATATATTTTTCACACTTTTTATTTAATTATTATTAATTATTTATTATTTAAAATACACTTAATTACTAGAAAATAGAAAATAAACTTGGAAAAATAAAATTTTAACTTTGAAAAATCTAAAATATGATAAAACTAATTTTAAAACAGAAAATATATTTTTTAGACTTTTTAATTATTTATTACTAATTAATTACTATTTTTAACTAATTAAAATTATAAAAAATACTAAAAAGATAGAGAAAAATCTGAAACTTTTTCTAAAAATCCTATATGATAACAGAAACCTAAGAAAAAGAGAAAAACAAGTTTTGCTTATTAATAAGTTGAAAAGAAAAATCAAAAAGCTAAAAAATCTTAAATAAACGCTATCACTATTTTTATATTGATGTTTTTGTGATTTTTATTTTTGAAAACTACTTATATACTAATATTATGAAACTTTAACAAAGACAAAAAATTTACAAAACTCAAATAAGCAGTTTGTTGAGCTTATTAATCCAACAGTGGAAATAATAGCTTATTTGGTGGAAATAAGCTCTAACAAGCTTAAAAGATGAAACAAAAGCTCAAAGTGGATTCAAATATGCTTAATGAACAGATCTGAGGCTAAATAATGCAAAGAAGCACACTGATAAGCTTATAAATAAGCAATAAGCACTTGACTGTGGTGATAAAAAACAGAAAATGGGACAAGTTTCAAGCTTGTAGCAGCCCTACCAAACAAGTTCCAAAATGAAAAACAAGACTTGATATTTCAAGAGGACCAGGTTGGCTTTCCAAAGAAACAAGAATGACAAGATTTGGACAAGTAATAAGCTTGTTGCAAGCTTATCAAGTTGGAACCAGTTTCTGTGCACAGGGCACTTGTGCAGAACAGGTACCCCACAAAAGCAGTAAAATAAGCACTTAAACAGCTGAAAAACTAAGAACTATTATTTTTCTAATTTTCTTTAGCAGCTAGACTTCAATTCCCCAAAAGCTTATAATATGAATCTCTTTAATAAGCCCACAATGAAATTCCAAACTTTATTCAAAAACGACCTTTTGCAATTTTGACTTTTTTAGAAAAAACCAAAAGTTGACCAAAATGAGATTTGATCTGATCTAAAGCACTTGATATGTTGTTTTAAGATGTAATGAGACTAACTAGAGCATTATTAACAACTTTTGAACACAAAATGAAGATCCAACTTTTGAAAAATCCAACAGTGGACTGACTAAACCAAGATCATGTGATTTTTTGACTTTTTGCTAAGAAGAACTTGATTTCTTGACTAATATGAGTAGTTTAGACTTAGTTAGACAAGTTTCCAACAAAACTAAGAACCAAAGACTTTTGAACACACTAAACCAAACACCCTCTTATGCTTGACTGTTATGAAGATTTACAAACTAAATCACAGTTGTAAACTATAAACTTGACTTCAGACTTTGTATTATGATAAATTAGGACTAAATAAGCTAGAATCCACAGTAATATCAACTTAAAACTAAGAAATGAGATAAGAGCTATTATGACTGCCTAATTAAGATTTTCTCAAAACACAAATTTAAATGAACAAGCTACTGTTTTTAAAACCTAGAAACACTTAACTACTACTAATGAACACAAAGAACAAGAAAATACAACAACTAATTAACCACAACAGTGAAATGCTAAATTACTTAAAAATGCTTACAATAGCTTCCAAGCTCCAAACTGAGAACTAAGATCTGAAACCCAATCCTAAATGCTCTCCACAGAGCTCTAAACCAAGGCCATCCAAGATATACCTTGCTCCAGCTGTGAACACCTTTCCAAAGTGGTTTTTTATTTTTGAACTATTTAACTTGTATTTTTGGTGAATTTCTGATTTTTCTCCTAAACTGAATTTAAATGTATCTAAAAGCTTGCTTAAGCTTTCTGGGAGCTTAAGTGTTCTATTCTAGTCCAGATAAACAACTGAAATCAACATTTGATACAACATGAAATTTTGCTTAAACATAAAAATTTGCATAAACTGAATTTTAACTTGGCACTTGAATTTAAGGTTCACAAAAGCTTTATCATAACATAATTACTTGAAATACAAAGTTTTAAGCTTAAAATATAAACTGAAAATGGAAATTACACTAAAACGACATGAAAAGTAAAAATTACACTAGATAGATATTGTACAATGCATAACTCCTCTACTTTATAGACTTTTCACACTTCCCACGTGTCTCTGATTGAATCCCACCAAGTTTGAGCCATTGGATGCTTGAGACTCATCATATCCGTCCACTTGTGAATTTGGCGCCAAATATTTCTTTGAGCAGTTTGAAGTCATTAATGGATTTGGTTTGGCCAATTAAGAGATTTTGTTGTTTATAAGAGGTGGAGGGGACATGGTATGGGAGAGGGTTTGAAATTGGGTGAAAACCAGTCATGGTTTTGGTGTTTCTGTGTTGGGAGAGAAGAGTCTACAGTGACTCTGGTTTTGAGCGCGTATTCTCCCTTTTTTGACTTCTGTTGACCACAGGTAATAACAAAGGGGGGGGGGGTCAAAATAGATGTGGCTGGGGTCAGAATTAGGTTGTGACCTGGGGGTCAAGGCTCAAGGGTCAAAGGCTGGCAGTTGGGCTTTTTTATTGGATTTGGATTTTGGGCCTAGTGTTAAAGTAGGATTCGTTTGGTTTTAGATATTAAACAAGGACCAAAAATGAAATTTTGCCAAACTCCAAGGACTGAAAGTGAACATTTCCAAACTTCTCACAAGGACCAAATTTGCCAACTTTGATAATACAAGAACCCTTTTTTGCATAAAATCCATTTTTTAAGGTCCAAGGACTATTTTTGTAAATTTCCAAAGTTAAGGGACCTTTCTTGCCAATTGACCAAAGAATCATTCAAGGATCATTTTAAACAACTTAGAATACTTCAAGGACCTTGAATGATAAATTTTCACATTTTTGAATTTCCAGGGACTAGATTTGACAACTTTTAAAACTCGGGGGACTAAAACTGCCAATTTTGCAAACTTTAATCATTTTTCATCTGATTTTGATATTTTTGAATTTAAAACACATAAAACACTGATTTGTGATAATTTGATCATTTTGATGTGTTTTTGAGCGTTTTCAGATGAATTTGCAGTTTAGATTATGTAAAAATGATGAGTATTTGGAAACTCATCAGCAATCTTACATACTTGAAAGCAAATAATACATCCATAAATAAAAATAAAGGATGCAGATGAATAATTAGCAATTCTTAAATACTTAACTACAAATGTCAAGTTGATTGGCCAAAAAAAGTCTGTGTGAGCTTTTTTTTTTTTTTTTTTTTTTTTTTTTTTTTTTCGGATGGGCCAAAAGTAAATAAGTTAGACTGAATACGTTACAAATTTACAGTTTATATGCATGATATTACTAACCAAAATCCTTTTTGGGTGGGCCTTGGCCGACCCAAGACATAAGCTGGCTCCGTCCCTGGTCTGGTTAGTATTGGAAATCGGAAAGGGAAATGGAAAGAAAAAGCAAATGAATGGAATATTGATTATCATTATCATTGATGGTGCTTGGTTTAAGAAAAACACATTAACCTTCAAAGTGGTAGTAGTGAGTGGCAGTTATGGGTGCCTGTGGTGGGTGGCGGGTGGTCGATGGTGAGTGGTGGTGGTGGTGGGGAGTGGCAGCGGTGGGTGGCGGCGGTGGTGAGGGGTAGTAGTGGTGGTGGTGGGTGACGGTGATGGTGGTGGATAATCATTACATTTCATTTCAATTTACTGAGTAATGCCCAATTATCGCTATTAAGTAATAATTGTATTCTCTACTCCTAACGAGTTATATTTATTCATTGTTTTTCTCATTCCCTACCCCTCAATACCCCAAACTAAATACCTCTTACAAGTCATATTGCATATGATGTTGTTCAATGTAAACACTTTAGGGTGCGTTTGGTAGAGAGAAATTCAGAGAAAAGAATGAAGTAGAGAATAGAATCTTAGAGAATAGAAATCAATAGAGAATTTTGTTCAATTCTAATGTTTGGTAACAACAGAGACTTGACCCGAGAAATGAAATTTTTTTTATTTAAATAATATTTTGTCTAAATAAAAATTCTTAAAAAATATTTAAAAAAATTTATTTTAAAAAAAATATATCTTTTTTTTTTTAAATTTATTTTTAAAAAATTTATGTACTTTCCTTAAAAAAATTATTAAAAAAAACTTATTTTTTTAAAATGTATTTACTTAAAAAAAAAACTTGTTTTAAAAAAAATATATTTTTTAAAATGTATTTATTTAAAAAAAACTTATTTTTTTAAAAAAATATTTTTTATTTTTTCTAAATAACAATTTTTAAAAAAATATTTAAAAAAAAATTATTTTGAAAAAATTATTTAAAAAAAAATATATCTTTTTTTTAAATTTATTTTTTAAAAATTTATGTACTTTCTTTAAAAAAATTATTTAAAAAAAATATTTTTTAAAAATGTTTTTATTTAAAAAAAAAACTTGTTTTAAAAAAAAAATGTTTTTTAAAAATGTATTTATTTAAAAAATATATATATATTTTTTAAATATTTTTAAAAATGGAGCTAGCCAAATTACACTACGCAAGTCTCTCAATTTCTCTCCATTTCTCTTTCAAATTCTCCGCTTTTTCAATTCTCTGTGTACCAAACAAGAGAAATGGAACCATTTCCAATTCTCTTGCCTCAATTCCCGCTACCAAACAGTAAATGTTATAATGAAAAGACAATACTAAAAAGTTTGAATTCTTAATTAAGTAATCATATACACGATATTATTACTTCCTGAAAGTATAACTCTAACTTGATCGTGATAGCATGTTAAGTATCGGACACATGCTAGCAATTCTAGTGTTTATTTGTTTGTGTGTGATATTATATGCTTATCCTATCAGTCTACAACACTATAGAATTATAGATATTTTGATATTGATTTTCATTTTCAATATTATAATTATCGATACTTAATCATTACTCCCCCGCCTCAAATTAATATAGTTTACGTTATGATGTTTCAATTTAATTGACAACTATTAAAAATAAATAAAAAAGTTTGATTGAGCTTATGATATTACTTTTTTTTTCAAATTAATATTACAAACTTTAAAGAAGACATTAACTAAGTAGTTAAAGGTAAAAGTTGTAATTCTGCAAAAAGTAAAAAAAAATAAATCAGTAATAATTATATATTTCGTAAACCGTGTATTCTTTTGTCAAAGAACAATTATTTTGAAACGGAATGATTAGTGCGGAGTATATAGTAATCGATACATCCCTAAAACTTTTGGTACTCTATCAAATCTTGTTGAGAGTGACCAATTCCTCACAAGGGAAATCTTTTGTTTCGTATGAATGCATGAAAAGATAGACTCGAATCGGTAAACTTAGGCAGCCAAAATATTACTGTACATAGTTAGGAAACAGACTTCTTCAAGGACATAGTAAACATCAACTATAACATCAAAACGGACACACTTTACATCTTCTAATAAAATAAAGATGCTAATGAAACTTAGTAAAAAGACTTGTTCAAGGACATGTTTAACTATATAAGATTTGCATAATATATCATAAAGGGCAAATTGCATAAAAGTGTACTCAACTTATAGCCAATTTCAATTTAATGTACTCTACTTTTTTTTCTTCAATTTAATGTACTCAACTTATTTTTGGTTGCAATGTAAGACATATAACGGATTTCTCAGTTATCTTATGTTGAAAAAATTACATGTTTCGTCCCTATAGTTATCTTATGCCAGAAAAATGTTTTCGTCCGCTTTTATACGTTTTGTCAATTTTTATAAGTTAACTTTTTTAAAGAAATTAAAATTTAAAAAAAAATTACAATTTAAAAAAAATTAAAAAATAATTTTTTAAAAAAACAACAACATTTTTAAATTTATTTTAAAAAAATTAAAATTTTTAAAAAAAGTTTTTATCCAGATTTTAAAAAAAATAAATTTTAAAAATTTTAATCTTTTAAAAAAAAAATTAAAATTTTTTTTTTATTTAAATTTTAAAACTTTTTATATATTTTTTAAAAATTTTATTTTTTAAATTTAACTTTTTTATTTTTTTTAAAACTTTAATTTAAAAAAAAAAATTCTTTTTAAAAAAAAATTAAAAATTTTATTGTTTTTATAAAAGTTTATTTTTTTCAAAAAAAAATAATTTTTTTTAAAACATTAATTTTAAAAAAAATGTATTTTTTTTAAATTTTAACGTATAAAAATTGACAAAACGTATGAAAACGTATAAAAGTGGACGAAAACATTTTTCTGGCGTAATTAAAATGAAATAGGGACTACGAATGTTATTGGGATAAACCATAGGGACGAAACATGTAATTTTTTCAACCTAAGATAACTGAGAAATCCGTTATATGTCTTACATTGCAACCAAAAATAAGTTGAGTACATTAAATTGAAGAAAAAAAAGTAGAGTACATTAAATTGAAATTGACTATAAGTTGAGTACACTTTTATGCAATTTGCCCTATCATAAATTACTTCAAATATCGTTATTACTAAGTTATCATAAAAATGAATGATACAACAAACTATGGTTAGAGCACAAGGTATGCAAGGACCTAATAACACGTTATTGGTATGTCACATTAGCGCCACATTATACAGCTCTCAATAACACACCAATAACTCAAACAACCCTCCCTCATAACACACCACTAACATCACCTGTAGGTCCCGCAAAATACCCTACCAAATATACTTCTCACTCATAATAAAAAAAACACACACACACACAAAAGACGCATTTGCCTTGAGCTAGTAGAGTGGCTCAAAACACAAAAGAGTACATTTGGCACAAATTTGACATGTTGGCCGGTAAGGTTGGCACACCAACTGCTCACCAATAGCTCACCAATGACACCCCATACCTTGAAAAACGAGATACTGGCGGGTCGGCCGATAATCAAATGGGAAAATAAAGAATTTTTAAACGCGTGGGATTGGCCCACAATACAATTGCTTTTTTTGCCCGTTGTTTTCTTTTATTTCTTTTCTTTTTCTATCCATCCTAAAATAATTCAAATATTTTCTTTGTTTGACGAGGGTATTATCGGTATTACAGTTGTTTTTGTCTGCGTATGAACACCAGCGTATATTGTGGCTTATTTTACAAAACCATTTTTGGTGAGTCATTTTTAAAAATTATTTTATAGCATGATTTTTGCTAAAAATAAATAAAATAAGTTTCGTAGTCTTACAAGTTTTCAAGATATGTTACTTATATTAGAATTTGTGTGGCGGAAAAGAAAGTATATGGCCAAATCAATGTCGATGATTATACATGTTACTTCATTCAATCAAATCTAATGTTTAAATTAACCCTCAATTTATCATGAGATGAAATCTTCTAATTATTCCATTTTGTTTGTGATTTTATTTTCTTATTTATTTATCTCTCTAAAAATAAATAAGAAAAGTTTAATTACTATTAGAGAGCACACATAGAGCACGGTGTGCTTGACCAACAACACGTTGTTGGTTTTTTTGGCACCAACGGTTGCACCATCCTACACCGGTCCACACATCAAAATGACGCCATTCGCCCCTTCCTAGGTGAAACCACAAGCGTTGTTGGGTTTTCTTTTACATTATTTTTTGTTTTGTGAGTGATTGAGGTATTTTCTGTGTTATGTAAGTCACAAACACCAATAACAATTATTGTTGAGTAGCCTGTTTTAGTTATTGTGATGTTATTGAGTGTGTGCTGAAGTGACACAACAATAACAATTATAACCTAGCACTCTATGCCCTTAATACTATTCCACTTATTTAAGACTCTAATTACTCTAAACTTGTTACCATCAATAAAATTTGAATGCATAAAACAATGTGACAATTATTTGAAGCATGTTAATACTTAACTAAATTAAACTATTAATTTTCTCGCAACTATTTGAATGCATTGTAACTTAACCAAAAGACACTACAATTCACAGGTATAACAATTTACTGTTATAAAATCTTATCGCTAAACACGGATGCTCACTAGTCAATTTAAAAATATGTAATACACAATCAAATAAGGTCTTGTTAACCTTGTAGTTGGACTTATTACATTTTGAGAATAAAAAAGTTGTAAATTGTAACAGTTTGAAGCTTAACAACTTTTTGCAATTTTTTACTAATATTTATGAAAAACATATATCAAAAAAGTTTACTAGTTTTATAATTTGAAAAGCTAAGCTAACACAAACACTCATAACAGCATTCACAACGGGGTTAGGAAAAGGTTGTGGTAAACGTCAATTGACATCTACATTCCACAAGTTCTCCCCATAGAGAATAAGGCTCAGATTAAGGCCCAACTTTCAGTGTCGAGTTTTTTCTTCTCTTTTTATTATTAATCTAGTATTTTTAAATTACATGTGTGAGAATGTACACTTTTACTTAAAAGTTTAGTTAGTGGTGACGATAAAACAATTATAATAAAAAGTGGTTGACAAGAAAAGATAATAGGATATGAACATGACAACGATAATAAGGTAAATGTGACGCAACAAATGGTATAAACATGTTATTTTCCAATTAAGATTGCATTTAGTTGCTGAGAAATATTTAATATTTCATTTTTCGTTTTCTTAAGAATATAATGGTTTTTTCTTCTTAAGGAAAAAGTTAAGAACTTGAATAACCCTTTTAGATGATATTATATTATTCATTTTCTAGTGAAAAGAAAAATAAACAAAGGTAAAATGAATTTTTCAGAATTTTAAATAAAATTTGAGAAATAAAACTTTGATTATAAAAAAATTTCTCAAATATTTGTAACTACGATTTTTTGTTCTTTTTTCTTTTTTGTATAAAAGATTTCCTCTTAAGATAAGTTATTTATTACCAACTTAAAATCTCAAACATAAATATCCAAACCAAAATATCACCGATAAAATTAAGAAAATGAATCATCTCAAGTAACTTGACTAAAGAAAGTATATAGCATGATTTTAGTAAAAAAATAAACAAAATAAGTTTCGTAGTCGTACAAGTTTTTCAAGATATGTTACTTATATTAGAATTTGTGTGGCGGAAAAGAAAGTATATAGCCAAATCAATGTCGATGATTATACATGTTACTTTATTCAATCAAATCTAATGTTTAAATTAACCCTCAATTTATCACAAGTGTGAGATGAAATCTTCTAATTATTTCATTTTGTTTGTGTTTTTATTTTCTTATTTATTTATCTCTCTAAAAATATAAAGAAAAAATGATTAAATTATGATTTTTTTAAAACTCTAAAAACAAAAAAAGTTTAATTACTATTAGAGAGCACACATAAAGCACGGTGTGCTTGACCAACAACCCAACAACACGTTGTTGGTTTCTTTGGCACCAACGGTTGCGCCATCTTACACCGGTCCTCACATCAAAATGGCGCCTTTCGCCCATTCCTAGGTGAAACCACAAGCGTTGTTGGGTTTTCTTTTATTATTATTTTTTGTTTTGTGAGTGATTAAGGTATTTTTTTTGTTATGTAACTCACAAGCACCAATAACAATTATTGTTGAGTAGACTGTTTTAGTTATCGTGATGTTATTGAGTGTCTGTTAAAGTGACACAACAATAACAATTATAACTTAGCACTTTATGCCCTTAATTACTATTCCACTTAATTAAGACTCTAATTACTCTAAACTTGTTACCATCAATAAAATTTGAATGCATAAAACAATGTGACAATTATTTGAATGCATGTTAATACTTAACTAAATTAAATTATTAATTTTCTTGCAACTATTTGAATGCATTGTAACTTAACCAAAAGACACTACAATTCACAGGTATAACAATTTACTGTTATAAAATCTTATCGCTAAACACGGATGCTCACTAGTCAATTTAAAAATATGTAATACACAATCAAATAAGGTCTTGTTAACCTTGTAGTTGGACTTATTACATTTTGAGAATAAAAAATTTGTATATTGTAACAGTTTGTAGCTTAACAACTTTTTGCAATTTTTTTACTAACGTTTATGAAAAACATATATAAAAAAGGTTTACTAGTTTTATAATTTGAAAAGCAATAAGCTAACACAAACACTCATAATAGCACTCACAATGGGGTTAGGAAAAGCTAGTGGTAAACGTCAATTGACATATACACTTCACAAGTTCACCCCATAGAGAATAAGGCTCAGATTAAGGCCCGACTTTCAGTGTCGAGTTTTTTCTTCTCTTTCTATTATTAATCTAGTATTTTTAAATTACATTTGTAAGAATGTATACTTTTACTTAAAAGTTTAGTTAGTGGTGACGATAAAACAATTATAATAAAAAGTGGTTGACAAGAAAAGATAACACGATACAAAACATGACAACGATAATAACGTAAATGTAACACAACAAATGGTCTAAACATGCTCTTTTCCAATTAAGATTGTGTTTAGTTGCTGAGAAATACTCAATATTTCATTTTTCGTTTTCTTAAGAGTATAATGGTTTTTTCTTCTTAAAGAAAAAGTTAAGAACTTGAATAACCATTTTAGATGATATTATGTTATTCATTTTCTAGTGAAAAGAAAAATAAACAAAGGTAAAATGAATTTTTCAAAATTTTAAATAAAATTTGAGAAATAAAATTTTGATTATAAGAAAATTTCTCAAATATTTACAACTACAGATTTATTTTTATTTTATTTTATTTTGTATAAAAGATTTCCTCTTAAGATAAGTTATTTATTACCAACTTAAAATCTCAAACATAAATATCCAAACCAACATATCACCGATAAAATTAAAAAAATGAATCCTCTCAAATAACTTGACTAAAGTTCGAAGATCCCAACAATTAAATTAAAAATCAAAGATAAAAATAACATAGTTTAACTTTTAATCTTGACATTTGATTTTAATCTCGAAAATCCTCTAACTTGAGTCAAATTATCCCGACTGATCCACTTCCAAAAACCAATCCGCGTAAGCAATATCATTTCCAAAAATACCCTTGTTCATCTCCCTACTTCTTCACCCAAAAAACCCTCCCCCCCCCCCCCCATTATATTTTCTTACTCAAACAATCTTCTCTCTCACACACTAACACCTTAAACACACACACACTCACTTGTAGTACTTCCGGCACTTGATATAATCCCGACAACAACAAGATCTACCAACATTTTTTTAAAAACATTTAAACAAGGTAAATAAAAAAAAAAAACATCTATGTTTCTCTCTCTCTCACACACTACAAAACACACACATATGTCCGTACAACCGGTGCCGGCGTTCATATGACTTGGTTCCGGTTTATGTCACTCTCTTTGAATTTATTTGACCACTTATTTAAATATATATATTATTATTATGACAGTTGTTATATGGACGATGTCCAAATGTAAATTGTGTTTGGTTTGAATGTTTCTTAACACGCTATTTTTTTTTTTCTTTTAAGAAGCGGCTTTTTTGTCTTTTAATTATTTATTTATTAGTTGAATGTTTCTTGTAGATAGTATCTAGTGTTATATATGAACTACTAATCTATACTTTTTCTTCATCTGCTTGCTTTGCTTAGTGAGAGGGTTTCTTCAATGGATTAATGCTCTTTATGATATTGATGTTTAGGTACTTTTGTTTAAACTTTTTGTTGTGTTACTTATATTGATAGGGCTTTACCTGGTTTGAGTCTGTGTGGCGGTGGGTTCAAACCCCGTGGATTATTAGGCTAAGTGTTTGTTTAAGCCTTTTTGTGGGCTTACGAGCTTATTTGGTTTCGGCTTATATTTCTTAAGCTCGAATTTTCTCGCTTATTTTAGAGACTTGTAGGGTATGTAAGTTTATTATGACATAATAAACTTGTATAAGCTCGTAAGTCTCGAAATAAGCCAGAGAATTCGGGCTTAAGAAATATAAGCCGGAACCAAATAAGCTCGTGAGCTCACAAATAAGCTTAAACAAACACCCACATAGTATGATTTGTGGTTTTTTTTGTTAGTTTTTGAAGTGTTACTTTGTTGTTTTTGACTTTTTATGCGATTAATGGTTGGTTTATTACTTTATTTGATGATGATGATGATGTAAAGATTCTTCATGTGTTTTATGTTTTTGATCATTTTTTTACGCTTTTTGTATGAGGGGTGTATGGTGTGACATACTTTTTTATGGCTTTTGATTGATCTTTATTGTTTGTTTTAGGTGATTTGTCGATTTCTTGGAGTATTTGGGTTACGAGTTTGTTAAGAAAAGGATTTAGTGAAGTATGTCGTCGAGATCGCCTAAGGCGTTAGAGCTACAAATGGGAAGGGGCGCGTTACCTCCTCAAGTGACTTTTGCTAGGAGGACTAGTTCGGGTCGATATGTGAACTACTCACGAGAAGATCTCGATAGCGAAATAGGAAGTACTGAGTTTGCGAACTATACGGTTCATATACCTCCCACACCTGATAACCAACCAATGGATCCTTCAATTTCACAGAGGGTTGAAGAACAATATGTCTCGAATTCAATTTTTACCGGTGGGTTCAATAGTGCTACGCGGGCCCACTTGATGGACAAAGTGATTGATACCGAAACTAGTCATCCTCAAATGGCTGGTGCGAAAGGGTCTTTGTGTAGTGTACCTGGATGTGATGGGACTGTTATGAGTGACGAAAGGGGTGTGGATATTCTCCCTTGTGAATGTGATTTCAAAATATGTCGTGATTGTTATATGGATGCTGTGAAAACTGGCGATGGTATATGCCCGGGATGTAAAGAGCCTTATAAGCAAACGGATTTTGACAGTGTTGACCCTCGACAGCCTTTATCTCTTCCGTCAAATGTTCAAAATTCTAAAATGGAGAGAAGGATGTCCTCAAAGATGGATAGGCGCTTGTCTTTAATGAAGTCAACTAACAGATCAGCTCTGGTTAGGAGTCAAACAGGGGAGTTTGATCATAACCGTTGGTTATTTGAGACAAAGGGGACTTACGGTTATGGTAATGCTTTGTGGCCAAAAGATGAAGACTTAAGTGACGATAATAAAACAGGTGTGACTGGAGCTGAACAACTTGAACTTCTTAATAAGCCTTGGAGGCCCCTTACTCGTAAACTCAAGATACCTGCTGCTATTATAAGTCCTTATCGGTATGTACATTGCAACCTAATTTTTAGTATTTTGTTGTGAACTGACTTATTGATATGGTCTACATCTTTTGAGGCACTATATATTGCCTTTTTGTGCAGCGTTTATATTCTGTTACCATAGTTATGCAGTAAATGTATGCCATCTGCTGCTCTATATTAGGCATGGTCAATATAATTTTCCGTCTATTACAATTCCTAGTATTAGAGGTACACGTTGAAATGGTTTGGGTGGGGTTGAGCCAAATTATTTTGCCTAAAATCCTACTTTTTTAGAATGTAAATAGCGTGTAAATTGTTTTTAAAAAAAGAATCGATGAAGTTTACTCTAGTACTTTTAAGACATTCGGTTTCTCATAAATTATATTTAGTGCACGACTCTATTTAAACATTTTCTGTGTATACTTCAGAAATTATGTTTTTATGATCGGCTGCCATTTCTAATTGCTATATCATGTATGCAGGCTCTTTGCCTTGATTCGTTTAGTGGTTCTTGGACTATTTCTTCATTGGAGAATTACTCACCCTAATGAAGATGCAATATGGCTCTGGTATATGTCAATTATATGCGAAGTCTGGTTTGCATTTTCTTGGATACTGGACCAACTTCCCAAACTGGCACCCGTTAACCGTGCAACCGACCTCAGTGTGTTAAAAGAAAAGTTTGAAACCCCAAGTCCACAAAACCCGTCTGGCAAATCAGATCTTCCGGGTGTTGATGTCTTTGTTTCTACGGCAGATCCAGAAAAGGAACCACCTTTGGTCACCGCAAACACCATTTTGTCAATTCTTGCTGCTGATTACCCTGTTGATAAGCTGTCTTGTTATGTTTCTGATGATGGCGGTGCTCTTTTAACCTTTGAAGCAATGGCAGAAGCAGCAAGTTTTGCTAATTTGTGGGTGCCGTTTTGTCGTAAACATAAAATTGAGCCTAGAAATCCTGAATCATACTTTAGTTTGAAAAAGGATCCCTTTAAGAACAAGGGGGTGAGACAGGATTTTGTTAAGGATCGGAGACGTGTTAAGCGTGAATATGATGAGTTTAAGGTTCGGATTAATGGGCTTCCTGATTCGATTAGGAGACGTTCTGATGCTTATAATGCTCGAGAAGAAATTAAAGCTATGAAGCTTCAAAAGGAGACTGCTGGTGATGAACTTTTGCAACCCGTGAAGATCCCAAAAGCAACGTGGATGGCTGATGCTACTCATTGGCCTGGTACCTGGATGATACCGTCCCCTGAACACTCGAAAGGTGATCATGCTGGCATCATACAGGTTAGTTATAATGAAATTGTATTTTTTGTGATATTTATTTCAGTTTTTAGATTGAGACTATTGTGTTTGACTGGGTGGCTGTTCTTATCAATTTTCTTATGAACGGGCTCGGTTTAAAATTGCTCAATGTTTCATTAAATTAGATTATTACAAAAATAATGGATTAAAAAGAAAAATCATGTTTGACACACTATCTAATAAACAATTGATAGTTTGAAACACTGTCTTTTGGGTCGACGTAAGCTACCCCTATTGACGCTTACTGAAATGACCCGTTTGATGTAAACCTGTTTCTGTCTACTTGGTTCTGTATAGCAGGTGATTGATATTAATGCTTGCTCTGTAACTTGCAGGTGATGCTGAAACCACCTAGTGATGATCCACTACACGGAACAGATGATGAGGCGAATCCCTTTGATTTTACTGAAGTCGATATTCGACTTCCCCTTCTTGTATATGTTTCACGTGAAAAACGCCCCGGTTATGACCATAACAAGAAAGCTGGAGCCATGAATGCACTTGTTAGAGCCTCAGCCATTATGTCAAACGGGCCATTCATGCTCAACCTCGACTGTGATCATTATATTTACAACTCTGAGGCCATAAGAGAAGGAATGTGCTTCATGATGGACCGAGGTGGTGATCGCATATGTTTCGTGCAGTTCCCGCAGAGGTTTGAAGGGATTGACCCGTCTGATCGTTATGCTAATCACAACACGGTTTTCTTTGATGGAAACATGCGGGCTCTTGATGGTCTTCAAGGTCCAGTTTATGTTGGGACTGGGACCTTATTTCGCAGAACTGCACTTTATGGGTTCGACCCGCCTCGATCCAAAGACTACGAGACGGGTTGCAGTTGTTGTTTTGGTAAGCGCAAGAAAAGCTCAGTTTCTTCTGCACCTGATGATAACCGGGCTTTGAGGAGCGGAGACTCGGATGATGAAATGGATCTATACTCATTCCCTAAGAAGTTTGGTAATTCGAGCTTGTTTATTGATACAATCCCAATAGCAGATTTTCAAGGCCGGCCACTTGCAGACCACCCTGCGGTTAAAAACGGTCGACCACCCGGTGCACTCACCATTCCTAGAGAGCTTCTTGATGCATCTACTGTTGCTGAAGCAATCAGTGTGATCTCATGTTGGTATGAAGACAAAACTGAATGGGGAAACCGAGTTGGATGGATTTATGGATCAGTGACCGAAGATGTGGTAACGGGATACCGTATGCACAACAGGGGTTGGAGGTCCATTTATTGTGTGACCAAACGAGATGCCTTCCGCGGGACTGCCCCAATTAATCTCACCGACCGGCTTCACCAGGTGCTCAGGTGGGCCACTGGTTCAGTTGAAATCTTTTTCTCGAAAAATAACGCACTTTTAGCAAGCTCAAAAATGAAGTTCCTTCAGAGAGTTGCTTACCTAAATGTCGGGATTTACCCATTCACCTCAGTTTTCTTAATCGTGTACTGCTTTCTCCCGGCCCTTTCACTCTTCACCGGTCAATTCATTGTTCAGAGCCTCGATGTAACCTTCCTTGCATACCTTCTTGGCATTACAGTATCACTCTGCATGCTTGCTATTCTTGAGATTAAATGGTCTGGTGTTGAGTTAGAAGAATGGTGGAGAAATGAACAGTTCTGGCTCATTGGAGGTACGAGTGCTCATCTTGCTGCAGTTCTTCAAGGTCTTCTAAAAGTGGTGGCAGGAATTGAGATCTCGTTTACTTTAACTTCAAAGTCAGGTGGTGATGATAACGATGACGAGTATGCTGATCTTTATATTATCAAATGGTCATCCTTGATGATTCCACCAATTGTGATTATGATGGTAAATCTTATTGCAATAGCGGTTGGGGTGAGTAGAACTATCTACAGTGCAATACCGCAGTGGAGCCGGTTGTTGGGTGGGGTGTTTTTCAGCTTTTGGGTGTTGGCTCATTTGTATCCTTTCGCGAAAGGGCTCATGGGACGAAGAGGAAGGACACCGACGATTGTTTTTGTTTGGGCCGGGCTGATTGCAATCACGATTTCGCTGCTTGTGGTTGCTATACATCCACCTGATGGTGCTAACGAAATCGGAGGGTCTTTCCAGTTTCCTTGATTTGAGTTTTACTAGACATGTGAATTAGAATGGTATATTTTTTTTCTTCTTCATTAAATTGTAATGCTGAGTATTATTCTGGTTTAGGGGTCTCTACACATATTCTTAATTTCTTTGTACCCTTGATAGACAATGATGGCAAAAGAGTTTGCATGTTGATTTGTTTTTAACTCGAATATGTTGGTTTCTGCTGTTTTGAGTTTTTTTTGTTTGGCGAATGGGAAGAGACGTTTAACTCGATAACGGTAGGCTAAACTCGTAGATTTGAGAACGCGACGAGCTTTTCTTATAGTCGTCGATAAAGGTGCACAAGACGATCTTTGATGTGAGGCTTAGCTAAGCTCCGGTTATGTCATTTTATTACTTTCTTCGGAACCCTTGTAAATTTCCATAGCCCCTAAACGGTTAAACCTTTTTATAATACAACTTTAATACAACGTTATTGTCACTTTAACATATGTTAAAAATCTAAACATACAGGATTTTTTGTTTGCAACAATCTGTAAATTTGTTTTAGAAGGCATTGTAAAATGCAAGTTTACATTTTCCCTGCATTATATGAAATTTTACTACACGAGTATTCTTTAAGCACCGGCCCAAGTATCAAAAGGCTTGTGTCTCATGGTATCTCATGTTGTGTGAAAAACTTCCCAATCAGATGGTTGCGGATTTAAGTCTTGCTTATGACATGTGAGATTGATTTGTGGTGTATATTGTGGAAATAAATAGTTGTCGTTCGAAAAAAAAGCACCCGCCCAAGTGACACTATTTAGAAAGAAAAAAAATAAGGCAAGAGATGAAGTCGAAAGTGAAAAGGGCTTTGCAAGTTGTACACCAAATTTCAGATGGTTTAAAATTTCAACTTTGATCCGCTTTAATATTTGGGTTTTAGCCGTACGATAGCAACGTACTTTCAGCTTTGTATTATTTTGGTACGTGTATTTTTTTTCACTTAATGTAACGTAATTTCGGGTTTTGTGCTACTTTGGTACGTGCTATTTTGTTTTACCGGAACCAGAGTTATAATCCTACGGACATGCCACATATGATTTCCACTTACAATAAAATTTTGAGTTAATTACATAAATGGTACTTGTGGTTTGTGAGGTATCACGAATTTACTGGCTAAAATTTTTTGTTAAAAATTTTAACCGTTTTCTTATGTTTTCGTACGTTTTATACGTTTTCATGCGTTTTTACACATTTTTGTCCGTTTTATAGGTTCAAATTCTGCATTCATTACATTGATTCCGAAAGTTCAAAACCCTCTTCTCATCAAGGATTATCGTCCCATTTCCCTTATTGGTATGCAATACAAAATCTTAGCGAAACTCCTTGCTAACCGGTTAGCTACTGTGCTCGATTCTATAGTTAGCCCTGTCCAATCAACTTTTATATCTGGTCGCCAGATTCTTGATGGGCCTCTTATTGTTAGTGAAATAAAAAGAGAAGCAAAAATCTCATGATCTTTAAGGTTGATTTCGAGAAATCCTTTGACTCGGTAAGTTGGAAGTATCTCGACTTTGTTCTAGCAAAAATGGGTTTTGGTGACAATCGGAGATCTCGGATTCGAGCTTGTTTATATTCGGCACGTACTTCAATCCTCATTAATGGTTCTCCTGCGCCTAAATTTTCTCTAGGGCGCGGTCTAAGGCAAGGAGACCCGTTGTCTCAGTTTCTCTTTATCTTAATCATAGAGGGTCTCCACCTTACCTTAGATGGTGCTACTCGTTCTCAAAACATTCGAGGGGTTACAATAGGTGAGACTAAATTTTCACATTTTTCTTCGCTGATGACGTGGTTATTCTTACAGAATGTGGACGGAATGATTTAGAGAGCATTACCAATTCCTTGCATTCTTTTTATCTGGCCTCGGGTTCAAAGATTAATATTTCTAAATCAAACTTATATGGGGTTGGTATTTCTGAAGACGACTTACAAGAAATGGCCCAAATTACTGGATGTCAAGCTGGGTTTTTCCCGTTTACGTACCTTGGTCTTCCAATTGGTAAGAACATGCACCATAAATATAATTGGTACACGATAATAGACAAGTTCAAAGCTAAACTTTCCACCTGGAAATCGAACCTATTGTCCATTGGTGGGAGATATACTTTGATAAAGTTAATTTTAGGAAGCCTCGGAATCTACTACTTGTCCCTTTTCAAAGCTCCACAAGTCGTCATTCACACTCTTGAACGACTCCGTTCCAGATTCTTTTAGGGAGGAAGCGACGACATCAACAAGATGGCTTGGATTAAATGGGAAAATGTCTTGGCTCCAATGGAATATGGTGGCTTGGGAATAGGAAGCTTGCACTCTTTCAACATTGCTTTGCTTCAGAAATGGCATTGGCGCCTTGTGAATCAACCAAACCTATTATGGGTCAAGCTTATAAAATCAATTCATGGCTTTGAAGCTGGTTTCAATGGAAATGGCTGTTACATGCAAGGTTTATGGGCTGATATTGTAGGTTCTTCCAACTATTTACATTCACGCAACCTCATCCCAAAAGATGTAATGAAATGAAATATAGGTAATGGATTGACTATTCGTTTTTGGAAGGATCTTTGGATTGGAGATGAGCCACTAAAAGACAGGTATAACAGATTATTTCGTTTAGACTTACATGAAGATTGCCTTCTCAGTGATAGGCTAATCGATGATGTTTGGTCTTGGCAATGGAGAAGACCCATTTTGCCAGGAAGAACTGAATCGATGTTGCACTCTCTTCTTTCAGAGGTTCAACATACTATGCTCACCTTTAGCCCGGATAGGTGGACGTGGTCTATTGGTTCTGATGGTTTATTCACGGTGAGCTCCACACGCTCCTACATAGATCATCATCATATTCCTTCTTTAAACATGGAAACTAGATGGAATAATTGCCTCCTAAGAAAAGTTAACATCTTTATATGGAGATTTCGCTTGGTTCGTTTACCACATCATCTTAACCTTTCCAAATTTGGTTTAGACATTGCTTCGATCCTTTGCCCGATATGCAATCAGCATGTCGAGTCGAATGAGCATGTTTTCTTTTCTTGTGATGTGGCCTCAAATGTTTGGCATTTAACTCGTATTTGGTGCAACTTATCGGATCAAGCGCTGCATTCTTTTGAAGATTATACTTTGTGGGTTAACGCTTTGCCAGGTTCAAATGCCAAAAAGGACCGTATGTTTGTTATAGTTGCTTCTACGTTTTGGATTCTATGGAAGTATAGAAACTCTATCACATTTTATTCATGTCCCATGAGGAAATGTGATCTTTTCGATTCTATTCGTTTAGTTTCTTTTACTTGGCTTAAATTTAGACGTAGGAAAGTCCATAACTGGTCTCAATGGCTTTGTAACCCTTTTCTGCAATTTTATAGCTTCCTGCTAGTTTATATATTCAACTTTAAGCCATTCAAAAAAAAAATATATATATAGAAATGTTGAAAACATATACTTAAAAAGGAAACTATTAATACACATAGAAAACCGGGTTGACTCGGGACACTTCAAACCCGACGGGTTGACCCGTGCTCGACCCAACCCGTCGGGTTAACCCAGTTTAAATCGACCCGTTTTTCGATCGGAACGGTTCAACCAGTTGAACCACCCGGGTCGAATCGGGTTTCAAAACATTTCGTTTATAAGCTAAGCCATAAACTTTTTCTTTTATCACTAAATGATCTGTCGCTATAAAATCTCGTTGCTATACACGGGTAATCGTCTATTTATCTTCAAATGTGTGTACAGAACCAACAACCGAAATTGATTGAGATTTGTGGCTATTTTCATAAAATAGACTGCTGAGGAGTAAATTAACATTAGACGCAAGCTTCTATAATAGAAGTTGCGTGTATCTTATTAAAGTCATTATAGATGGTTTATTGCAAATTATAGTACGTAGTAGTAAATATTTTATCAAATGTCATTACAGATGGTTTATTGCCAATTGTAGTAAATATTTTAACGGGTTAAAATTGCATATTACTTTAAGTTGAATGTTTAAGTTACGTATCAAAATCCATCTTTGGTTATTCAATTCTGATGGGACATGTCATCAACTATAAACTTTTTGGGGAAAAAAGATAAATTAATTTGTGAAAAGCGACTAAGCTCTTTTATTTTAATTTATAATCTTCTTATCATTACTTCCAAAACAAGATTTATGATTTTTTTTTTGACAGGTAACTTTCCAACTTAGGTTTTACCACCCCTCAAATTAAGGGGCCCTAACCACCACATCGACCAGACTATGTTGTCTTAACCGGGTCCACGATGGCACAATGTATGGCTCTCGGTGTCGCGAGGAAACCGTACCGCCTCCACACAAGTTTCCTTGCTGGAGTAACGTCCGGATGAAAACCCCGACCTTGCTCAGATTCGAACCCCCAGCGGCTTAGTCTAAGGGGCTCAAATCCTCATTGCAAATATCAACAGAGCATGTGGACCACAAGTGAGGACTTCCCGGTAGGTCACCCACCCGGTACTACTCTCACTTGTGGCTCGCTTAACAACCTAAGCTTTGACCACTAAGCCACATGCCTCTTGATAAAACAAGATTTATGATGAGTTAACATAATCAATACTAATTAATATTTGAAAATAGTGGTTAAATACTACTTAAATTACTATAAAGTACAAACAAAATGTGAACATGTAAAAGCATACATGCATGTATATTCACACTCCATTTTTGTGTGCTATAAATAAGTCTTTACTAATAGCTCAAGTTGTCAGATTTAGACAGTGAACACAAAATGTGGAGGTTAAAGATAGCAGATGGAGGCAATAATCCGTACCTTTACAGCACAAACAACTTTGTTGGTAGGCAAACATGGGAGTTTGATCCTAACTGTGGAACTCAGGAAGAGCGTGATGAGGTTGAACAAGCTCGTCTTCATTTCTGGAATCACAGACACGAAGTTAAGCCCAGTAGTGATGTCCTTTGGCGCATGCAGGTTGCTCTTTCTTTACTAGCTAGGTTTCATGCACGTTTTGACATTGCAAACCAAATTTGAAATTAACGAGGTAACGTATCACTTTGAACATGCATGCAGTTTATAAGAGAGAAGCAATTCAAACAGACGATACCTCAGGTGAAGATCGAGGATGGTGAAGAGATCTCTTATGAAAAAGTTACTGCCACAATGAGGAGGTCTGTTCACTTATTCGCTGCCTTGCAGGCTGACGATGGCCACTGGCCTGCCGAAAATTCTGGTCCAATGTTTTTCATCCAGCCATTGGTAAGGGTATTGATAGTTATTTGACTATAACATAGTATGTTGATCCTTTGAGCACCACATATTGACAGCTTAACATACTAAAAAATTAACCTTCATATATATTTACAAATTTCAGGTTATATGCTTGTATATCACAGGGCATCTTAATAGCGTGTTCTCAACAGAACACAGAAAAGAAATCCTTCGGTACTTATATAATCATCAGGTGCTCACGTACTGTAATACTATATAATGATATGAATCTTATGAATCACAAGACATATAGACATTCGATAACGTTACCTATTAATGTCATTTGTGATTTACGTACAGAACGAAGATGGTGGCTGGGGACTTCACTTGGAATCTCATAGCACAATGTTTGGCACAACCCTCAGTTACATATGTATGCGTCTTTTAGGAGAAGGACCTGATGGTGGTTTGAATGGTGCATGCACCAACGCACGAAAATGGATACTAGATCATGGCAGTGCCACCGCCAACCCCTCTTGGGGAAAAACATGGCTTTCGGTAAGATGTCGTGCTCCTCAAAGATTGATTAAAATTATGACATTTTTATGCAGGGTTCTTATCAATTTATACTAATAAAACATAAACACTAATACATGGTAGTCTATTTAGGCACTTGGTGTTCATGAGTGGGTGGGATGCAACCCTATGCCTCCAGAATTCTGGATCCTCCCTTCCGTCCTTCCCATGCATCCAGGTTAGTTTTGATCATGGTCCATGATTAACTGCTTCCGCTATGTTGATAGCTTCATTTTTAACATATTCTTTGTCCACGTGCAGCAAAAATGTGGTGTCACTGTAGACTAGTATACATGCCGATGTCATACCTATATGGTAGAAGATTTGTAGGTCCAATCACTCCTCTGGTTTTACAGCTTCGCGCCGAACTTTATGCACAACCTTACAATCATATCAACTGGAAGAGTACAAGACATTTCTGTGCACAGGTGAAATATTTGCTTCAGACCTATATACATCTTCCCTTTTACTTGTGTAAGCCAACTTACCATCTCAGGAGGACATATACTACCCGCACCCCTTATTGCAAGATTTAATGTGGGATAGCCTCTACATTTTCACTGAGCCTCTCCTTACCCGCTGGCCATTTAACAAACTGCGTGAGAAAGCACTTGCGACAACCATCAAGCATATCCACTATGAAGATGAGAATAGTAGATATATCACAATAGGTGCTGTGGAGAAGGTATATAAAAAGAATAGAACAAGAATTTTCACCTAATAATTAGCAATTAGTAGTACGTGAAAAAGAGAAGTAATGTTTTTATGGACTTTCAACTTTATCTAGCGCACTTATTTCTCTTGCAAACAAACTGCGCAGGCACTGTGTATGCTTGCATGCTGGGATGAGGATCCCAACGGGGTGTGCTTTAAGAAGCACCTTGCCAGGATCCCAGATTACTTATGGGTGGCCGAGGATGGAATGAAGATGCAGGTTATTCAAGGATATCTAGTCATTATAAAACACATACTTTCCTGCTAAATGCTAAAATTCGCTATGAGGTGTACCTAATTGCCTTTGTTCCATGGCTGCTATTTCAAAACAGAGTTTTGGCAGTCAAGCATGGGATGCGAGTCTTGCCATTCAAGCTCTGCTGGCTACTGATCTTTCCGATGATATCAGGCCAATTTTAATGAAAGGACATGACTTCATTAAAGCTTCTCAGGTCTCCAGACTAAAGCTACAATCCTTTTTTTCTGAATTACTGGTTAATGAAAACAAACTTATATTTGTTACTAAACGAAGCCCCGCTTTATATTTTAGGTTCAGGACAATCCTTCGGGAGACTTCAAAGCCATGTATCGACACATTTCTAAAGGTGCATGGACCTTCTCAGATCAAGATCATGGATGGCAAATTTCTGACTGTACTGCTGAAGGATTGACGGTATCTATGTAATTTTATCATAGTTAGATACTTACATGTAATATATCTACCCCAGTTCATTGTTTACTTTCTTTTTATCTTTCACCGTTCTAGAAAAAACCTTTTTGTTCATCTTTCAGTGTAGCCTCCTATTTTCGACAATGCCCTCTGAAATTGTTGGCGAAAAGTTGCAGCACGAAAAATTTACTGATGCTGTAAATGTATTACTTTCTTTACAGGCAAGTATAATCTGCTTATTGCTCTTTCATGAGCTCGTCTTAATTTCCTCTACTATTTCCTGGACACACTAGTAAAAACTTCCACTTTTTTTTTTTTTTTTTCTAACTTGAAAACTTCCACCTAACGAGACCTAATTAAAAGGTTTGCAAGAAGCCATGGATATAAAGTAAAAGAAGATATATCTGTTTTTAAAAAAGAGTTATGAGTAATTGTTATTCTAAACGGACAATCATGTGAATTTTGACGAGCCTCGTTTTCACAATGATGATTATGTAGAGCAAAAATGGTGGGCTATCAGGATGGGAACCAGCAAGATCATCAAACTGGTTGGAGGTAACTGGATCATGGACAAAGAACTACTCCATATTATATTGATTAATGTGTTCATTGTTCATCCATACTTATTCAACTTCTCTCTTTCAATTCATTATAGATTCTCAATCCTACTGAATTTTTCGAGGACATTGTCATCGAGCATGAGTAAGACTTGGATGCGGTTTACTACTTGAATGTCTTCTCTAGCTAGTTGATAGCTAGACTATTTATAATGTCAAATTCAAGAGACTCACCATAGTTGTCGGCCAGGTACGTCGAACTCACAGGAACATGTATGCAGGCTCTTATCCTGTTTAAGAAGTTACATCCCAATCATCGGACGGAAGAAATAGAAACTTTTCTTACAGATGCGGTTCAATACCTGGAGAAAATGCAGATGTCAGATGGTTCATGGTTTATTTCTCCTTCGAGCATGAGAATAAGTCTTATAACTGTGTTGAAATGACATTACCCTTCTTATTTTCCTAATATAATATGCCATGGACATTAGGTATGGAGAATGGGGTATGTGCTTTACATACGGGACCTATTATGCTCTTGGAGGCCTGTCAGCAACTGGGAAGACATATAATAACTGCCAGGCAATCCGTAAGGCTGTAAAATTTCTGCTGGAAACACAAATGGAGGATGGTGGTTGGGGAGAAAGCTATAGATCCTCCCCCGAAAAGGTAAAGCACTTTAACATATGAGTAAGCTACGAGTAAGCTTTGGCTAGCCCAACTTTAAGTATGCTTTGGCTAGCCAAAATCCGTATCTACCCAACTTTAATTTGAGTAAGCTTTTGCTAGCCAAAATTTAGTTGCTTAATATATACAACTCTTGGTCACAACATACGACGTTCATCTCATTAACATGATCAACTCCGTGTTATATCTTAGTTTACCTTTGCAATTTTCTTTGGCTTGTTTTGCTAATAGGGGGTGTTTTGTATAATTATCTTGCTCCTAAAAGAAATAATTCATTAAATTTATCTAGATCGACCCTGTGGCTTCTAAGTCTTCAATCATCCTTCCTTTAAAAAAAAAAAAAAAAAAAAAAAAAAAAACAAATGATATTTCAATCATCCCTTCCTAAATAGATTTTCGAGCATGCTAGGAAAGAAAGAAGAAATGATAGATTGAAATGTTGGATAACTTGGGTTAGCTAAACATGATGATCAATAATATTTAGGATAGAACTACCCATCAAGCTTCAAGATGGACATTTGCACTTTGCTTTCGAAAATCCAAACACTCTAAATTTTGCACTAGGTGAGAATCATTTATTAAATGAATACAAATTAATAGCTAACAATTATAAACCCCCCTCTTCACATCTCATTTTCCTATCGTAAGTTTAAATGCTTATATATACATTGTATATACATGCATACCGTATTTATATTCATATTTTTGGTTAATTAGAAGTGCACAACTCTAAAGCAGGGATTAACACACTCTCATTTTCCTCCTGGTTACTCTATACACAGAATTATGTACCTTTAGAGGGAAATCGATCCAACGTGGTACATACTGCATGGGCTATGATGGGATTGCTTCATTCGAAACAGGTTTGTTTATTTATGGTTTAGATGCACAAATATCAACCTAATTGAAAGTAATTCTAAGGTGTCGTTTGTTTTTTCAGAGCTTTTACCTCTTCATCTGCAAACCATGTCTGCAGAAGAAGAGGTAGAGCTAACGTCTTCATCTGCATGAATGAAGACCGTTTGTTTTTATGCTATTGAAGTACTTCTTTTATTTTATTTTATTTTTTATTTTGCTATAAATCCTTTTGTGATATGGTTCGAATTGGTTAATCGTTTTCTTACGTTTTGATAGTTTTTTAACGTTTTCGATCATTTTTTACGTGTTAGTCCGTTTTTACGTAAAAAAAAGGGACAAAAATAGAAGGAAAAAAAAAACGTAAGAAAACGTTAAAAAAATTGGACGAAAACGTAAGAAAACATTAAAAATGAATGAAAACATAAAAAGAACACACGAAAATGTAAAAAGACGAACGAAAACGTAAAAAACCGACGAAAATTTACGAAAACGTAAGAAAACGGATTAAAATGTAAAAAAGTCAAAAATGTAAAAAAATGAACGAAAACGTAAAAAAGGGCGAAAACGTAAATAAAAAGACGGAAACGTACATAAAGGGACTAAGAAGTAAAAAACGGACGTAAACGTAAAAAACAGACGAAACGCAAAAGAGATGTAAGATATTGAGAAAGAGATGTAAGGTTTGTGAAAGAAGAGGTAAGGAGTGAAAGAAGAGGTAAGAAGTGAAAGATAATGTCTGAAATTTTGAAGAGAAAAGAAGTGAAAAGAAGCACTTATGTCTGCAAAAAAACAAACAAAAAACCTCTGCCCTCCTGCAGACAAAAGAAGTGAAAAGAGGAAAGAAGTACTTATTGGGAAAAAACAAACGACACCTAAGTTTAGGTATTGCAGAATTACTTGTACACTAATACTAGCCATTTTTCTTTTGTTTATTTCAAATTAAAATAGATTAAACTTATCAGGTGACGGTAACTAGAATGGTGAAATCTTAAAAATAAGAGCTTTTAAGAATATTTCTATAACAATTTGTCCCATCAACCTTTTTGGATAAATAGAACCGATTGATAAGATATATTTTTACAGATTTTGTATATGTTGATACCACTAAAAACTTTGCAGAACTGAGTCAATATTGAATTTTATTTATTTAGTATTTATTTTTTACCGAAAAGTGGTCAAAGAAGTGGGTGACTAGGTTATGGTCATCTTCGACCCATTTTAGCCCTCAACTCTTGAAAGTTGTATTCTTACTAACTTTGTACTCAGCAAAGGTAACCAGGTATAGCATAACCATGGGCATCGCTTTCTTTTTTGTCCATTTTAGTATATTCTTAACTAGCTAGGTATCGTGCCTTGTACATTGGTTCCAGTATCGATCTTGTTTGGGCTTGTTATTGTTATAAATCGGGGTTAGTGTGATGATAATCTTGGATATCTTCACGAATCATGTAAGTTCACTTTCCGTATAAAGTATTTCGACCCTATTGGTGCTCGGGTATCACAAAATCCTTATCGGGATAATTCGAGAAGAACACTTCATTTCTAGGCACAAGAGAACGAAGCAAGACAGAGAGAATTGTGTGAATTCGTATGTTCTTAATTATGAGACCTAAAATAACAGACATATGTGACAGTTTACAAGGCAGTTAAAAGCAGTTATTTTCTATTAAAACTGAAGGGTCACAACTGTACGCCAACAGACATGTCGGCTGGGTTTTAGCGGGAAAAACTGTCTGCCCCTTGACCCCGCAAGGGGGCGCAACCCCCTTGACCCCTGCATCTTTGTCTGGGCGAAAATATATTAGCTCAACGAGTGTGTACTCCACACTTCCCTAGCTCGTGTCCGAGCTTAATATGTTTTCCACTGGTCTCTAGTAAATCGCAATTACCTAAAATAGTTGATGACACTAAAATCACCAACAGTTATTAACAATATTAAACCGGCCTGTTACATGCTCAAAAGAAAAGAAAAAGATAATCCGTGTGACTACAAGGATTCTCTGTGTGTCTTACTTTTTGAATAAATGTCTTCCACTTACTGTACAGGAAGAGAGGGATCCAACGCCTTTACACAGAGCAGCCAAATTGTTGATCAATTCTCAGATGAAAAATGGCGATTTTCCTCAACAGGTAAGATAAGAACATACAATTAAAGACAACGGAAATTAAAAAAATGTGGGTAGCGTTGTATAGTAGTAGTAGGAAATAAACACTAATCTTAACTTTGGTTAATTATCATAGTGATGGACAAAACCCTCTTTTTACATTCATCAAAATGACTGGCCATATAATAAGTACAATACTAAGAACATAATCTTTTCCGGTGAAAATGACCTGCAAACAGATTGAAAAGGTTTCTGTCTGGTACCAAAATTTTCTAATTACTGAAAAATTCCTTCTTGCAGGAAACAATTGGAGTTTTCAAGAAAAACTGTTTGTTGCACTATCCGATGTATAGGAATATATACACATTGTGGGCTCTTGCTGACTACCGTAAGAAGGCGCTACCTCAGCCTACGAGCATCTAGCACTACCGTTGTGGCAAATAGATACTCATTTGTATCTAGAACTTTACGGGTGTAAAAGATTTATAGTTTAAAAATAGATCGTTTGAGTTATAGAGAAACGCCTATAATGAGCGATCTCCAATAATTTTACCAGTCTATCAGTAACGACTAGGGGTGTCCGTGGTACTAGAACCGTCCCGAACCGGAACCGAACCGAAAGAACCGAGAACCGAAAATAAGGAAAAAAGTGGAACCAAGAACCGTCCCAAGTTTTTCGGTTCGGTTCCGGTACGGTACTCGGTTCCGGTACGGGAATTTCGGTAATTCCCATGAGTACCAAAGTGTTAAAAAATATATATTTTGATGGATATGAATTTATGGTACTCGGTTCGTAGAACTTCGAAAGAAGTTGACAACCTTAATAGTATTCCACAACTTGAGTTACAAACAAACAAAAAAACATATCTCCGGTAATAGCAAACTCATTATCCATTAAAATAATTGCAAACTCGTTGAGAATATTATATATCAATCATGGTGACTAGCTTACAATAACTTACATGGTGACGATATATCATGCAGTGACGCCATAATCGTTAATTGTTTCTCGACTTTTATCATTAAGTTTAATGAAAACAAATACCAATAGTCAATTACAACTTCTTGCTATTTGTTACTGAGCAATACATAATTATTGGATATGTGGCTATGCGCATACTCGATATTCCAGTTTAGAAAAAACTTACTTTCATATTGATGAATGATGTTTGAATCTTTAAATGGAATCAATGGATTAAAGGTTAAAGTTTATGAGTTTTTAGGTTTTGGTAAGGTTTTTCTATTTTCTTAAAAGGCTGCATACTTGCATGTACACAATATCCCAAACAAACACTATAAAATTACATATTTTCATAAAAGTCGGTTCTTTCGGGAAAGTACCGGAACCGGACGGTTCTGACCCGAACCGTCCCGAGAACCGAAATTTTGAAATTTTAGGAACCAAGAACCGTACCATGGTTCTAATATACGGTCCCGTTCCCGGTCGGTACTGGTACGGTTCCTCGGTTCTTTTGGTTCTTCGGTTTTTTTGGACACCCCTAGTAACGACCATGCCTCCAACAATGTTCATGAAAGAACAAAGATACTATCAGATGTTAGAAGATCCAAGATTGTCGGTGACAACCTAAATTTCCCTCGCAGCTTTGTTTTAACTCTTTTCATACATATGTAAAATATTTTTTTTGTTCTATTGATCTTGAAGAAGAATAAAAGAATATGATTGCATCTAATGAAACTTATATTAAAATTGCAACTTAGAACGGATATAGATGAGATTCCAAAGAACACGAGTAACTGTTATTGATATCGCTTGGAAAGTTTTTCATATTGTTACATTAATCTCATATCATCACATTAATATATATTGTAGGGTATTCCATGTTGGAATGAGAGTTGGATCAGCCAACTACGTTAAAGGTGTGTGAGCCTATTGGGGGCACTGTTGGTTTGTGGAAGTTGAAAACACGACAAAACGATTAAAGGTGTGTGAGCCGATGGGGGCACACGCGATAAACACGAGTATACGTGTTGAACGTTTATAATACTTGAATATTCATACCCGTTATGCATGCAAGCTTGACCCGATCACAATTAAGATCCATGGGTCATTAGTTGGTAATGATATTGTCTAGCTAATCATTAGCTAATCATTAAAGGCTAATCATTAGCTAATCATTAAAGACTAATCATTAGCTAATCATTGAAGGCTAATCATTAAAGAGAATGATAGTCTCTATTTATGTTGGATCTTTTGTATGCAATAGACCCAAGTTGGAGGTTGTTTGTGTTGCTATATATACATACTTCATCTCAGCCAACTAAGATGCATAATAACATCACTTCACCTATCCCTAAACCAATCCACAATATTCTGCTTTTGTTTTTGGTCACTTGGTCACACAAGTTGACAAAGGTTTTATAGTTTATTGAATACTAAACTTGCATTCGTATCAAGTGTTTAGTTTTATTGGTTGGCTCTTGTTTCTTGTCTCCTTATCGACACAACAGCAGCAACAAGAAGGTGAAAACAGCTCCTGCTCGTGGTTCCTGATCTCGTACAGTAGTTGGTATATATCGGACAAGGTGTGTCAGATATCGGGTAAAGTGTACAAGCTGTTTTAACAGCTTCTTGGTAATTTCGGACAGAAGCAAAAGAGTTTCTTGGGCATTCTGTACGTGGGTATTCAAGTGGTCACTTTGTTGACTTGGTTTGTTAATTACGTTCTCGACTAGCTTCTATATCGAACGTATATGCTAATCGGGTTTGTGTGTGATACTCTTCGAGGTATCTATTTTAGATACTTAAGGTTTCGTTTTGGTTTCTTGTTTCGGTACTAGAGATCAATTGACAAGCAAAGTTAGCTTTTCTATATACCTTTTATTAATTAATTGATATATTAATTATTGTTTATTATTACGTGTTAATCTAATTGCAATAACTAGATCCTTACCCGCTGCGTACTCGTAGAGGTTAATTGGTTAACTTGTTCTAAAATCCCTACAGTGGCATCACGAGTCAACTCGTTTTTGCGATTATGGGTTACACGTTTCTGATATTAATAAACATGTTTTAAAAGGGCTGCATGAAACCTAGTTTAGTTATTATGTTTTATTTTAATTTTGACTATTACATGCAATACTTGTCAATTTTTAATAAATAATAACTAGTCACACACAAATTAAAATTATATTGATAATTAGAATTAATTTGTTAATTTAAATTTAATTTACATGTGAATTATAATTACCTTGTTAATTAAATTTAAATAGTTAATTTAGAATTACATGTAAAATTTAAATTACTTGCTAATTAGAATTAAAAGTTAATTTGTTCTTATTAATTGTTAATTAGAATTATTGTGATAATTAGAATTAAATATTGATTTAAATACATATATTGCGTAATTACTTGTTAATTGGGATTGCCATGCTTTATGTGTTTTTCCGGCCACAAGACCCACTCAATTGATTTTCTAAGTGATGTATGGGGCGATCTAGGTACTGCATCCTAGTGACGAGCTTATGGTTCTCCGTTTGGGGAAGACTCGAAAGAGGACTCGGAACAATATGTGGTTATTTATATTAATGTTTATGCTTGTATGTTTGTGATTCCTATATGTGCATTATTACTTGTTTTGACACCTAATTTTATGCAATATGGAATACTACATATCGTAACCATAACATTAATATTGGCCTTTATTTACACGCCTAAATATCATGCTAATTGTGATCTGCTATTTGATTCGTGGAAAACTGTTTTTGTAAAATAAAGTGACCTAATATATGAAACACGTTTTCAAGAATTTAAAAACTAGATGCTATGGACGCTTGGGATGTACGGCTCACCCACTAGAACAAACTAGAAAGGAGGTTTAAAGAAGTGAGCACAGTCTCACTGAAAGGATGTCTAAAGGTTATGCTTCTGCGCTTACCTGGTCCTCTGCCTCCCTGTGCGTTCGATTGGAGCTACCGTGAACCATGATGATCACTACAGTGTCATTACTAAAAGGTTTTTAAAATTAGTGTTACAAAGTTGTTTTGCATGTTTCTTTGTACACGACTTTTATCACATTTATATGTGCATACCTATTATTAATTTTAAGTCTATGCCATCCAACTATGAACACGTGCACTTGGATTGACTTCTCTGGTCAGACCTAAGGGCCTTTCCAACACATGGTAATTATTTCTCATTGGTCAGACCTCTGGTTATTTTTACACGTTCATACTTGGTCGACTTATATCGAGTTAACCTGGTCAGACCTCGAACCCGAGGCATAAGATGAGAACTAAACATGCTTTTGACATTATTACTTGATACTAATGCCTTAAATAGTCTCATAAATCTAAGAGTTGCATTTTTGCAATTAACGTTCGTCGCTTACCTCTTGTCCTATTTTTTTACACACTGGTCAGACCTATGGTAATTAAGTGGGGTTGCAAGATGGATCTTAGCCTTAATTAGTAATTAATTGGGTAGTTAATTCTTTTAAGAATGTAATTATCGAAAATACTAGATTTGAACTTTTTATGTTCTGATTAATTGTGTTATTGCAACATAATTCGTAAACAAATTTGTTTTATTTTGAAAGACGAACTTAGTCTCTTTTCCTAGTAAGAAAAGTGAGACTTATACCTATCTTTCCTCATTAGTTGAAAAACTAAGATAGGATTCTAAAATTGATAAACTCTTATATGATCTTTCATTACCCTTTTCGTGGTCTAGAGTTAATTGAAAGATAGAATATTTTGTGTAATTGGAAACATTGTGTTTAGAGCTACCAAAACAAATAACATCCTGCACTTGTCACGATGTATGAGTTTAAACCGCAAAGAGTAAAGGAATTACTAGCATATGCTAGGTAATCTTCTTGGACTCTTATTATTCCTAAAGTGTTAATTACCCTTGGGGCTATGTAGACGATAAAGGAGGAATGCATGCTAAAGATTCAAGTTAATTGAATAAAAGAATGGCTAGTCCATTGTCTACATAAGTAAAACATCATATACTCTGCTCAATACCTAAGTACATGCTACTAGTAGGCATTTGAAGAGAATAGGAAAGTATATAAAACTGCTATATGCTTTCTACTCGAAATGTAACACTTGTAATGTTGACAAATCCAGTGGGAGCAATTGCATTTTATTACTGAAATATAATTCATGTAATGTTGTCAATTTTAGTGGGAGCTACGAGATTTATTTCCTGTTAGTCACCCATATCAATTTCAAACTAGCTTTGAAATAATCCATTACTTTCCGAATATGAACAATCATTGCTTAAAGGAAAATTGCATTTTATTTTATAAGATAACACGTTGCCTTCCCGCTGTCGCTTCCTGAAGTGTTATCTATAGAATAATAATCCACAATTCTTTAATAAAGGCTATGGTTCTAAAACTACTTATGATATCTATGACATTATCATATCGTTTAAACAATCAATCCCGTGTTGTTTGTTTTCATAATATGATGTTGTACCTTTCACAAGTGGGAGAAATCTCAAAGTGTGTGCAAGGAACAACAATATTATTGGTATCTCTTGACCGCAAGGTAAAGGAAACTAATGATTCTACTAGGACTTAAACACGCTAGATGTTTGTTGCCCTACTACATTCAAATGTCATGATATAGTGTAAAGATACTTCAACATTTGACTACATGTTTTAATCAACATAATTATGGTTATATGATAATGATCATGATTCTGAAGTATATAATTAACTTGAAATTACTATAGAACTCAAGTGTTTGCATTCATGATTACTTTTGTTAGTATAATTATGCTTACATGTTAAGACATGATTATAAAGTCCTTGTATTAATCAATGTCTTATAACATAAAGTATATATAGTAAATGTGTTATGTCTTCTCGTTAACACATAAACATGAGGCTTTGAATTATTCAAAGACTGATAATGTATTATTGAAATGTTATGTTTTCTTGTTAACACATGAACATATAATCCTTGAATAGTTCTGTCTTCTTGTGAACACGTGAACATAAGGTTCTTGTATTATTCAATGAATATACCTTATAGCATGTACTTGGTTCGCAAATACTTTATATCCAATTTGGCTCGACCCAATTGACAAGTATTTGGTCCTAAGAGAATTTAGTTATCTATAGAATTCTGATATAGTTTCACAATTCTAATAACTCATAGATACCACTTCATTATGGTATGTCTAATGTGTTGGATCAAACTTTATTCATATTGTTTGGTTCCTGATAGCTTTAATTGCTCTACCTCCAAACTCTGTTGCAAAAATCGGTTTAGGCGGCCGATTAATCGCCGATTAATCGCTAGGCGGTGATTAGCCGTTCCGATTTTCATTAATCGGCCTTATTAATCGG
Source organism: Chrysanthemum seticuspe (assembly GCA_019973895.1). Classification (NCBI taxonomy): domain Eukaryota; kingdom Viridiplantae; phylum Streptophyta; class Magnoliopsida; order Asterales; family Asteraceae; genus Chrysanthemum; species Chrysanthemum seticuspe. The sequence goes on along the minus strand of BPTQ01000003.1, from coordinate 245,864,565 downwards.
TTACTGACAAAAATCGGATAAAAATCGGATTAATCGACCTAGGCGGCCGATTAATTGGCCAAATCAGAGAAAATCGGATAAATCGGAAAAATCAGTTACGGGTAAAAATCGGCAAAATCGGAAAAAAATCGGCAAAATCGGCCAAATCGAAAAAAAATCGGCTAGATCGGCTAAATCGGGCATATAGTTTCAAAATTTTATAGTTCTATATATAAAAAATCCAATCCGATTAATCCCCGCCTAACCGATTAATCCCTAGGCCCTACCCGGCCGCCCAGCTACCGCCTAGCGATTTTTGCAACCTTGCCTCCAAAACATATCAAGGTTAGAAATTGCGTGTGTCATGGATACATTCAATAGAGTTCAAACCTAGAAGGTATTCAAGACAACCCATAACTGAAAACCCTAATTCATTAGGGATTTGAGGTTTTACCACTCAAACCAATTGAATCAAAAACCATTTTGGATTTTTGATTATTCTACACTTCCTAGCTTTAAAGATTGTAGTTTTGGTGTTCTTCCTAGCTTGACGAAACACAAAACTGTTGCTAGAACTTTTGGTTAAAGAGTGATACTAAATTAGAGTTTTTCTATAAACCCTAATTTGAGTTGTTAGAAGGAATTCCATTAAGTCTTGATTTAAGTTCTGAATTTTTTAAAATCTTATGAAGCATTTTATTAACAAATCTTGAGATGAGAACTTAAAATGTATTTTGTGATTCTCCATTAGAAACAATTTATTGTTACTTAAATACTTAGTATTTAGAGAATTGTCTCTACTTACAAAGTAAGTGGGAGTAGAGCTGGCATAACAGATCCGACACGACAATCCGACACGACACGACATGACACGAACATGTTAAGACACGAACCTGTTAAGGTCGAACACGAACACGACACGATAACAAATCGTGTCATTTTTTCCGAACACGAACACGACACGAACCTTAACAGGTTACACGACACGAACCTGTTAAGGGACCTGTTAACAAAAATACTAAATTTATACAAAATACATAACGAAACAATACCTGCACTTTCCATATCTAATGCCCAAAAGGTGAGCCAAAACAAAGCGTTAACATACTGCTTAATAAGTTACAGGTCCAAAGCAACATTATTGGATTTCAGAGTACAAAGCAACATTATTCAAAGACATTTTTCTCGGGTTCTTCCTTCTTGGATCCCCTCTTCAAACGTTGATCGAGTTTGAAGCATCCGATTCAACATTAACATCAAGCAACATTATATCTTCAGTGAGCTGATCAAGATCAATTTCATTTGAACCTGCATATAACCAATCTTTTGTGCATATAAGAGCCTCGACAGTATCTTTACTAAGTGAACTGCGTTGTTGATCAAGCACTCTTCCGCTGGCACTAAATATAGACTCTGATGCAACAGTAGATACTGGAATGGTCAAAAAATCTCGAGCCATCCTCGCAAGTATGGGATATCTAAACTGATTGGCTCTCCAAAAAGCCAACACATCTATTTCCCTTGTCCTTTCCATTCTTGGCTCCTCCAAATATAATTTCAATTCCGACTTCTTGTTAGTTACAAATTCTGTGCTTTCAAAATCATCAAAATCCTATAAAACAATAGTTAAAAAGTTTTAATTCATAGAAACGTCTTGTATCATAGTTCATTCTTATACCAAGTGTCAATTTCACCATATCAGTTTCTTTGAAACAAACTCACTTTTTGCAGTGAAAACATATTATTTATTTATTTTATTGGGAAAAAAGGTTTTGTAGGTCAAACCTGGTAATTGAGTAGTCAAAATCAATATAAACCGCCCAAACACCTATAATTCAGTAGATTCAGTTTTGGGTCGAATTCATATAAACCTTTTCTACCGTAAAATTTATCAAATACCAAATCTGACATGAGAATAAGATATGTTTGTTCTATAGAATAAAACAATGTAACAAATATTAATCCTAATCTAATATGAAAAATCTATAGAGACCTCATAATTTAAATGCACTTAATCCTAACAAGGCAGATAAGCAGTACCCATTTATGAAAGATAGTTAAATTGATTCAACGAAACGATTATCTGCTAGTTAAAAACCCGATAATAAAAACCAAAATACAATCTTCCAATCCAAACACAGCTTAATCAGATAAGATTTAAACAACCAAAAATGAAATGACAAGAAGTTAAGAACTTACTGTCGCCAGCTGAGACCTTAAGAGCTTCAAGAGCGGAAACACTCGCTGTAGAAGAGTCGTGATATGGTTTAATCTCACATCATTTTCACCTTTTGATTGCTGGTCTTGGGAAGAAAGAAGAAAAAAGGAAGATGAAAAGATAGAAAAAGTAGAAAGAAGAAAAAGTAAGAAAGTGTTTTAGGATATTGGTGATTTGGTGTTTTAGGATTGCTGGTCTCGTGATATTGGTGTTTTAGGATTGGATGCGCCACAGAAAAGAGGAAGTGTTGTAAGGTTTATTTTTCTAACATATATATATATATATATATATATATATATATATATATATATATATATATATATATATATATATATATATATATATATATATATATATATAACCTCTCTTAACAGGTCTCTTAACGTGTATTAACAGGTCCGGACCTGTTAAGACACGAAACCTGTTAATTTTATTCATGTCTTAACAGGTCCGGACCTGTTAAGACACGAAACCTGTTAAGACCTGACACGAAACCTGTTAAGAGCAGGTCGTGTCGTGTCGTGTTAACAGGTCCGTGTCGGAAATTACCAGCTCTAAGTGGGAGTATATCCATATCTCAAAGTTTTTGAGAACAAAATACTTAACCTTATAAAATGCACTTATTAATGTCATACTAAGGTTAAACATGAATATGTTAACTGAAGTATAATGATTACTCTCATTCATAAATCCGCAAGGATGCCTCATCACCTGAAGTGATACTTTTAATATCAATGCCGAGGGATATAAGTTAGAAGATTATTGTAAATCAGCTAAATACTAAAATACATTATCACATCGTGAATCTGATAAATATTTTAGAACTATGAATGACAAGATGCAGTCCTTAAAAGGCAAATCGAGATTTGAGCTTGATTGTTATTTCGCCTAACAGTTAACCTGTGAGGTTGGAATGAGTTTCTTTTGAAGAATGACTCACAAGGACAAAATTGTATACATATTAATGTTTGTCATTTTATAAGAAGTTTTTAATCATACTTAAGCAATTGACTGTGATTAAATTTTCTTATATAATACATGCATTAATTATATAAACATATTTAATTGTCATACATGTGATTTGTATGTTGAATATGACAATTAGATTTTATAACTCTTTCTTTATGATTACCTTTAGCGAGGACGGTGTGTAATCAAAAGGGTTATGAATCTACATAATCGTTATGTAATATACAAATTTAAGCAATCCAAGTTTTGGATTGGATCATGCATCTAAGAGTTAAGATCTTGAATTTAATTATAATATGATTCTAATTTAATTAAAATAACTCTTGAGTACATCTAACATTGAGTGGGAGCATTGAGTTTTTCCTTGAAATTTACATGTTGAAGATATTATTCTATTTAAGCTAGATATTGATCTTTAAGCTTGGAATGAAACTTTACTTGGAATTTAGGGAATAAAAACAAACAACCTTTGAATAGATGTTTATATGGAATAAACAAATGCGGAAAATTAAGTCTGACACAAATGCAATATATCATTCGAGCAAGTCCTAAATGATATATTTCACTTGGAGTAATTTATTACATGGATGGAAGCCTTATGTTGTTTTAACTAAGGATTTATCATGTATATATTATATTGTGTATAAGACTAGTTGTTGCTTTTGTACAAGAACAAAATGAGCTGACAACAACAATATCTAATTGAGAGAGTTTAGATTATTGTTTTATAAATGTTTACGAATTTTAAAGCATAATGTTGTATAAGTACAAATGATGCTAGAGGATTATTGATACTAGTTGTAGTAGGATTTCATCTTTTATGATAAATCTGCTGACTAGTTATGCTCAACATAGAGCATTGTTGAATTACACATTAATGAATAAGAATACTTTACACTTTTAGAAACTGTAAAGATGGCTGTCAGTATGTTGTTGACTTTTACTACCTCATGCAAGGTAAGACAACATCTCCATACTATAATTCTTGCAATAGTATGAGCATATGAGATATGACACTCATCTTATATTTCAAATCACTTACTATATGTGATATTTGAAATAAGTATTCGGAAAGTTTACTCAGATAACTATTTAGTTTTTCTTTTAAAGAAAGGTTGAGAATGTTGGAAACATTAGGGTTCAACTTACTAAATGATTTTCATGCATATCTGTTTTAGTATTTGGATAATTGGGATTGATAGACAATTTTTACTTTATGATGAATAAAGATACTTAGTATTTGTTATTCATTCATATAATAATTGTTATCCTATATTTGCATGTTTAATCCTTGAATAATTTTATTATTCTAAATATGTCCGTTGTCGGTTAACAATATGGGAATATTGTTATGTAAGGCAAATGTGAGTGTTGGTTATATTCTAATGAGAATGTGGATTGTTCCTGCCAAACTCACATGTATTCACTAGAGATGCATATTGGATTCCCCAACTTTCAAACGTTTACTTTTGGATCCTTGTCATAAGTAAAATTTTGAAAATGGTTTGTTATCTTCATCCTTAGACTTGAGATACAAGCAAGTTCTGTTATGTGTGGATATCATTTTTGTAAGTATACGCAAAACGCTATCTGAAAAAGGTAGTTATAAAAGCTATATTTCGGAGTGATGTGAAGCATCATCCACAACACTTGTAGTCAATAAAGGATTTGTTACTCCACTTGATATGTGCAGAAAGATACCATGACGCCTCTCTAGATTTAATCAGATAATTGTTTGGCCGAACCCAAAGGGTAATGCAAGATGATACTTGCTTACATTTGGTATATCTAATTAAATTCTATAACGAGATTCTAAATGGTTAAACTATATGGAATGATTTAAGATCCATAATCCATGGTTTAACGGTATCTATAACAAAGGATGATTAGAGCAAGACATTGAATGACCATGCTATTGAGAAACTTTTACGAAACTATTCTCTCAGACACCTTTAGTTAAAAAGCGAGTGAGAGCGTTTGCTAGGCGTTTCCGTCATTAGTTTTGTGTGCCATTCGACATACCAACTCCCAAGTGGGAGCTGTTGGTTTGTGGAAGTTGAAAACATGACAAAACGATTAAAGGTGTGTGAGCCGATGGGGGCACACGCGATAAACACGAGTATACGTGTTGAACGTTTATAATACTTGAATATTCATACCCGCCTCTCCTTCGGCTCACTTCACTACCTTTAGAGAAAAGAGTTCCAGCAAAAGATGACCCGATCACAGTTAAGATCCATGGGTCATTAGTTGGTAATGATATTGTCTAGCTAATCATTAAAAGCTAATCATTAGCTAATCATTAAAGGCTAATCATTAGCTAATCATTAAAGACTAATCATTGAAGGCTAATCATTAAAGAGAATGATAGTCATACCCATTATGCATGCAAGCTTGACCCGATCACAGTTAAGATCCATGGGTCATTAGTTGGTAATGATATTGTCTAGCTAATCATTAAAGGCTAATCATTAGCTAATCATTAAAGGCTAATCATTAGCTAATCATTAAAGACTAATCATTAGCTAATCATTGAAGGCTAATCATTAAAGAGAATGATAGTCTCTATTTATGTTGGATCTTTTGTATGCAATAGACCCAAGTTGGAGGTTGTTGGGATATGAAAGTGCTGAAGATATGAAAGTACTGAAGATATGAAAGTACTGTAAACTGCAAAGTACTGGAAATAGTCAAAGAGTCAAAGTACTGCTAAAGATAAAGTCAAAGTACTGCACTACGAAGTCAAAGTACTGCAAGAACAAAAGAACTGTTATATTCGTTTATAGAAAGAATTGTATTCTATGTTTAGATTACTTGTCGTACAAGGTTACAAATTGTAAACCGACTAGGATATCCTTGAGCCTATAAAAGGACTTCTAGATTGGCATTAGAGGTACGATTCCAAAAAGAGTTTTAGAGTTTACGAATTAGTGTTTTAGAGAAAAGTTCGATTATCTTAGAGTTGTATTAGAGTATCTGCATAATAAGCAGATTTAGAGTTTATAATTAAAGTTATTCTTCTTAGCTTTGTTAAGTAAATTCCGCGTACTTGATAAAGATTGCTCAGTGTTTCTTTGTTAATAACTTAGGATTTATCCGAGGTTATTAAACCTTAACAAGCTAGTTTAAGTTAGTTTGATTAAAGTATATCGATCCAACAAGTAGTATCAGAGCTTGTGTGGAAACTCTGACTAGGAAGAAACCCTACTTCAACTATATTCAAGATGTCGACTGAAGCTGTTCCACCACCCTCAATCACCTCGCTCAGAATTCCAATAATCAAGAAGGGAGAATATGATCTCTGGTGCATGAAGATGAGGCAGTATATTGCCATTACAGACCATGCTCTATGGAATGTAATTGTGAATGGGAATGAAGTTGTTCAAGATCCCATTAATGTTCCTGGACAACTTATAGCACCAAAAGCAGTCTTCCCAGCAGCAACCCTAAGGAATCAAGAGAAGGCACTAAACATTCTCTTATCTGCCATTCCAGATGGTCATCTTCTCAAATTTCATGATGCTAAAGATGCTAAGCAGCTCTGGGCTGCTCGCAAGACCAGATTTGGAGGGAATGAAGCCTCTAAGAAGATGCACAGAAATCTGCTGAAGCAACAGTTTGAAACTTTCACAGTAGGTAAAAGAGAGAGTCTTGATGCTGCATATGATAGGTTTCAAAATCTCCTTAATATGTTGGAGTTATACAAGGCAGAAGTGTCAGTTGAAGATGCTAATTTGAAGTTTCTAAGGAGTTTGCCATCTACATGGCATGTGATTGCTACAATGATCAGAGGACAACAAGGTTTGGATGTCATGGACTTTGATGATCTCTATCATCAACTGAAAGTGTATGAGCATGACATGAGTGGTCAACCAAATTCCAAGTCTCACAATATTGCTTTTCTATCATCTGAAAAGAAGAGCAGTACTTCCATCAAAAGTACTGCTTCTCTTCAAAGTACTGTCTCTCAAAGTACTGTTGTTTACAACCCCCCTTCGTATGCTGAGCAGGCTCTACCATCTACCACTTTACACTCAGATGAAGTTGTGTGCTCATTCTTTGCACAACAAGCCAGCTTACCTGTCACTTATGAAGAAGATCTAGCACAGATTGAAGAAGATGCACTTGAAGAAATTGATATCAGGTGGCAAGTTGCTATGATCACCGCAAGGATCAAAAAGTACATGAAGAAGACAGGCAAAAACATTGATTTCAAACCAAAACAAGGAATAACTTTTGACAAATCCAAAATTGAATGCTTCAATTGTCAAAAGACTGGTCACTTTGCAAGGGAGTGCAGGTTTGTTAAATATCAAGCAAACAGAACATCTGAGAAGCCAAAACTTGAGCTCAAAGAAATTCCAATTACTGAAACAAAGGCTTTGGTTGCTCAAGAGAAGTTATCAGAAGTTGACTGGAGTGAAGAGTTTGATGATGAACCAGTGACTTACTGTATGGTAGCAGTGGAAGATGCAGTTGAAGACACAGTGGATGCATTGGACTGGAGCACTGCTTTTGATGAAGAACCTGAACATGCTGCTTTGGAATCTGATGATGGCTTTGGAGGATTTGATTGGAGCAAAGAAAGTGAAGATGATCCTGTTCTTCTTGCTATGGTGGCTACTTCACCAACTCAGTCTCCTATCTCTGAGGTATGCTCAAACTGTTATGATTTTTATCATAAATTACTTAACAGTTATGTGATTGAAAGAGATAATTGTATTAAGGCTAGGTCTGAGGTAGCAGGTTATCAAATTACTTTAGAGTCTATGGAAGCTAAAATCATAACACATGAAAATAATGAAATGGCTTGGGCTGAAAAGTATGAACAACAGGATTACCAGTTAAAACTTAGTGAATGGAAACTAAACTGTAAAATTGCTGAAATTGAAAAATTAACTAAGGAGAGAGATGATCTGTTAGCTAAGTTTGATGCCTGGAAAGAATCTGGTTTATCACATGTTTCTTACGTTCAAAAACAGCAAAGAGCTTATCTTAGAACTGGCTTAGGATTTGGAATGGATTTTAGTAAAATAGAAGAAAACCAATCTAGTAATCAGGATGATGGTGATTTTGAGACATAACCACTAGTGATGATGAACTCATTAATTATGTCGATACATCTAGTAATGAGGACTCAATAAGTGAACCACCTCCTGAGTATAAGAAAGATAAAGAATATCATGCTGTCCCACATCCCATTAGTCATCAACCCATAAGGCCTGATGTTTCTCGATTTGGAGTAGACAGTCTAGAGTTTAGGAAGAAGCTTGTTGCTCAATCTAGATCTGAAACACCCAAAGAAGCTGTTGAAAATAATGTTCAAAATCAAGCAGTACCTTCAAATCAAAGTACTGCTCCACAAGCAGTACCTTCTGCAAAGTCTTTTAAACACAGTACTGCTAAACCTTTTTGGGATAATTTTGGTCAAAACAAGTTTAATCATTCACCTAGAAGGCAAAATAATTTTGGGCATAGACATAGACGAAATCACTTTGGACATATGGGTCAAAAACTATGTTTTGTGTGTTATAGTCCTAATCACTTAATCAAAGATTGTGATCGACACTCAGAATACCTTAGCAAATTTCCAAAGAACAGATCTGTAAACCACAAACCTACAGAACACAAACCAGTTTGGAATAATTCAAATAGGATGAATCACAGAAACTTCACACTAGATCACAGATACCCACATCAGAGAAGACCTTTTTCAAAACCTTCAGTATCTCACAGTACTTTCCAAAGTACTGCTCAGAAACAAGGTACTGATCACACAACTTGGAATAGGAATCCTAGGAGATCTCACTATCAACCTAGAATGTATTACAATTCACATAGGGGGTCTAGATCACAGGAACCACGTGTTAAACCAGAATGGGTTAAGAAGGAAAGTACTGCTGGGGGACAAACAATACTTTCAACAAAAAGTGAATCCGATGTTTTTGTGACACAAGAAAACGCTAATAATCTTGTAAAAGAGATTTATGTTGAAAAACCAGAAAGTTTTGAAAATCCACATGCTAAAAATCAAAAGATAATTTTGGATCATCATTTGAAAGATAGTGGGAATTACATACTCAAAGAATTTGAGTTTGTAACTCCACAAGGGGAACACAAGTCAGTAATGGTTTGGGTTCCTAAAAATCACTAACTTTTTTCTTTGTGTGCAGGGCAACCCAGAAGAGGAGCTTAAAGATCATCTAATTGTGGATAGTGGTTGCTCTGGAAGTATGACAGGAGACAAAGAGATTCTGTCTGACTTTAGAAATATTAGTGGAGGAAGAGTTGCATTTGGGAATGATCCCAATGGAGGAAAGATTACTGGAAAAGGAACTATCAAAGCAGGGCTTATCGACTTTGAGAATGTTAGATATGTGAAGGAGCTTAAATTCAACTTGCTCTCAGTTTCTCAAATTTGTGATAAAAAGCATCCTGTGTTATTTACTAACACAGAATGTCTCATCCTATCCTCTGATTTTAAACCTGTTGATGATGACATGGTAGTACTTAGAGTACCAAGGACTAATGATGTGTATAGCTTAGACATGAAGAGTCTACATTCTTATGGAAGAGCCACATGTTTGGTGGCTAAAGCAACATCTGAAGAGGCACATCAATGGCATAGAAGATTGGGCCATGTTAATTTCAAGAATATCAACAAACTGGTCAAAGGCAATCTAGTTAGAGGTTTACCTTCAAAGACTTACAAGAATGATCAATCATGCTTGGCATGCAAGAAGGGTAAACAACATAAAGCTTCCTGCAAGAAGCTTAAGGAAAGAACTATTAGAGAACCATTGGAGCTGTTACATATGGATTTATTTGGACCTGTCTCTGTGGCAAGTTTAAATAAGAAAAAGTACTGTTTGGTTGTTAAAGATGATTGCAGTAGATTCAGTTGGGTTTTCTTTTTGGGTTTTAAGGATGATACTTTTGATGCTATTCAGACACTGATTATAGCACTTGAAAATCAATTGAGACTCAAGG